>CM039730.1:27237801-27672463 GCA_022539455.1 Dendrobium nobile
CCTCACACTTGCCCCCCCACACAACAATCGTAGCCAATTCCAAATATACTCTTTTTTTCAATAGCCGTTACATTCGTCATAACCCCCCCCTTATTCAGTGACCCCCCAACCCCTCCGCCATTGCATCCATCTACCACCCTTTATATACCCTTCCCACACCCCCCCCAATCAACCCTCTCATACCATCCCCCCCCTCTCTACCTAGTTCACCATTTTCGCTTTGCCCACACACTCTGCCCACTGCACACTGATCAAATGTCAACACATGTGCGGTGCCTTCGCTGCGAATGCACATTTTTTTCCATAACTCTTTTGTTTGTAAAGCCCACTAGAGTTTTAGGGGCCAACAGCGCTAAAGAAAAACTATTCATATAACTCTATCTAATTGACATGTGACAGCTATGATTAACATTTGTATGATTTTGTTCCATTTCATATTTCTTATTTGATTATAGGACAGTAAGATCATAAATTAAATTTGATTTAACCATTTTTAATAATTATGTTGCCTAGTAAAATGATTTCAAGGCAGAAAATATTTATGCGTGCTAACTAAAAAAAAGGCACAAGCTCAAAGAAAGTTAAGTTACAAAATTTAACTAATTAATCATGGCTATGAAATGAATCATCTTGTAAAAAATTGATCATTCAGTAAGAAGAAATAAACTAGTTGTTAATGTTTTTCTATGTTAGGATTCTCTTGTTTTATTAATCTAAGTTTGTTATATTATAATGATTTTTTTTTTCAGATTATGGAATTAAAAAAAAATATGCATAAATTGTTATGAATTTTATTTTGTTTTACTTCATTTAATTTATCTATAATAAATTAATCATTTTCTTTTTAAAATTTCACTTCTATATTTTCTTTCTTTATACATCTTTTAGCATTTCTATTATAAGAGGGACAAAATTGGAAGTAGTATATATATATATATTATATATATATATATATATATATATATATATATATATTTATATATAATATTTATATTTATTTATATGAGTTTTAGAGTGTTGGCATTAGGATTTTGAAAGTTCTAAGCGCAGTATGATACACATGTTTTTTTTTTTTTAAGTCAAAGTGGATTGGTGCTTTAACTAACCAGTGCACTCTTGACTTGTGTATTATATATGTATATATTAATTGCATACAATAACTCTTAAATTTTCCAAGTTTAAAGACATCAAGTAATTTATTTAAATAAATATGATAATACATTCACTAATTATTTCAATGATTTGAAAAACATAAAAGAATCAAAGATATAAATAATGATGTGATGAAAGCATGATTAAAGATCAAGAATCTATTGAGATTGTGATGCTGTCAAGAATATGAGTGTTGGAGGCAACATAGGGTGAGAGATTCTGAATATGAGACATCAAGTGGTATAGATGATACATCTAGATGTATACATCAAGTTTAAAGACATCAAGTAATATATTTAAATAAATATAATAATACATTCACTAATTATTTCAATGATTTGAAAAACATAAAAGAATCAAAGATATAAATAATGATGTGATGAAAGCATGATTAAAGGTCAAGAATCTATTGAGATTGTGATGCTGTCAAGAATGAGTGTTGGAGGCAACATAGGGTGAGAGATTCTGAATGTGAAACATCAAGTGGTATAGATGATACATATAGAATTATTTTTGAAAATAAGTTTGTGAGTGAGAAGTCTCTAGCGCTAAAAATGATCACGATAGGAAAACTAACAAATGAAAGAGTGTGCAAAGGAGAACCACCAAGAAGCAACTAGGTGTGAGAAAGTAGAGGCTTAAATACTTATAGAACCAATGAGAATTAAGCATTTATGTCCTTGTTATTGTGGCAGATGCTGAACCAAGCCATGAAATTTGAACTATGATTTCATTTTGAGTTTGGGCTGAGCATGTAGTCCTATGATGCGATGCAAAAGTACGTTGCTTTTGGCATGCTTTGCTGCATTTTTGTTCCTTTTATGCAAATTATGTGCAGGGCTTGTACATTGCTTTGCTTGGTACCTAACGCACATTTCTAATAACACAAGTTGGCAGGCATATATATATATATATATATATATATATATATATATATTATATATATATATATATATTCTACGGTAAGTTTGGGATGGGTTGCTCAGGCTCGACTCAATATTATCATAGCATGATACCTCTTTCTAAATGCTGGAAGCCTCTCATTTTAAAATAAATAAAGGCCAAAGGAAAAAGAGGCTTACCTACTCCAGTTATGCCTTTTTTTTCCTCAGTAGCCATTTTTCTACTTTTTGCATTCCTCTTGCTATTGCATTTTTTGCTTGCTTTATTTTTTATTTTAAAAGCACCAAGAAAGAGTTTTGCCCTGCTTTTAGGATAAGACAAGGATTAATATGAGAGGGCGCTGAATATTATGGAAAAGTTATGTCTTCTATTGCAGGCTTAATTTTATATGTATATATATATATATATTTTTATATATATTATTATTATTTATATATATATAATATTATATATATTTTATATATATATGTATATATATATTAATATATTATTATATATATATTTATAATATATATATATATATATATCTATATATATTTATATATGATCATTTTTTTTGCACTTCAGAACTTCAAAGTCATACTTATACGCCACATTGCAGGTTCTTCAAGCCCACTCTGGGCAAGTTTCTTACCAAATTTCTGAAGAATTAAATAAGCTCTTTGTTCTGTTTACTGCAAAAAATCAAAGCTCTGTAAACAATTCTGATTGGAGCACGAATGAGATTGAGGCAGAAGCAAATGCTTATTTTCAACAAATGTTTGCTGGAGAGCGTACAGTTGAAGACATGGTTCAAATGCTTGCTCGTTTCAAAGAATCTTCTGAAAGGAGGTGGGTAGATACATTGGGTTCACAATAACTGCTGGTCTTGATTGTTATTTTAAGTTTATCTTCTGAAATAATGCTTTCATGTACATTTTCTCTTTCCATATGCTTACATTTCATGATGATTTATGAATAGCCTTCTGCATGTAAATTGCGTCCACTTTTTTATTGCATAATACTTACATCAGTTGATGATACCATGAAGAGGGTGTGTTACAGATTATTGATGCTGCATACTCAAGGCTGAAAGTAAAAATGAAAGTAAGTTCATTGGATAAAAATATCAATATGTGACATTGGAGAAAAATATCAATATGTGACATTTATAAAGAAAAATAAACTAGTGAACTCACATGCTGTTATACCCCCAAATAGGTTAAACACACCATATTGGAATGTATGGATAGAATAAAAAAAACGAGAGTTAGAAAAGTAAGCCGTTCAGATTATTTTGTATTTTGTATAGTTCTGATATGAATTATCATTCAATCACCAGCCCAAATAAATAATTTTACATATAAAATAATCATAATGGGTGAGCAAACCAAAGTTCAGGGGTTATTCCGCTTCCAACCACCAAGACCTAGGACAAACAAAAATGCTTCTTGTACTTTGTTTCCCTTACTAATTCACTTCATGAAAGGTAAAATGATGGATTTATCAAGAATAGCATGTTTGTCAACAAGATGCTATGATAGCGACATTCACCTATGAATGAGTCAATCCATTAAGGTTAAAAATGTAAAATTGCGACAGCCACACCTATTAGTGTCACAATCACCTGGTTTAAAATATAGACTGCAAACTAGTAATGGAGTCAATAAATCGGTGGCATGTTGGCAACACCGACTATTCACACGATTTATGATGGGTACAGGAGCTCACATTATCTCATCTTGATCTGCTCGTTGGTGCAGCGTTGCTTAAACCTGTGCATTTTCTCCACGGTTCACAAAACTATGGTTCATAGATGTTGTGCTTGACAACTTGCTACCCTCATGTGGGATCACCTAGTTGTAATAGCTTCAACATTCAGTCTAACAATCATTCATCATCTGATCATCATAACTCAATAATTAATGCATGCATTAACTTCATGCCAACAGAACAACCAAAATGTGGTGTTACCATTAGTTCACAAAATTCCAACACACTGATGGAGCCAAGCATTTATGTAGTTCTCATTCATTGTTAGTGTGACACTTCCATCCACAAATGATTACATCTCCTCATGAATTAAATACTCCTTTTAGAGAGAGATTATAATCTTCAAAAATTTCCTTCTATATAGCATACAAGGACATCATTCAATTACCCTCATGGTCATATTGTTATTTCTAAATATCATTCTTATCCTTCTGACAACAAGCATGCCATTGCAATATACTCAAACATCAATGAGCATGTGACTCATGCTACATGTAATAAGTTTATAAATGTATATAATACATTTTATCCAATCTAAACCATAATGCAATGATCATTATTTAAATGAACCATGACCAAAATAATTTACTTATAGAAATCAAATGGCGTTTGAATCATCGAAATTTTAGATTTATATTCACAGATAATGTTTTTCTAATCTTCTTGTTGATAGATTAATCCTCAACAATTCATATGAATGTATGATTAGGTGATGTAGAATCGGAGGGGAGGGGTCATGTGAATTTGAATTTTCAAATTAATTGGAAAAGAGAGGGTAGAGGTTACTTAATTAATCCCTTAATTGGAGTTCCAGTTTTATGAATGAATTAATTAAAATAGAGAAGGGAAGAGAATAAGGGGGGCTGACCATATGGGGAGGGAGGAGAAGAGTATACATACAATGTATGTGGACCCAAGAAATAAATATGATTAGGGAATTAAATCTGATTTTAATTTCAGATTTGAGAGATTTGAGAGGTTTCCTAAAAGTGATTTACTAATTAGGAAAATTAATTTAAATCAAATCCAATTAGAAATTTAATCAGATCTAATTTAAGCAAATTTCCTAAAATAGGAATCCTAATTTAGGAAACAAATTCAAATTCAATTTGATTTGAATTTTGAATTCGAATTCATTGCCAAATTAAGAGGGCTAAAATAGGAAAGGCTTTGAATGCAAGACTAAATTTGTGGAGCCAATGAAGGTAGGGGGTGGCCGGTGTCCAAGAGGATGGGAGGAGATGGGGTGGCTGGCTAGGAGGTGGTGGTGGAGTGGTCGACAGTTGGAGGGGAAGAGGGAAGCTTGGACGGCGGCTATGGAGGGTTTGGCTGGCGGTCAAGGGAGAATCGGCTAGGGGAGAAAGAGGGGGTTAGGGCGGTGGCTAGAAGAAGGAAGAAGGGGAATTAGAGAAGGAGAAAGGAAGTGTTGGGAAAGAAAGATAAAACATGATTCCAAACACTTCCTGCAGCTGATGGGTGTTGCGCTGTCCTCATCTAATAACTTCAAACCACGAGCCCAGACACCAGCCGGCTGGTGGATACTACGCTTCCCTCACATAGGGATCTCACCAAAGTTCTTCCCAAATAATAAGAGTGTAGAATTTTTTTTTTATTAATAATCTATCATTGTCTAATACAAGAGCAAGAGCCTCTATATATAGACCTTAAAAGAAACTAAAAGATAACTTTGCCCCTTGGGTTTATATAAGACGAAACCATTAAGTAAGAGTAAAAATAGAAAATACATAATTAAATCAAAAATATAATTAATAAACGAAAATAAAATGGAGGGATCTCGGCTGTCGATCTTCGTCTCTTCCTTTGATTAACATCCACCATCGGATGTCCGCATCATTAGGAATAGGGTAAATTTTAGAAATTTGATTATTCATCTTCAATAAAATTTTACTGACGATATCAATTCATCCAATCTGGCCAATCTTTTCATGCTCTTTGTTCTCTTTCCATTCTCCCTCTAGAGTTCAGACAACTTGCATCATAATTATTTATAAAACATTACTCCAACAAATCAGTTAGGATAATTGCCCCTAATCACCTCAAAATAAATAATTACATAATTTTCTAACCTACCCAAAAAATCTGGATGCAATGCATAGCAAGTGCACTTTAACTTGTCTATGATGGCATAAATTTTTTGGGATCCGTATTTGAACTGTGCTATGAACTAACACGGACATGTTTCTATTGAAATTTTAATAAGCTTAGCTATCTTTATGTGACATCTAGATTGAATGACCATGAAAGCATATTGTTTGTTCCACGTATAGTTTGTAACTCGTGCCTATCCCTCTAGTGGGATGATGAAATTAAAATAAAAAGTTGTTCTGTGAGTTTTACTATAAAAATTTTTGACATGGGCTAAAACGGTTGAAGGTTGATAAATAAATTGAATTAAAAATGAAATTAATATATTTGAATTAAAAGTCAGTGATGTTTTTTGTGAGATTATTATTAAGTTATTGATAAAATAGTTGAACATTAATCAATTATAATAAATATATTTTAAATATAATTGGCTTTGAGTTCAAATTAAAAGTTATTGCCATTTGTTATGTGGTAGTTAACTTTTTGATGAAGCTGTAGGTTTCAATATAAATTAATGTCACGTCTAATGTGATTGTTCGTTAATATATTTGAATTTAAATATAAAAGTAATGTCATGTGTGATGTGGTAATTGTAGAAAGCGCCATGTCATGTCTGAGAATCATGTACTCTAATTTAATGCTTATGAAAATTTGGGAGACCTCTCTACTTTTAATCAAAGAAAGTTTGGGGTGATTATAGTTTTTGACCAGAGATCAAAGCGACCATAATTAAGAACCATCAGCAATCCTTTCATTGAAAAAAATACACCACTTAACATGATTTACTTGATTTGGTTGGCTCATATTAGGATTAATTCAACCCTATCAAGGCTTGACTCACTTAGTTTATGCCCCTGACCATCTGCTAGCATTTGCCACCTCTCATTCTCCCTTCATCCCCACAGCCTCATTTTCTATTTACTCAGCAACAATAGTTATATCCAGTTCCTTCTTTTGGTACTGCATCATTGAATTTTCACCAGTATGAGGCCTAGCTACCTGTACTGGCTGATTTTATTTGGTTCTTCTAGCATTTTATAGTTTTTATATGCTTATAGAAGCACCACAAACACCCAGTTGAGCTTCTAGTTTGCCCTTTTGTGCTTCTTTAAACGTTGAGCTTCCAATAACAAGTTGTCCTTATGGAAAATTTGATATTTTTTTTAATGTTGTCCCAAATCCTGTCATCTCATCTAATGGCATCTTGAAGTAAAATGCATTTTGCTTTTTTGCTTAAACCTTATTTGTTAATTCAAAATCATAAAGACTCTGTGACTTTCACGTCTTCATTTTTCTGCATGATAAGCTTGTTTATCTTTGAGATATCTGTTTAATTTCCAGTCTGAATATTTAATGATATTACAGAGAGCGGAAGATCTATGAGTGCATGGTTTCTAATCTATTCGAGGAGTACAGGTTCTTCTCCAAATATCCTGATAGACAGCTTAAGATAGCAGCTATTCTTTTTGGTGAGGACATACTGCATGTTGGTCTTACATTTTTGTTTGCAAACCTGGCTACATGGTAGCACTTCCGCTACTCTTGCACATTGTGAAATTATTTTATGTAGGTGTTTTAGTTTGTTTGGTGCAATATGTCATTTCTTTGGTCGTGAAAGTGTTGCTAAATCTTTTGGTGGATGCTTCTTTATGACTAATGCTTAAATAGCGAGGAAGTACGTTTATAGTTGTTGTTAATGGATCTTTTGTTACAAAGTTGGTTAATTTTATTCAGTTCATGCAGCGGATTTATATATTTCATGCCTTATGAACTATATCCTATGGCAGATTTGTTTGCTAACAAAGTAAAAAGTGGGTAATGCAGAGGAAACTGTAGTTTACATTTTTTTTTTTTGTTTCTTTGCCATTTATCGTGATAATATGTCTCTTTAGCATTTTCTACGAAGTGTAAATTGGTTTCCCCACTACTTTGAGGAAGTTATTTTTCTTGACAAGAGCCAACAAAGAGCGCTCTAAGAATGTTCTAAGCCAAAGTTCTACAAGACAAAGCAAAATTTAGTTAGAAAATATTAGAAATGAACTTTCTTTAGTAGATTTAGATGAGATTTTAACTCTTAACAGGACACAATGGAGAAAAAAGATTCTTGTAGCCTGCATAAAGGCTTGTTGTTGTTGTTGTAGGACTTTGGCATGATCTATCCAATTTTAAACATCTAGTTACAGAGCTCATTAGGGAGCTGTGCTACATTGCCATTGATGACAGATCAATTATCAAACCCTTATGAGTTCAGTTGTTATGGCTTAGTTTATTATTATGCATGTTTAGTTCTTTTCATTTGAGTCTTGTTTTTTGTAATTGATTTTCTGGGGTTATTATGTGAAACTTCCTTTTGAGGGTGGTAGCTTCGTCATTTTCTCTGGCAGCCGGAAAACACTAAACACTTTGTTGCGCTTGGATCATGGTTTGTAGACCAAAGCCAAAGCATTGGGAAGCAATAGGAATAGGAGGCACTTGGCTGTGAAACTTGCCAATTGTCTCACCTGAGATGTTTTTTTGAATAAAAAGAGAGTTTTTGGTAATAATTTTTGGAGCAAAACCTGAAGGTTTTTAGGATAGCTTGCGAGCTATGCATTTTCTCTTCGTCTTCCTCTAGGAAAGCTTGCGAGCTTGTCCTCTCCTTCGTCTCGGCTTCTTACCTCTTTCTTCTCTCCACAAGTTCGACGCCACTTGTATCTTTCTTCTCAACCGACGGAAAACAAGTTTAGGATTTGTCTTGAATTGTGTTTTTTGTTATGGTATAAGTTTGGAAGCGTCTTTTTGATTCTATAAAAGGTGTATTTTTTGATTTTTTTTGTGTATTTTCTTATTTTATTAGGAAGTCTTTAGTATGATTGCAAAATTAGGGTCTTTCTAATTTTTTGCTTGCATCATAAAGGAAGATATCAATGTCTTGTAGAAAGCTTATATACCTCTCCCACACCCGTCCAGATATTGCTGTGATTATGGTAAGCCAATACATAAGAATCCTATGAAGGAGCACATGGAGGCAGTACATTAAATCTTGAGATATCTCAAGAATACTCTTGGAAAGGGGCTATTATTTAAGAAAAATGAAGATAGAAAATTAATCCTTTATTTTGATGCAGATTGGACAGGAAACCAGGTTGACAGTCTATTGACCACATGATATGCTTCATTTGTGTGGGGGAACTTAGTGACATGTAGGAGCAATCTGTTGTTTCCAGAAGCAGTGCGCAATCTGAACTAAGAGCATTAGCAATTACTATTTGTGAAGGTATTTGGACCAGACAAGTATTGATTGAACTAGGAAAAAAGATTGAAGGCACGATAAAGTTGAATGTGACAATCAAGCCGCAATCTTTATGACCAAGAATTCATTACATCATGATAGAACAAAACATGTTACTATTGACAGGCACTTTATATTTGAGAAAATAGAGAACTCAGAAATTATAGTATATATCCCAACTCGCGAACAACTTGTCGATATTCTAACAAAGGTACTATCAAGCTCTCTAATTTATAAGTTTGTTTGCAAGTTAGGATTGTACAAGAACCCAACTTGAGGGGGAGTGTTGAATCAAGTAGCCGAGGGGAGGCCACATTAGCAATCCGTGGGCAGCAATCTGAGGGTTGCAGTTGGAGATTCGTGGGCAGTAATCCGAAGGCTCAAGTTGGAGATTTGTAGGATATGATTATTATAATTAATTAGATTAAATGTCTTTCCTTTTTCAATTTAATCTCCTAGAATATATATATATATATATATATATATATATATATATATATATATATATATATATATATATATATATATATACTGTAATGATTCCAAGGAATAGAATATAATTTGAATTTCTCTCTAAACAATTTCTTCATTTTACTTATTGCAAATAATATGCTTAGAATTTTATATTGAAATTTATTCATTGGAACTATAAGTAGTTTTTAAGTGATATGTTTGTTTATTTTTAGTGCCTTGGATATTGGGAAGTAGTATCATTTTGACAGCGCCTTTTGCACCTCCTAGGGATAGGTGGAATGATTTAGGAATTTTGTGAGACAACTTATTATACTTTTTCATTAATAAAACTCTTTTTTTATAAAAAAAAAAAACTTGTTCCTTGTTTTATTGCTGTTTTCCCTTTTCCTAGCCTCCATCACCCCCACTAGCTTATGTTTCCCAAAGCTTTACTATAACTCCTAGACTCAACTCATTCATGCCATAACTTTGACATATTCTGCTTGTCAATGACATTTGTAATATTTTTCAACCTTAAGTATTCAAGTAAAATCAAGGGGCTACTGATTTTGGAATTGAAAGGGAAAAAAAGAAGTGTTGCAATATAAATTGATTACACTTCTGGTACATGCATCCTAAGTTTTGATTCTCATACAAGTGGATTGTGTTATGGAAATAGATTATAGATGATTTCCTTTTGCGAGAAAATATTTTTGATGCTGTAGTCTTCAGGATAGTTATCTTTTGCGTTTGTATATCTTTACGATAGAAATGATAGCTTTTGGAATATTTCACTTCATACGAAGGTTTTCCTTAATGAGCATGAGATTAAGGAATGCACATTTTCATTTTCCCAGAGGTGAATGCAATGCTGTGCCAACTCTAAATAGTTCTGATTATGCTAATTATGATGGTGAAGGTTCCACTAATTTAGATTATCTTACTGATTTTAGCACTGCTACTGGACTTTAAGGTCTCCTTTCTATGAGATAATATGTTTTTTATGCTTATGGATTATGGAAAAAAAAATTTCTTGTGGACTGAGTCAAGTGGTACATTATTATTACGATTTGGTCAGTTGAAGAATCTTTTCTACATGGTTCTTTTTTAAAAAAAAGTTTGATGAACAATTTCAAGGAGAATGCATATACGCCTTAAATTTGCAATATGTGGCTCTTCAGAGTTTGTTAATAGTCGGACCTATTTTTGTTTCTTGTGTTTCTTTCCATGTATTTGTTGCAGACATGGTTACCTTGTTAGTTGGCAGCTATAGGAATCCATAAATAGCAGTTTGATCTCTGTTATTAAAGATGTTGGCTAAAGAATATTTTCACGCAGGAGATTGCTTTCTACTGTTTTTTTTTTTGGACAATATATGAAGGGGTTTTAGTGAGGAATCATTTGTTGGTATATGGTACATACTTTGGAAATTACAAGGAAACCATTTGAAAGGGATTGAGAGTCTTCTTAAAGAGCGTTCGGAAGAGGTTCCAAGTAATAAATCACCTTTGATTGATGCTTTTGGGTAGAAACTGTGGGAATTAAACTATTTGAACTTTAAAGGCTGAGCCATCAGAACAGTACTTGGTAAATAATTTTAAGTTTGTTGACAGAGATTTTGTCATGATTTAAAGCAAAGTTTACACGTCTTTTTTTTTGTAGATTTGTAGATTTAGACTGGTCGTTACTTATTATCTTGTTATTTATCATTATTTACAGTTTATTTTCATCATATAGGTACGCTCTGATGGCATTTTTTTTCCTTTTTTTTTCAGGTTTGCTTATAAAGCACCAGCTTGTGAATCATATTGAACTGGGTATTGCTTTGCGTTTTGTTCTTGATGCATTACGCAAATCTATTGATTCAAAGGTGCTAATTAATTGATGAAATTATTATGTTGTTGTTTTCCTTGCATCTGTTTTATCTAAGAGGTTGGTTGTATGCAGATGTTTATGTTTGGCACTAAAGCTTTGGAGCAGTTCATGGATCGTTTGGTGGAATGGCCACAGTATTGCAATCATATTTTACAGATATCTCATTTGCGAAGCACACATGCTGAGTTGGTTGCTGTCATTGAACGAACTCTGGCTAGAGTTTCTTCAAGCCAGGCTGAATCAAATGGAGTAAACAGTCTCTCTACTGAGATGCAACAAGTTTCTGCACAAATTTCTGTAGAAAGCATGGAGGTATAACTTTACAGATTTTCTTTGGACTGCCTGTTCTCAAAGACAAACAAAGTGTGGGCCGTGTTTCTCTCCTGAACTTTTTTTGACGCCACAAAATGCTTGTAGTGTTTACCAGGAAAATAGCTTCATCTCTTATTCGACCTTGTCAAATTTTGGATCTTTAAAATATAAAACTATTCCTGTCTCAAATCTGGCTCATTATTTGCCTTTCAACACTTGAGGTCTTTGGTTTTGTTGATAATTGTTTTTACTCTTTCTGAAATAATAATATGAAAAATTTCGTTATAATCGGTTGACCTTGTTTAGTTGGTTTCCCTTTAGTCTAATAGACTACTGATTCTGTGTGATTTCTTGTTTGTCTGCATCATCATGATGGGAAAGCACGTTTGGGGATTCGGACGTTGTAATTTTTTTTGGGTATGCTTACAATGATATGGTTGCTTTTGTGTAATTGAGCTTTTTATATGATATATGAACTCTTTTTTGTATATACTCTACTAATTCTGGGATATGGCTACGTACAATAGTGCTTCTACGTCACTAAGATAAAATAGTAAATTTAGCAGCGATGTGCGACAATTAGTTTATTGATATACATATGCATGCTTGGGTGTCCATGTTAGCTTATTTGTTTGTGGATGAAAACCTTTTTTTTGTTAGAAGCCTTCTTTTTCAACTTTCGGATTTTCATTATTTCAATTTAATTTCTCTATATGTATAGGCCATGGTGGGTTCTTGGCAGCTGATTGGTTCCAGCTCTAGTCAGTTTGGACAACAGCCTCTGCCTTTTCAGCAGACTCAGCCACAGCTTAAGCATCAAGGTTTTCTCGGGGATAGGCTCAAACCTGCTTCGACCCCTGTAAGCTACACAAAGCCTGTCCTATCTAATGCTGGGCAACCTTCTCTCGTGTCTTCATCTGGAGAATCTGTACCAAACCCTAAGGTAGTCGCCTTCAGCTTTTGTAAATGAATAATGGCTATTTTTTTTTTCTTTTTGATTTTTGTTGTATAAGATATCATGCTTTGATGTCATATCTCCTTTTCCTATGCGAACAGGTGACAGCATCTCAACCTCCACAACCTCCATCTTCTCAGCATTTGGCTGCTGTTGCAACATCTGCTTCATCCTCTCCTGGTTTTCTACGTGCCTCCCGCAGCATGGCGCCTTCTGGTGATTAACTTGCATATTTCATGTCTAGAGAAGCTTGTTTTTGTCTATGCTCTTCTATTGATATAGTGGGCAGTTGATGCTTTTTCAAAGAAAAATGCTTAAATACCAAAATATACTTTTCATATTAATTTGTGATAACCTGCATTGTAGGCATGCTTCGGCAATCCTCCCACAGCACAGGTTTTGGGGCAGCTTTGAACATTGAGACGCTTGTAGCCGCAGCTGAACAGAGAGATACACCTATGGAAGTAATCATATTGCCAGACATTCTTCATTTCTGCTTTGTTTTAACAATCAGAGTCACTTTAAAATAAAAATTCAACGAAAAACTTTTGTTTGCATCATTTTGGCAGGAAAGATAGCATCTCTTTCAAGTCCACCATTTTTTTCTGTTTTAATCTGTTTTCACTTTGATTTAGGCCCCGGCATCAGAAGTTCAGGACAAAGTATTATTCATTGTTAATAATATTTCTATTGCAAATGTGGAAGCAAAAGCAAAAGAATTTAATGAAGTTCTTAAAGAGCAGTATTATCCCTGGTTTGCACAGTATATGGTGATGAAGAGGTAGTGTTTTTACTAAAAAAACCAAGTTAAATGCTATTCTTACTCGCATTCTTTTCCTTCTTCGGCTCATCCAAGTAATTACATTTAAATTATCTTTTGCAGAACAAGTATTGAGCCAAATTTCCATGATTTGTATCTAAAATTCTTAGATAAAGTCAACTCAAAGGCTCTGAACAAGGAAGTTGTTCAAGCTACTTATGAGAACTGCAAGGTTATGTGTGTTCTTTGTTTTCTATTTTGCCTATTTGTTTCCTTCCTGATTCTTGAAGTTCTTTCTTGTTCTTAAATCGATCTTCTTTTATTCAGGTACTGTTAAGATCTGATCTTATAAAATCAAGTTCAGAGGAGCGGTCATTACTAAAAAATCTTGGTAGTTGGCTTGGAAAGTTCACAATTGGTCGGAACCAAGTTTTACGGGCTAAAGAGTTGGACCCCAAAGTGCTAATTATAGAGGTAATTCATTCTTTATGAACCTTAGCGGTGTAATGCGTTTTTATTGATTTGGTATTTTGTTTATTGATGTGTTCTCATCAGTGCTGATGTTTAAATAATTTCGCAATGATCAAACATATAATGTCTTTTTGTGCTATGCAGTTTTAATGATCATTACACTGTTTTCATTCTTTTTTATTTAAACTCTTTATTTCCCACTTTTCTTGTTTGTTTATTATCTCTTTAGATCAGCACGCCAACACTTTGCCATGCATGACAAACAAACCACCGGTGCTCTGCAAATGTCCTTTTGGCCTATATGATGATGCAGGATGGTCTCAATGCTTTTGCAAATTACAATGTTTGCTAGTTTCAGTTTTTTGTTGTGGAGAACACAAAATTAACTGCTGTTGTGACTTGTGAGGCCCTCTTTCGAAGAAAATTTTATATTTTTTGAGTAATGGAGTATATTTAGAGAATGCATGTCATGCTTGTTAAGGACAAATAGTACACCATATGTGGCGTGCTATTTTTAACATGGTGTAAAATATAAAAAAAAATTTATGGAAAGCTAATAGTAATAGGCTTTTCAAATGGCATAAAAAGAAAAAAAAAATGAAGTTGAGAAGGCTCTGAGATATTTTTAGCATCAGTCAATGAATGATATGGTAATGAATGATATGGTAACAATTTAGCGAAGGTCAATATATCCATAACGAAACATATGATGACCATGGTAATTAGTATCTATATGTAAAAGAATAATAATAGAGGTTTCTTATGACATAAATAATAAAAAAATAAACTTGGGAAGGACTTTGTAAATATTTTAGCATCAATCAATGAATGACAGGGTAACATTATGTTAAAATCTCAACCGTTTCTTGACCCTTGATCCCACGGTCAGAATGTGCATCTGTGGAAGGCTTACTTGGATCTTGACGATCTCTGTTAAATCCCAGCCGTCCCTTGACGCTTGATCCCATAACCAGGATGGGAATCCATTGGAGGCTCACTTGGATCACGCCGATCTCCTTCTATATTTAGATGGCTGATTTAAGAAGGATAATATTAAGGCAATTATGCATGATTATGTAGTTATTTGTTTCTTTATTAAGACATCTTGTATAGATCTATAAAAAGGGATTACTTTGTGTAATAAAATTAAGCATTTACCTCTCCACTTTTTTGAATTTAACATTGTATCAGAGCCTTCATTTCCTTAGCCGGAATTTTGAGTCTTTTTAATGTCGGACTTTCTGAAGGGAAGGCCCATAGAAATGAAAGGGAGTGTATTCCGGTTTGTTCTTTCATGCATACATCCAATCTAGAGGGGGAGAGTATCTCATCCCGCGGTCTCTTCATTTGATCGAGAGAGACGAACGTCTAGTGCGTCTCGTCTGGAGGAGTTGAGCAAGAACCTCGTGGTCTCTGCGTTCGATCAAGAGAGACGAACGTCTTGTAAACTCCTCTCGCATGCGTGCGACCGAATGGGGCAGGAGAGGCATGCAACCAGAAGATTCAGCGCTTTTGCTTGGGAGCTGATTGAGCGACATTGCGCTCAATATTGCATGTGATCAAGGACGAGCCTGCTCTTACATTATGCTTCCTACTCATGTACGTCCAAAGTAGTTGAGCAAGTGAGAGGGCTTCCCCTTTTGATCTTTTGTGTGCGACTAGAGAAGGCACACGACCCCTCTTGTGCGTCCTACCTGGGGGCCGAACTGAATGAAAAAAAGACAAGAAATGGAGCAAGCAGGAACTGTGTACGTGTGTGTGCCTAAGAAGGGGCGACTGACCCTCGTGCGTGTGTTGAAGTCAAACCGAGCACAGAACAAATGGTTGAAGAGCTGTTGTACATGCCATCAAATCCTCCACTCGAAGAGCCCCTCCTAGCTCCAAATCATGACTACTGCATGTTTCAGATTCGCTACCCTCGGATCTGGGAGATTTACAAGCCTCTTTCTGGATATAAAAAGAAGTCAAACTCTCTCAAGATCACCATTGGGACCAATCCCTCAAATTGGACGAACACCAATTAGTAAGCCTTCTTCATTGTCGCTGACGGAATCATCATTGAGAACTTTGCCGGTCGAATTTGGACTGAAGTCATTTTGCTGGATTTGAAGCTCGCTGATGGAATGGTCTTGATACGTGGAGTTGCCCAAACGATGCGTGCGGTGGGGAAGAATATGGCTTTCTTGGTGGTAAGGCAATTCACTGCTATAGTTTAGTGCATGCTTATGGAGACCAAAGAGTTGGTGAGCACACAGATGGTGAAGTACACTACTTCCCTAAGTAGGGAGTCGATCGTGGATATCAAGGGTGAGGCTACAGAGAGATTAGAAGCACTTTATCCTACCCTGAAGGAGCTGGCGCTTGTAGGTTCTATAGGTTCCCACCACCGGCCTTGATTGCCAGAATTCTTAGGAATACAGGTTCCCACCACCAGCCTTCATTGCTGGAATTCTGAGGAATCCAGATGCCCACTTCGACCTTCATTGTCGGAATTTTGAGGAATACTGTTCTTTACACCGGCCTTCATTGCCAGAATTTTGAGGAATATAGGTTCCCACTATTGGCCTTCATCGCCGGAATTTTGAGGAATATTTGTTCCCACCATCGATTTTTATTGTTGGAATTTTGAGGACCTTCGTGCATCCAAGGTCGAGGGGAGATCTAGCGGGAGGGATCCTCTTGCCTGCGATGTCCAGAGTCGACCGAGCAGAAGCGAGCGCAGGACCTCCTCCTGTGTGTTTTTGGAAAGAGCCGAGAGTTCCCTCTCATGCGGGGTCGGAGACAAGCAAGAGTGCAATACATGCACTGTCTCTTGCGATTAGACCAGATGGATCAGAGGCTTTGTGTGCACCTTTACTGGCTTATCCAACAAGAGTCTGTTCAGGTGGAGTTGGATGAACTAGGAAGGAGAAGATCTACATGTTGAGAGCTAAGTCGCTTGAGATGTGTGTATCTGCTCCTGTCCTTGAAGCTGTCGAAACTCTAAAATATTTTTTTTTTCCTTTTTTATTGACATGCTTTCATTGTCGGCCTTCCCTTTAGAACTGAGAGGGAGACGGACCCGAAGGATAATAATTCCATTTTCATTGTTGTCCCACCAGCGGCCTCTATTGCCATTTCCGACATCTTGAGGGCTACCGTTCAACACAACCTTCATTCTTGCTCGCACCTTACAAGCTTGATTGATATAGCCTTCATCATTATTATTTGCCGCTATCATAATGTTTGAAACTAACTCCTCCCAAAGTTTTGATCAAATGGAGGGCTCTATGGTGTACCAAGGAATTTGATAACTCTACTTTTGAGTGGGAGGGCTCCTCTTACCTGGATCATGCCAATCTCTATGAAATCTCAGCCGTCCCTTGACGCATGATCCTACGACCAAGATGAGAATCCATGGGAGGCTCACCTAGATCACGCTGATCTCCTTCTATATTTGGGTGGCTGATTTAAGAAGGATTATATTAAGGCAGTATGCATGATTCTGTAGTTATTTGTTTCTTTATTAAGACATCTTGCATTGATCTATAAAAAGGGATAACTTTGTATAATAAAATTAAGCATTTCCCTCTCCAATTTTCTGAATTTAACACATTCTAACAAAAGGAACATATCCATGATGGAACTTATGAGGACCATTGTGATTAGCCTCAACATGTAAATTGGCCTTTGTGAAGTCAACAGTACCATAAGATGGTAATAGTTTACCAAGAATCTACCTCTGTCATGCCCTTCTTCATCAAAACCTTGAAATGGCGTCGAAGATGAGAATAACCTTTGTTGAGATCAACATTCGTTGTGTCATTTGGTGAGGGCAAGAGTGAGATCAAGAGTAACTTTGAGGCTGCATTGGCAAAAACATTTGGTGAGAGGAAGAGGCGAATGAAAATGGTTTGAGTGAGTGATGGAGATGTTCAATGTGCATCGTTTGGTCTCGATGCCCTAGACTCAATGGCGTACATAGTCGTGAGAGATAGATGGACTGGAGGACTTGTGGGACTGCTTGATGCCTCAATAGGCTCTAACAGACTTAAATTGGGATAAATAAAAGAAATAAATATATAAAAATACAAATATTAATTTTAGAGTTTAAATGATAAAAATTAAAAAGAGAGTTGCTATAAGGGCTTTGCACTATGTGCTATTAGCTTTACATGACACAAATAGTACGCGCCACTCCCAAAACTGCTCCAAGAAAGTGGTGCAGGCAGCGCAACGCATGCGCTATGGGTCATGGCGTGCCTTATTGACATGTATAGTTTGAGTATCCAAGAGAAATCATTTGTAGGAGTATCCAAGAGAAATCATTTGTTGGAAATTGATGTGGCATCCTTTAGAACTATTTGTGCTTCATAGATAACTAGCCTTAGAACAATACCTAATAAACTCTTATTTATAATTTCAATTAAGAGTTGTGTAATTTGAGTGATAGGTGAGGAGTAAGTATTGGTCTATGCATGTTGAAGATTGCTTTATTTGTTGGTGTTTTTGAGAGATATATTGCATTGCGTTTGTGATTGTAGGCAAAGGGGGGTCAAAACAAGTTGGGTTGTAATTTTTTTGAGTTTTTTTATCTCTACTAAAAATCAGCTCATAAATGCTTTCCCACTACTTATTCACCTCATAATTTGGAGATTTATTAGGATCATTCCGCCCATTTGCTAGCCCTTTGATTTTCCTACCTAGCTCTTCTTCCCATGGCTGATTCTTCCCCCTTTTTATTGCCTGTTCCGGTCCCCTGGTTGCTATTCCGTCTCCTGTGCTGCCCCTTCGGTTTCCTCCAGGTGGTGGTCCTGTGGCTGCTTTACCTCCCTTTTGTTGGGTGCTGGTTCCGGTCTCCTGTGCAGCGCCTTCGGTTTCTCCCCTGGCAACTTGTTCCATGGTTGCTTTTGCCCCCTTGGTTCCCCACCTTGCTTCTTGTCCCGTGGCTGATTTTCTTGGTTTCCTGTGTGGCTTTTCAGCTGCTGTTTTTGGAATTTACTGTGGCTATTCGGTTGCTGTTTTTGGATTAAATGAAGGCCTTCTTAATTGGTTTAATTGGAGATACTTGGGTTGTTTGGCTGCCCTCTTTTCCCTATAAATAAAATGTGTTTTGTATGAATGAAGTAGTGTTATAATGGAATTTTTGGAGTAAAAAACCTGAGGGTTTTTTCTTCCTTCTTTGGAAAAGCTTACGAGCTTGTTTCGTGCTTCTCTTCTCCTCAAGGAAAGATTGCGAGCTTGTCCTCCCTTCGTCTCGGACTTCTTATCTCCTTCTTCTCCCCGCAAGTGTCCAACCCACATGTATCTTTCGTCTCAAGCAAGAAAGAGCTCCTTTAGATGTTTTATGTTTGTCAAGAGTTGTAAACTGTTTGTTTTTATGTCATAAGTTTGTAAGAGTCTTCATCTTATAAAAGTTGTATTTTGTCTTATTTTGTCATATTTTTGAGTATTTTGTGTAATCTTCTATTTCCTAGGAAGCTTTTGTTTTTGCTTGCAAAAATTTGGGGCTTTTCCAAATTTTTGCATGCATAAGTTTGGTTGAATTTTTTAAGTTTAAGGCCATATAAAATGTCAAATTTGATAGTAGTGCTTCTATCATATTATAGAGAGGTGATTGTCAAGATTAAAATATTACACGATTTTAGTTATTTGATTTTTCTATTTGTACTTGGAGGACCTGAAGGATTTTACAATGTTTCTTTTTTGGGAAATTTACATGCGTACCACTTTATAACATCCTATTTATTTATCTAACACCCAAAACATTAATATTACATGCATACCACCTTATGTTTTTTTAATATCAAATATACCACTTATATTTCTTTCTTACCACTCATATATTTAATTTCGACCACTCATATTTGATATGAAAATGAACTATGGATGATATGTATGTAATATTAAAGTTTAAGATGTTAAATATGTAAATTTAGTTTTATAAGGTGGTATGTATGTAAATCTCCCTTTTTTTTTTTTTGGTTTGATAAGTGGCATTTTTGTTAATAAGAAAGAAAGGCTGCTCTTTTACTAGGTTACTGCTAGTTATTTACTGGCGTATCGTAGTTTGTTTACGAAAGGAATCATAATGCTGATTTAGCTATTTAATGATTGAATGCATTTTGTTTCTTTTTCTTATTTATCCAACTCGATTTCTAGGCTTATGAAAAGGGGCTCATGATTGCAGTTATTCCATTCACATCGAAGGTATGATGTCCTTGAAGTTTGATTAAAGCATAGGTTAATATTTGTATTTTCATAATACACAATGTAGGAAGTCATTGCAGGTTCTTGAACCATGTCTAAATAGTTTGGCCTATCAACCTCCAAATCCATGGACAATGGGCATCCTTAGTTTACTTACGGAGATCTACAATCTGCCAAACCTCAAGATGAACCTTAAATTTGATATTGAGGTATTGGCTAAACTAAATAATTGTCCAAAAGATATTTTTTAGGTTGCGAATGTGCTTTTGCTTCCATTTCGAATTGTTTTTCCTTGTGTGGTACTATTGCAGGTCTTATTTAAGAATCTGGCTGTTGATATGAAAGATGTTAAGCCAACTTCACTACTGAAAGACAGGGTTCGGGATGTGGAGGGTAATCCTGATTTTTCAAATAAGGATATTACACCCCAAGCACCAATTATTGCTGAAGTCAATCCAGGGCTTGTACCTTCTATGAATCAAGCAGAACTGCACCAAGAAGCCAATAATACATCTAGTGCAGCCACCCATCAAAATGTATTGAATCAGGTTGCAAATAAATTTTTCTTACTAATTTGTAGCTCTTTTCTTACATACTTTCTCAATTAACCATCATTAATGTATTTGCTGGTTTTAGTATACTGCTTCTCTCCACCTTGCATCAAGCACCATGGTTGATGACGAGAAAGTTGGTGGCTTAATGATGCCAGAACGAGCTGTTCAGGGTTTACCTCAAGTCACGCAATCACACTCTCCATTTTCTCTTAGTCAGGTTTGTATATACACTGCATTTTATTCATGCAGAAGTATGGGAAAATACTTATGGAATGCTTTTGTAACGTGCAGCTTTTGACAATAATACCCAATTCCGATTCATACATAAACATCAATCCCAAGCTGAGTTCCATGGGCTCCCAGTCGCAATTTCAGAGGTGCTACTCAATTCATTTTTCCTCTTCCATACTAATTGTTCTTTGTTCAATTTTCTCAAGTTCATTTGCTTGATTATCTTTATTAAATTGTCTACAGAATCATACAACTTGCAATGGATAGGGCCATTAAAGATATAGTAGCTCCTGTTATTCAGCGTAGTGTTACTATAGCAAGTCGTACTACCAAGGAACTTGTTGTGAAGGTCTCACTTCAATATTTCTTTAAACTTCTTCATGGATTGGGTAAAGTATGCATTCTTATCTGCTTGACTTTGATTATAGGACTACGCTATGGAGTCTGATGACAACGTGATATCACGTGCTGCACATTTGATGGTTGGAACTTTAGCTGGAAGTTTAGCCCATGTCACTTGCAAGGTCATTAGCTTTCATCTTCCTAGCTATTCAAATTGTTTAGCTTATTTGAATCTTCATTTTTTTTTTGTATTTTTTCAATTTTGTATGAAATAAATTTTTTACTCTATATGTATATATCAGGAACCTCTTCGCATTGCATTGTCTAATAACCTTCGCAGTCTACTTTCTGGAAATGTAAGCAGCGAACGTGTAGACCAGGTTGTGCAGATTTTGTCAAATGATCATCTTGACCTTGGTTGTGCAATGATTGAAAATGTAGCATATGAAAAGGTAATTAGTTTATTTCTTTTTTTTTATTATAATATCTAATTTTATTGGAATTTTGTTTGATATTTATGTTGTATAACTTTTGTTGAGCTTTTATAGACTCCTTTTGAGTTTTATTTCAGCTCACTGACATGAATTACAGAGTTCACTTTAGTTGGTGTCTTGACTCCGTATTATTACTTGTAATATTTTCAAAACTGAACTGTACAATACTCGAAGGGTTTCCAATAATACAGAATATTGCAAAGCTTACACATTAGTTGGCAATTACGTTACCTGGGAAAACTTAGGGTATCTAAAGACTTCAAGAAGCATGTACAAACCAAAGGTTGCCCCAAACTAGATAGACAGAAAAACAATAGATAACTGAAGTAAATTCTCATTTAAATTCACAAGCCTTGAATTTGTGGACTTATGGCCTTCAACCAGGTATTTTTGTGTTGATTTAGACCAAAACTCCTACCTGATATAATCCTGTAGGTACAGTTGGCCTGGCATCCTTTCTATCCTCTTGCTCTTTGAACGTACTTGTTCTTCTCTAATGTACTTGCCAAGAAATAAAAATTCTGTCTGGAAAGTCTAACTTCAATTGTCCCGAGAAATAAAATAAGTAAAAGAATGAGCAGATCAATTCTCCCAAGAAATCAATAATAAGTAATGTTGGAAAGCAGAGAGCTTGATTAGAGGTATTTTAGGGATCCAGAAGAGGCGCCCGCACCCTTGTTGCTTTCAGAGCGGCAAGGGCTGTTCCATCCAAATTCTGATCCTTGCGGCTTGTCAGTTTGCTGTGGATTGATCTAATGTATAGCTGATTCTCCTCTTCAGCTCTTGCACACCTCTGGTTCTCTACTTGCTGATACTCACGTCTACCAGGAGTTTAAAAACAAAAAAAACCAAGATAAATGACCAAAGAAGACTGCCTTCCAGACACAAATCACTTTCATAACTAGGTCAAGAATTTTCGCCCTTAGATTGAAATTATTGTGGATAGAACCGTTACAGCCCTTTGACTGGAATTGTTGTGGGCAGAATTGTTCCAGCTCTTCATACAGCTGTTGAGAAATTCCTGCTTCCAGCGATGGGTACATTGAAGGTTTCCACGTACTGGCATCCGTATCAGAAACCTGGGACAGCACACAGGAGATGGATTTTGAGTATGGGATCAATTGTGACAGAATCCTGAACTTTACTATGATCACCTTCCATGTCCCCTTCTCCTAGCATTGGGAAAACCTTCCTCAATCTCAGGATAACTTGAAAATAAACTCAACCAAACTGTTTTATCTTTCAGTGGATGTGATATAATTAAGCTAGCCCTATTCACAACATCCATACACTCTTAATTGCCGAACTACCCCTTTCAAAGGAAGAAACGGAAAGTAGGTCCAATAATCATGATGAATTACGAAAAGGATCCCTTTCTAATGCTATGTCATGTATACTTCTTTAACATTTATCCATCAGATTTTACATGAATTGTTTTTTTTGGATTTCCTACATACCGTGGATCAGTGAATGCTGAATTTGTTCTCTTTTTCATTTTAGAATTTTTGCATGGATAGCTGAACAACTTTGTTTTAGAAAGCTTTGGTTGCATATTTATTCTTGAGTATAAGCTTTGTTCCGGTTTCCAGATTCAATCATTTTGAAAACTAAACATGTGGAGGATGTGTTATTATAATATCAATGGATACAAATTCTTGTGGATTTTAATTTCCTTTTTCTTACCTAAAGGATTTAGGCTACCTTGGTTTCTACATCTGTATCTTTGTTAGTAGCTATACTAACATTTATAAATTTCACGTAAAGAGAATATGCAAATAATTTTCTAGAACTTGCTATCTACATCTGTATATTTGTAAATAGTTATACTACATCTATAAATTCACATTAACAGAATATGTAAATAGTTTTCTAAACCGAAGTTAATGGAGGTTTTCTGTTGTTGAGTTAAGCAAATCTTTGGTGACATGAAATCATCATTATATCAAATTTTTGCATTGTCAGTGTGCTATTTGTGACAGGAAATCATCATCATATGCATTCTTAATGTGCTAAATAGTATAGGAATGTTGTTGATGTGTCACTGCATTTTGACAGGCAGCAGAGCTTATTGATGCAGCAATAGGTCCATCATTTGCTGCAATAAGGAAACAGAGGGAGGCAGCTGGTTCTGCATATTATGATGCTGGTGCTTATTCTCAAGGTCCATTTGCTAGGGTACCTGAAGCTCTTCGTCCTAAGCCTGGGCGCCTTTCTGTTGCTCAACAGAGGGTCTATGATGTAATTATTCATGTCCTTTCTGGTTACATTCATGATGTAACTAAAAAGTTTCAATCATTCTTTCTTCTACTTTATGTGTACTTTTTGCAGGACTTCATCAGGAATATATGGCAAAATCAGTCTGGCCAGAGCACTTCTGTGGCTCCTGGTGGCCCGCCTGTCCTGAGTGGTAATTCTATAAGTACTACACCTCGTGCCTATGGTTCAGCTTCCGGTCAATTAAATCCCAGCATTTACCCTACTGCACAAGTGGCCCCCAGTTTTAACTCAGCAGCGCACTCTTTGGATACACTTTCTGAAGAGTCTGACCGTGGTTCATTGCATCCTAGGTTATCTTGTTCAACCTTATCATCTTATTTTACTTCTTGTATTGCATGCACGTAGCTATCATCAACTTCTAGATTATCTACTAAATAGCTATTGTCTCTTCAACTCATCTTGGCACAAGTGATGGTATCGCGCAGCCAAATTCTGAAATCAATTCTGTTACTGCATCTTTTCCTGCTGCTGTGACCTCTGCTGATTTGCTAATAGTGGAGCCATCATCAGCTGCAAAAGTAGAATCTGATCACTTCCTTCTGAATGGTTAACCTAAAGATGCATTCTGATCAATATGCTTATTATGGTTTTAGGAATGGGGTTTGGTTTTGTCAGCACCAACACATGCAGCACAGGGAACAGAGCGGTCGACACCTACCTTGTCTGAGGCATTATTAACGACCGGGGATGCTCTTGAGAAATACCAACTTGTTTCTCAAAAGGTGCATGATATTCTTATCATAACCTTATTGTATGGATCTTGGCAAATGTGACCTTCAGCAGTGGATGTTATTTCCATGAATTAAATGAATTTAATCACGCAATATCTCAGTTCCCTTTATTTTTCTATCATATTCCTCAGGAGTTTATAGTTTAAATGTTATGAATAAGTTTTTATTCGATTAAATTTCAATATACTGAAATGTGTTGCCTTTGTTTTTAAACATCATATTACTAGCAGTGGTGGAGCCAGAAACTTTTTAGAGAGGCGTCCACATTAAATTTTTAAAAGTTTTCCTCTACTTTTTAAATTATATTCTGATTGTAATGTCAGTTTTTTTTTTGTTATTTCTAAACTTTGTTAGGTAAGATCTATTGTTTTTTTTAGATATATAATTTTTTGTTCACATCTATATGATCTTTTATCTTTTTTAAATCTATAATTTTTAGATTCTCTTTTAGATATAGACTTGATAAACATAAATGGACTTTTTCAATTTTTATTTGAGTGATTTGTTAGTTTTAACCCGATTCGTCGATGACTTCTCCTACAAGTCTTATACTCTCAACTAAAGCATCCTCTCAATTTAAAGAGAGGATTTGTTAACCATTAGGATCAAGCATTGTTGATAATTTCAAATAAGATCTTATATTTTCCTAACAAAAGTATCAAAAGCATGCCTCAAAACAACTTAAAAAATGAAAGCAAGATAACAAAGCTCAATAATAAAAAATATAGAAGAAAACAGAACGAAATATGAAACAGTTCCATAGAAAAGATCAAATCTATGATATGCAGCCATCTATAGAAAAGATCAAAGCTAATCTTACAGTTTTTCACAGCTCTCGCGAGAGAAAAAATCTTAAGGGCATGAGTCATACCTCACAGTTGCAGCCGAATTGTGAGAAGAATTGTGAGAAAAATATAAACTAGGGCTTGTTGCTTGCATTACCTTCTTTTATAAGAGCATGGTACTGTGATACACTATAGCAACGCAAAACAAGAGGGTTGGAGTTAGCTCGTGTTAAGGGCAGCGGCAGCTGGTACCACGACGACAACTCGGGTCGGGTGGCTGGTTGGCGGCTTGGGATGTGCGAGGCACGACAGATGTTTCTGGATAGTCTGACAGCAACAAAAACATTTGGTGGCCTATGGAAGTGGAGAAGAAAGAAAGGAAAAAGTTGAGCGGAGTAGAAGAATCGTAACCGAGAGCTATGAATTACAAAAGCGTAAAGGAAATAGAAAATAGGGAGACGAGTGGAGCAAATAAATTTCTAGAGCAGCATGAATAGAAACTTTTTGGTGAAATTAGGGAGCCGAGAGCTGATATCTGGTTGCCGCCGCTCGTGAAAATGAGTAGAAGCCACCCCTCCCCCTATTTGTTTCAAATCATTCAATACTAATGTTGCTGTATTCATTATTCTGCTTACTTTTTCTGTTGTATTTTAGAGTTTGGCAGAATAAGCAAAGAATTCTCATAAACATGTATTTCATATGTAAGCATACGAGAAGAACTAAAAATTATATTATGCAACCATAGCAGTTAGTTTCATGGTTTTGGAAAAATATTCTAGATGGGTGCTTAGTTCCTGGAAATACTTGTTCTATTAGTCTGATTTTCTAGTTTTCTGAAAGAGTCCATGTTATAACAAGAAAATTTAGATGTCTTATTGTTAGATTTATACTTGACGTAACTATGTGTTTTTTTTTGGACGTTCGTTGTTTTTCTAAAACCATTTAGATGTTGAAATAATTTTGCTCCTGCCATTGAAAATAATTGTCACTGGTATGTACATCAATATGTTGGCTCTCCATGATGCGGAAATTGTGGGCATTCTCTAAACCACTTCCTAAATTGTTAAAACCTGTTTTCATATGGTGATCTATGTTATACTTTGTTTACGGAAGTTGCTTGTTTATGGGAGATTCTTTTATCTTGTCTATTAGAGTATTTTGTTTCCCAACCTTTTTCATTTGACTTCTTCTTGCTTGCATTTCCTTTTATTTTTTTATTTTTATCTTGCAAATATTATAAGCTTCCTATTTATTATTTATTTTTTATGCTATAATTTTTTTAGTTTTCTAACTTTGGATGTCTTTATTATTTAGTTGGATGTTTTAGTTGCAAAGGATTTCCGAGAAGCAGATATTCAGGTTTATGGCTTCCGCATTTATGGGTCAAATTTTCATGGTTTATGATCGCAGTGTTTGTGCTTCAATGTTATTCTAACTTGATCCAATTCATTTGTTTAAAATAATTTAGGGAGTTATTGCTGAGGTTCCTGATATATTACTAAGGTGTGTTAGCAAAGATGAGGCTGCCTTGGCTGTTGCACAAAAGGTATGCCATATCTTTGTATCATCTTAAGTGGCACATCAGTGGCAGAAAATATATTTATATTATTCTTCTTTGTGATGCTGATAATGTTGGGCAGGTATTCAAAAGTTTGTACGAGAGCTCATCAAATGCTACTTATGTTGGCGCTTACCTAGCAATTCTTGCTGCTATACGAGATGTTTGCAAGCTTGTTGTTAAAGAGCTTACTAGCTGGGTATAACTCTAGATCTTAATGCTTCCATTGGCAAGATCTGACCGCTTTTAATATCATAACTGTTTTGTTATTACGTGGTTGTTTTACCAAGACATTCAATACATTCTATTTTCTGATTAGCATGCTATATATATATATATATTCACTTACAAGTGCTTTGTTTGGAAGTACTAGTTCAATATGCTTAATATCACATTTTCTTGCCGTTCATGACATATATATACTTGTGTGAATGTGTTGATCTTCATATAATGCTTTATTGTTTTTAAAGCGCAACTTGGTTCACAAAAATTTGTTTTGGCTTCAATGTGTAAACTGCAATGCTAAATGGCATTTTTATAACTATAGCTGTTATATATATAATCAAATTTAAATCACATTAAGGAATAATTTTAACAAATATAATGATATGTTCAATACTAAATGATTTAAAACGTGATATTAAACTCAAATGAAATGTAATTTACATTCCTAACTTGACGATAAACTTCAAAATTGAACATGCAAATTGAATTTCTAAGAATTTCTATTATGCATATGAATTAATAAAAGCATTGTTTAAAATTGTGCAATATGAGGCTTGCCTTGAGATCTGCCTCAGCATAATTCTAGTGAAAAGCGCCATGAGGCTTATGCCTCTAGTTTTTTTATGAGGCTTGCGCCTCATCTTGGCTAAGGCTGGCCTCGCCTCATTAGCGTGAGGCTTACACCTCACCCTATTGTATTTTTTTTTTTGTTAAACCTAATGTAAATCACACGTTCATGCACATTTGAGTGCAACAACTTCCTCTCAATTACCTCTACCTCCAGCCCACGGCCTTGGTCATAGCCAACACCGTCGTAGTCGTCACTGACAATCACTTGAAAGCTACACAACACTACCCTAAAATTTTTGGAGCATTAATCTCATATTGATGTTGATGAAAATATTTTTAAAAGATGAACATGATTGACATAAATTAAAAAGAATCATATTGGGAGGCATTCAACTCTATCGAATTAGGTAAGGGATAGACCAATTTGTTATGGCGACAACTAAGATAAAGACCACCTCAGTGATGACAATGTATATGATTCCTAAGCTGTTGCCAACTATTTCAGCTTTCATCAGGAATTAAATGTAAATGAGTAGAGAATTGAGAAAGAAGAAATTTTGAGTTTAACTTGATGTTTTATGATACTTTAATGCAATTTTTATATTTCATATTGTTTTGCTCTTATAATATTTGGATTTTAATTCTATTTCATGCAATTTATCACTTGTCACTTTATATCTTGTGCAATTATTTGTTTCATATGTATGCCAATTTGTTAATTCATAATTCAATAGGAATTTAATATGTCATCATTTAACATATTATTTATGTATTATATAAAAAATCATTTTTGACATTTATTATCACTTTACGTAATTTTTTTTTATTTTGAGGCTTACGCCTCGCCTCATGAACAAAAAATGCCTCAATACTCAATTGCACAATTTTAAACATTGAATAAAAGATTAAAAATATCATTTTTTAATGTAAAATTTAGAAACTTCAAGATTTTATAAAAACATCTTGAATTCAGTTATTTGATTGTCTCATTTTTCCTGTACCTTTGCTTGCTAAACCTGGCATTGGTTAAAGTTTAAGAGAGGAAATACGATGATTGTATGATCTATAACATTGCTTCATTTGTATTGCATGGAGCACAGGTTGCTTTTTTGCTTTAGAGTGAATCCTTGGTTGTTTCTGTACTTGTTTTTGCATGGATAGAAAACCAAATATTTAGCAACACTTTTTAATTTATAATAATTTTGCACTTATGCGTAAGTCTTCTACTATTTGTATTATTTTGCTCTATGGCTTGTCGCTATTCTTGTTTTTCAGGTGATTTACTCTGATGAAGAACGCAAGTTTAACAGAGAGATTACTATTGGCCTTATTCGATCTGAATTGCTAAACCTTTCTGAGTACAACATGCATATTGCAAAGCTTATTGATGGGGGACGGAATAGTATGTATCAAAGATGCCTTTGCTGCTTCTTATATTCTGATATAGAAACTAGCCGTTAATATTTTACATGGATTCCATAGGCTGACTTTTGTTTAAGCTTCATTCTTGTAATGCTTTCTTCTATTTTTCTTAATGTTGGCATAATTTGATTGATGTACGAAGTGTACAATAAAAGGTCCTATGTGATTCATGCACCCTTTCATGCTTCATAAGCATGAGCAGCATACTTCTCAGGTGGCTCATTCATTTTTGGTAAGAACAACGGTGTTTGTATACGACACAATGAAGCTTTAGCATCCATGATGGAAGTACAACTTCATTTTTTTAAAAAAATTGCTTAATTTTACCTGCAGTGTAATGTTTCATTAGTAGTTCCTAATGTTGGTTGTGTGATGACTGTAGCATCTTATAACACACCAGCTGCTTCAGTTTTTCTCTGGTTAAAGGAACCAGTAGCTAGTGTCTGAGCTTATATGGAAATAGAAGCTTTATTGTTCATGATTGAAGCATAGTTCATATGAAGTTTAATATTCATCATTTGTTCCTACTCTTGGCTATGTGCTGACTACAAAATCTTAAAACATAGAAGCTGCTACGGATTTTGCCATCTCTCTTGTACAAGCTTTGCTCGTAAATGAACCAGGAGTTAGTGTGTCTGAGTTGTATCATCTTATTGATGCCTTGACAAAGGTATGCACTTTCTTTTTTCTGGTCAGTGGAATGTTGTATTTTTGTCAAGCTGTTTGTTAAATGTCACCCCGTTCATACTCGCAGTTAGCAATGAGACCAGGATCACCCGAGTCTTTGCAACAGTTAATTGAGATTGCCAGGAACAACTCTAGTGGAATAAACTCTCTTTCTAGTTCTACTGCAAGCAGGGATGAGAAAACCAGGCAATCTAAGGATAAAATGGTCAGCGTAGATTTTTTTTTAAAACTTCTTATCGTTTATATGTGGGGTCGAATATCTTAAGATGGGCCTAAATGTGTGACCTTTGTGTGCAGCAAGTTCTTATAAGCCGTTCTTCAACAGCTAGAGAAGAAAATGATTCTGGAGGTTCTGAACTTGCCGGCTTTCGTGAGCAGGTGAAATTATTTTTAATGGATCCACGTTTGTTTACATTTTGGTTCAGGTGATAAATGTGAAATTCATTTAATTGCTAACCAATCTTACAGTTAATTTAATGATTTCAAGTTGATTTGCTGATGACATTTGTTTCAGTTGATACTGGTTTGACTTGAGTACATAGTTGCAACTATTGTGTTTATACCTTAATTTTTAGTTTCTGATACATCTTTATTAGATTTATGAAACATATACTTCATGGAAGGGTTTTTTCTGTTCTTGAAGTAACTTGGTGTAACAATATAACCTGTCCTAACGTTTGATGAAGCCTTGCAATTATTTAACTGATATTTGTTTCGGAGCAAACCTGAGGTCTTCTTCTGAATGATTGCTCGAGTCATATGTAGGCTCTTTAAGAAAGGTCATTGTTTAGCATGCAAATGAATAGTTGGTGATATTCCTCTTTGCTGACTCTATCTTCCTCTAGGATTTTGTTTTCAATGCAAAGGGATACTCACTAAATTATCATTTTTTCTTTCTTATTGCAACTTACGTATATAATCTCTATTTATTAATTCTACCTATAGGAGTATGTTTTCATCAATTTTTGAAAATCTCACTGACTATGAATACGTGGTAAAATTCCTGTGCATGTGCATATCAAAATTCTTGTTGTGGCTTTACATGATTGTTTTCAAGTTAAAATACCTCAAAGATCTTAAATTTCTGTATCATTCTTCCGTTGACATTTCTTCTTTTATGTAGGCGTCTCTCCTCTTTGCTGAGTGGTGCAGGATCTGTGATCTACCTACTGCCAATGATACTGTATTTACTAATTATCTAGCCCAATTGCAGCAAACTGGACTGCTCAAGGGTGATGATATGACAGATCGATTTTTCCGTGTTCTTACGGTCTCTTTCTCTCTTTCCCCCACCCTCTTAACACCTTCCTGGTGTGGATGTGTGTCTGCACTTGTGTTGCATGCATGATTGTTTGCTTTTTCATGTTTATTATCTGAGTATCTATAGCCATGCCTTCATTTCTTTTTCATGCTATCTTGCTGATTGTGCAAGTCCTTCCAGGAGCTCTCTGTGGCACGTTGTCTGTCCTCTGAACAAACTGGCATTACAGGGTCATTGCCTATTCAATCAACTCAAATTCAGAACCTCTCTTTTGGCGCCATTGATGCATTTGCAAAACTTGTCACTTTTGTTATGAAGGTAACGTGAAGCATATACTTTAGTACTCTGGTGTGTATAAATATCCCTTGTGGATAATTCCTTCAAGGTTATGTGAGTTTTGAGTAGTCCTGTAGAAAAAAAAAATGTTGTTGTTATGCATATTTATTATTATTATTTTTAACTTTCTGTGGGCAGTACTCTACAATGGATCAAGGAATGAGTAAAGTTATCTTTTTACCCAAGGTTATATTTTGGAATCCATTTTATTATCCTTTTTTCCTGTAAGCTTAAAGCTTATCAAGTCAACTGCTGAGTTGTGCATACTGTTTTCCTTTTTCTGCCATTTTACTCGTAGGTTCTGTCCGTGTTAGTGAGAGCAATTTTAAAAGATGCTGAAGAAAAGAAAGCATATTTCAACCCGAGGCCATACTTCAGGCTGTTTATAAACTGGCTTTATGATCTAGCTTGTCTTGATCCTGTGCTTGATGGTGTTAATTTCCAGGTCAGTGCTGATAAATTTCAGGAAAATGCTGCTAGAAATTAGGTCATCCCACTTGTCTTGCTCATTTTTTTTTACCTTGTATTTCAGGTTTTAACATCTTTTGCAAATGCTTTCCATGCTTTGCAGCCGCTGAAAGTACCTGGTTTCAGGTTATACATTTTCTGGATTTTTTTTTTTAAATTCCATGAAAAACTTTGAAAGAAAATGCTTATTTATTCCTTTCATTGAAATGGGTTACTCATTTAAAAAACTAAAATTTGTAAACATAATGATTCAGCCTAACTTAGGGGTGTAAACGAGTTGAGTCGAGCTCTAGTCACCCTTGGCTTGAACTTGATTAATTAATGGAGTTAAGAGCTTAATTCTATGTGTTTGAATTAGTTCATTTATTATAAAAGAGAGTAGATCGTTATTGCTCAAGTGGTTATTAAAATAACATGATAAAAATAATTAGACAAATTTTGTTCCCCTTGGCATAATATTAAGAGAATCCATAGTTGGAATAAAGCCAATGTTGATTAGTGTAAAGGTTAGAAATGTAATAAAAGCATAGATTCATTTATCCAGTAAGCAAATTTCGTTCCCCTTGAGCTCCTTTCATTTGCCAATTTTTTTGTAGGATTGGCTTGAAAAAAGTTGAACAGCCCTTTATTGTTTTAACCTTAGAATCTGGCCGGCACATCCATCTGCTTAAAGTAAACAGTTTGAGAGAGAGAGAGAGAGAGAGAGAATATGTGGCAAGCAGTCCTGCTGCATTATTTCGAATGATTCCTTAAATTGTTCTGTATGGCTTATACCTATTGATTTGTTTTTCTTTCAGCTTTGCATGGCTCGAGTTGATTAGCCACCGAAGTTTCATGCCAAAGTTGCTTACCACCAATTCTTTTAAGGGCGGACCATTTTTCCAGCGATTACTTGTTGACCTCTTCAAATTTGTTGAGCCCTATCTAAGAAATGCTGAGCTGAGTGAACCGGTTAGATTTTCTTTTGTGATTAAAGGCTTTTTGAAAAGCCATATTTTCAACTGAGATAATTTTTTTGTTTGCGGTTTAAATTCTATGCAGGTTCAACTTTTGTATAAAGGGACGCTCAGGGTTCTTCTTGTTCTTTTGCATGATTTTCCTGAATTTCTCTGCGACTATCATTTCAGTTTTTGTGATGTGATCCCTCCAAGTTGTATCCAAATGCGTAATGTTATTCTTAGTGCTTTTCCACACAATATGAGACTTCCCGATCCATCAACGCCTAACTTAAAGGTTGCTCTCTTTTTCTATGTTTGCTTTAACTTCAATATCTGCTTTTGGGTATTGTGCTAATGCACCCAATCTTTTGTCTCCTTCGCAGATTGATCTTCTAACTGAAATCAGCCAGTCACCTCACATTTTATCTGACGTTGAGGGTGCTCTCAAGTCAAAGCAGATTAAGTCTGATGTTGATGAGTACCTTATGGTAACTGTTTTTATTTGTTGGGTGGTAGCTGATTCAGTGGCTTGAATTTTAAAAGGAAAAATTTTTATTCTATTCATTTACGGAAACATATTTGCCCTTGAGTTAAATTTATGCATGCTCAAGGGTAAATGTATTTTCATTTGTTCTCAGCATGTGTTTCTGATGTTTAATTTCCTTAAAATGTATACCCTAATGTGCTTATGTATTTAGACTTGCAAAAGAACTATTACACACTAAAATTGTGATGTTTATTATTAAGAAAATCCATAGTTGGAATAAAGCCAATGATGATTAGTGTAATGGTTGGAAATGTAATAACAGGATTCATAACTTTCATTCAGCTCTCCTTGTGTTGATCCTCAAGTATTAACGTGTAAATGTGAAATTGTTTGGATCCCTAACCTTCATTTAGCTCTCCTTGTGTTGATACTCAAGTATTAAAGTGTAAATGTGAAATTGGTTCTTGTTAGTGGTTCTCATAAGAGTACGTTTTTCGCATAGTTAGCAGCTTATGAAGTAATTCCAGTTGAGAAAAAACACAAACATGTGGCATTTCATGGTTGAGTAATGTTAAATCCCCAAATGGAATGCCAGAAGTCTTGGGCTTTCATGGATTGTTGTGCATAGGTGATGATGCTTACGTTGTCTATATAAAATGGGATAGTATTTGATGCTCTTTAGTATTGAAGTGTTAATGTGATAATTGATTCTTGTCACTATTTCTCATTTGTGTAGTTAGTGAGTGCCATTTTTTTCATATTTAATAGCTTATGTAGTAAACCCAATTGAGAAAAACACACACATGTGGTATATCATAGTTAAATAATGTTATAATTCCCAAATAGAATACCAAAAGTTGTGGAATTTCCATGTATTCTTGAACATCTGTGATGATGCCTGCATGTTTTATTTAAAATGGGAATGTATTTCATATATGCTTATGTGGTTGATGAGAATCTAGAAAGTCCATTTTATGTCCCAGTCTTATTTGGGGAGTATGGTTTTATCATCATATTTCTCTACAAATTGAAAATGGTTTGTTGATTTTTTTAAACATAATTAGGAGTTAATGCTATATGATTACCTCTATTCCATTATGCCCTATCACAAATTTCTAATTCTGAATTTTGTGCATCTTAGTTTTCTTGTTAGTGTTGTGGTTACTTAAGTTGATTATATAATGGCATTGGTTTTCATTCGTATCTAATACTATGCTGTAGACGAGATCAGAGGGCTCTGCGTTTTTAGCTGATCTGAAGCAGAGGTTACTGCTTTCCCCAAGTGAAGCAAGCGTGGCAGGAACTCGTTATAATGTGCCACTGATCAACTCGCTAGTGCTATACGTAGGCATGCAGGTATTTCCCATGCCCTATGCCCTTTTGTTAGCTACTGTATTCCTGCTATGGTATTTTTTCCACGCAACTTTGATTTGAAGTCCTTTTTTATGATCTTATGCCGTTATCGTTTTGATGTTGTGCCTTTTGATGCTCAAGCAAACTTTCTGTTCAGTTTGTGCTCTCTATTTACTTCAATTATTATAGAAACTGAAGGAAATAGTAAATTATTATAGAAACTGAAGGAAATACATTTTGCATAATATTAGGTGGTTGATTTATGTTACTTATTTATTGCCTATCCTTATTTCTGTTTTTTTTTTTTTGTTCATTTTTTAAATTTTTTGGGGAGTTGCAGGCTATTCAACAGCTGCAGAGCAGGTCTAATCAGCCAGCATCTGCTCAACAGATGACTCAAAGCCCTCCAATGGATATCATGCTTGTTGGTGCTGCAATGGATATCTATCAAACTTTAATAAAGAATTTGGATACTGAGGGTCGATATCTCTTCCTCAATGCTGTTGCTAACCAGCTGCGCTACCCAAACAACCACACCCATTATTTCTCATTTGTTCTTCTCTTTCTTTTTGGGGAGAAAAACCAGGTGATAATATAGGCTTTGTTTGGGACGGTTTTTAGTATAAAAATTAAAATTTTTATACTAAAAAGTTACTTTAAGAAGCAGTAAGAAAGTCGTCCCAAATGAAACCATAATCTCTTAAAACAGTTTTCATCTCACCTTTTTTTTTTTCTTGTATAGTTAGATATATACCTGTTACATTATGCTTACAACTAGCCATGTGAGATCTGAGATTTTGTTTTGGCCCTATTCAATATTTTGATAGGAACCTGTTCAGGAGCAAATTACGAGGGTCCTCTTGGAGCGTTTGATTGTCAACCGCCCTCATCCTTGGGGCCTTCTTATTACTTTCATTGAACTCATCAAGGTATTCTACTAGATTCGCTCCCTCTCCCCTCTAGGCAAATTATTAGGTCCCGTCACCGGACGTAATGTAGAGATACGTCCGGATACTAATAAAATATTATTTTAAGTTAAACGCGCCAAAGCGTAAGAGCAGGTAAAGTGCAGATAAAGCACAGTCAAAAAAGCGCACCTAAAGCGTAGTCAAAGCTCAGGGTTTTAATTGGATGTCCGGACCTATTTTTAGGTCCGGTGACCGTACCTAATAATTTGCCCTCCCCTCTTGGGCGAATTATTACGTCCGGTCACCGGACCGTCCGGATAATAATCCAGAAGCGCCACATCACCCAAATACACTGGGCCTGGGTGACGTGGTGGCGTGGCGCATCTGGATTGGTGTCCGGACATAATAATTTTCCCCCTTCTTGAGCTTTCCCTTTATTTGTTGCCCCTCATATGCAGAATCCAAGATATAGCTTCTGGAGTCGATCCTTTACCAGATGCGCTCCAGAAATTGAAAAGCTGTTCGAATCAGTATCAAGATCCTGCGGAGGTCCGAAAAACGTGGACGATGGAATGGTTCCAGGTACCCTCCCTGATGGCAACCACTGAGTATTTTGATTCAACTTTTTTTTCTTTGGAGCAGAAAGTCGGTAGTCAAAAACCCTAACTTGAATTTTTCCCCCTCTTCTGTAGAAATTTAGTGCATGTAAATGGCATTAAACTGCTGGGTAGATTGACGCAGGAATAATCGTTCATAATTTATTCCATAGTTTAGACATTATGGATGTACAGATAGATAATTCAATCTGATTTTGTTGACAACTGTTGCTATAAAGAAACAAAAATAAATTTGCTTTGTTGAATTATTCGACTCTTTGGCCATACATTGTTTTGCCTAAAAAATTATGCTTCCTTTACATATTTTTTTTTTCACTTGATGTGTGCAGCATATAATTTTTAGCATCTGAGTGCAAGACGCTTCGATTTGGGGCGAATTATTACGTCCGGTTATCGGATATCCAGACATCCAATCCGGACGCACCATGTCACCAAAATACACTGGGCCCGGTGTATTTCGGTGACGTGGTGCATTTGGATTGGTGTCCGGACGTAATAATTTGCCCGATTTGGAAGGCTTTGATACGCTGTGGACGGTTCAAAAGCTTCTCTTAATTTAAAAAAAAAATAGTCAGGAGAAGTTCAATGAAAATTTTACATTGCTTAAAACTGATGTTAGTCTTGATTGAAATGAAAAAAAATGGATTTTTTTTTTCTTTTTAATGAACGATGAGAATATCTTATAAGTTTAGGGTAAAAAAATATAATATTTATGATAATAATTTATTATTTTTTTAATAATATTATTAATAGTGTTCCTAATCAAATGTTGAGATTTAATTTCCAAAATTAAGGAGAATCACGAGCCACAATAGAAAACGTTTATTTATATAACAGGACTATATTTTCTATTATATGTTTAATGGGGTGATAGCCAGGTTATTATTTTTATTTTATGAAAAAAAATTAGCTTAAAAAGATGGTCAAATGACGCAAAAATTGTCCTAATGCCAATTATTTTATGAACTTTATTAGTCGTGAATGTATATATAATGAGTCATACAAAAAAAATTACTATATCAAGCATAAATTCAGTTTTAATCTAAATGTATTCAAGTGAAACACTTAAAAGTATAGTTGAAAACGTTTAGATGTTAATTCGAGTAGAAAATGATCAACAAATCTTGTATGTTTATATTCAAGTTAGGCATAGATGAGACGAATCCAACAAGCCCAAAAACACTTAATTTTGGCATCATAAAAGAAATTAATTTTTTTGAAAAACACATGATCAAGGGAATTAATATGTGACGTCTATTGGAGTATTTTAAATTCTAAGTGTACAATCAAAAATTGATACTCCTAAAAATTATGAATATAATCTCATTCTTCGTACGAAGAAGAGCCAAAGCTGGAACTTGACCTTGAACTTTGACTTGAGATTTAAGAGATCTTCACCACCAGCCTATAGTTGAACGGTCACTGTTGTTGGATTGCTACCACCCCACTTCCATCAATAAGCTACCACAATTCAACCATAAGCAATGGATCGCTACCATCTGGTCATTGTTATTTGTGTAATAACCCAAATTTTACTTGATCAAAGGCTGATTAATGAACATTGCGGTGTTATGCTTACAAGCATAGTGGCACTGGTTTTTCGGTTTGAAGTTATTAAGAGGAGTGTTCTGGCGTTGTAGTTTTGAACATTGTGACATTGCATCTGAATATATATAACCTATATGATACATGACATAACATATAAACATGATGCATAATAAAAGAGATACAAATACATGATACACATGATCCATGAGAATGGGTACATGTTGTATGCATAACATGGCAGGTCAAGCATAGTGATAGACACCAATAAGCAAGAACATGATGGAGCATAGAAATGAAATGACATTCATAATGCTATCCGACATTGACAACTAATAGAACCAAGGTATAATTTTAATGCTTCAATGATTCATATGATAGTCTTTTCATAGTTTTCATAGGATGTCATGTTATAAATGAGTCTGATTACTTATCATTTACATGATATAGATTATTTATGAATTCATCTTATTTACATGAATTGATAAAGCATATCGTACTGATATAACTTGAATGATTACACACATATTATTCTGCTTTCCGTGAAATGAGTGCATTGGTAGGTTCTAATTACCTATTAAGCTTCTACTCTTTATGTAATTTTATATAATTTTTGAGAAAGGTAAGGACCCGATGGAGTGAGCCTAATCAGATTCTAAAGATAAATATCTCTTTATATTTTATGTTTATTCTTTTGTAGTAATAAATGTATTAAAATAAAATGATTTTAAAGACAAAATCATGACTAAAGTATAGGATTTTGAAAGATGAAATAAAAAATGAGTTTATTTTTGTTGTATTTATTATTTTATATGGATGATTATTAGTGTTTATGGCAGATGATTATTAGTGGCTTTGGAAGATGATTACAAGATCTAAACTGATAATTCTTCCAAATTAAATCTTGGGCGTGATAACTCAGCCATTGTCGGACCTCCACTATCTGACCACCACAAGCAAACAAATTCCATCTAATATCCACTGAGCGACAACTATCATCAGACCATTTCCACTAAGCCTCTACCATCAGACCTTCATTGACCTACATCACTATTAGATAGCCACTGCCTGACCATTATAGTTAAACCACCATTGTCCAACCATACCTATTATATCGCTACCATGAGACCCCTCATGTCATCAAACTATTTTCACTCGACCATCATGAACTAATGAGCATAGTTAAACCTCATTTCACCGCCACAGTTTAATTAGAATCACCTGACCACCGCAATTATACTAATACCATCGAACATCCACCTTCGTATCACAATTGTCCGACCTCCATTATTTGGTTGTTGCTACCTAATTTGCACCATCATATCACAACTTGTCGACGTCCACCATCAAACTAAAATCATCTAACAATCTTCATCAACTATGGCCACATAACCACCACCACAAAAAAACCTTCATCCAACCACTATAGTTAAATCAACGCCATCCAACCACCATCATTGAGCCAACTCTATTAAACTACCATCTTCCTATGACCATTGTTGGATTGTTATTATCCAACCATATATCAAATCACCACCGTTCAACATTCTTTATCGTCTCGTCACCACCCAACATCTCCTATTGGCTTTCCATCACCCAACCTCTGTTTGGCTACCATTATATGACCTATGTTGTTTATCTACCACCATTAGAGCAATACTGATGCTCGCTAGTTTCAATGCATGTCATTTTCACCAATGTAGACACACCATTACATATAAGGTTGATGCATGATGTCAACATTAACTCTAAATCCTAAATTGTAGATGAGTATTTAGATGAGATTGCATGGTTTATAAACTTTCCTCCTCAAAGCAAAACAACCTACCATATGTTTTGATTAAAGATATTATGATTTAAATATATATTTTGAAAATATTTAATTATTTTTGGGAATATTGAATTTCCCAAAGATAATTAATTGAAGTTTTAAAAGATATCAATTTTAATTTTGAAAAAAATTAAATCTGGGTTACTAAATCTCCTACGAGCGCAAGCCCTCGTAGTTAACTACATCGTAGGAAAATTAGAGATTTTTCTACGAAAACTCTCGATTAAAATAGCGATAGAAGTTTTATTTAAGATTTCCAAAGATCAATATCAAAGGAAGAAGAGGGTATGAATTTCAAAGGGGATTGGTTCAAGATTGAACACTTATTTTTGAAATCAAAGGAAGAGGAGTAGAGGATGTTTTGAGATTCTGAATTACTTCAGAAAACACCCCAACCTATCCTAAGTGTTGGGCTTAAATTTGATGGAAAGAGATTTAATATTTAAGTGATCAATTTTATTAGAAAGTCGGGATTCAATTCCCGAAAGTTGAGGTCTTATAGCCCGAGCCAGCCTCAGAACCTAAGTCTAAATTGGGCACTAAAAGTTAGTGCCTCGAACCTAGCTAGTGCAATGCGAATCTGGTCTTACCCCGGCCTGGATTGGGGAGCCAGCTAAACCACCTAAGCGATTTTAAAATATGAGTCCAGTCTTTTTTTTGTAGAGTGGTAGGGATGTTATTTAAGAAAAGTTTTAAGAACGGGGCCGACATCTAGAGCAGATCCTAATTGGCCCCTTTGACTTATGTTGGGTTTGATGTCTAAATAAATGCAATTAAATATTAGACTCCTTTTAATTTGTTACTAATGCGATGCATGCTAATCGACTCGATTGAATGCAAAATCAGTATGTAGCAATTTAAAAATTTTGGCTTAGAAAATAGGTTTTTTTCCCTAGAGATTGCATAACATCCCCTTGACAAATCGGCACCCTCATAGGCCAGGTGGTCTGCCAGAACCCGCAGGCGGGGAGATGCCTAACAAGGTAGAGAAGGTATAATATGAATGCATGAAAAACCCTCGGCGAGTCCGAGCTTACTTCTTAGGACCGTTTAGAGTTTCTATTTTATCTTAAAATTTTTATTTAATTAAAGTAGAAGAATTTTTGACAGACCCTTAAGAGCCTAAATTCGAATTCCAGGTCAAACCAAATGCGGCATGCAAATAAAAAGACTAGGAAAGCAGGAGTTCTAATGCGCAATCAAATTAAACAAATCAATCAAATTAAATTTATCAAATTGAATGTCCATAGACAAGTGCCCTTATTATTACATCACAGAATTTGCAGAAAATTAAAGTGGCCGGGCACCACAGACTACAACCCGGATTTCTAATCCTAAATTAAATGACTTTGAGATTTGGGATTCTTCTCGTTGTCCAATCCTTCATCTTCTCACGAACATCTTGATTCGTCGGTTCAGGATGTCCAAATGGAAAGAAACTCCCCCTTGATCGGGGTGTTATCTTTCCTCTTTGGATATTTGAAAAGTATCTTAATTTGACTTCCAAATGGAAGAAGACTCTCCCCTTTAGGGATGTCTTCACCTCTTTGGAATTCAAATTGGATTAAGCATCCAAATCTCAAGTCATTTCAAATAAATTACAACCTTTATTGAATTGAATTTATATTAATTTGAAATAGAAAATCTAGACTCGATCCTGTAAAGTTATCATAATAATCAGTAGTTATATATTCAATCCCAAGCAGTTATAATATGAAAAATTGAAATGTATATTTTTTTAGCCATACTTGGCCATGCTTTTTTTATTTAAAGGGGGTCTTAAGCGCGGCAGATACCTATGCAGAGAGTATATAATTTTTTATTAACTGCCCCCTTTAATTTCAGCTCCTTGTATGAGCATGGCCACCTGCATAAGATTGCACAAGTATAATTCGTCCCTAACCTAGGGGTAAATCTAACGCACGATCAATCACAGAGCAAAGTGCAGTAAGCAAGTAAGTAAATAAATACATCATGTCTAAACTAGCAAACAGCATGCAATAAAAACTCGAAAACCCGGCACACAGCGGAAAAGTAAACACCGGCCTATCCTAAAACTAGAGTCGGTGATCCTAGCAAACCATCTAACGTGTGTGGGATAGGTCGTGCGGTTTTGATATGTCCTAAATGGGATAGTTGATTGAAATTGCTTAAGAATTGATTATTGATTTTAAGGGTTAGAAAGTTAATGTATTTTATTAAAAAAAAGTGTTTGATTGCTGATTTTTAAAAAAATTTGATTAATTTAAGTTTTCCATTAATTGATTCGTGGCGTTGTGCCACCAGGCTCGAGGAACCAGCCTCCTTAGGACACTTAGCCCCGCAGCCCGGAGTAGTCCAGCCAATAAACTTCATCTTTAGGATGGTCGCTGTGTTTTAAAAGGTTTGTTGAATGTTTTATACATTAAACTAACATTTTCTGGAGTTTTAGAGCAATTTTGAGTTTTATGAATTTTTATGAATATTTTAATCATTTAATTAAGGGGCTAGAAATTAACTTTTTGATTAAGGGTATTTTCTGGAAATTTAGAATTTTATTAAAATACTAGACCTTAATACGATCAGTTAGACAGTAAGTACGTTGAAATCGGATTTTTCTACGTTTTATTACGAAGGTTTGAAGTTTTGAACTAGTTTTGACCTATGTTTGACTGAAAAGTTGACTTTTTGATTTTGATATTTTTCTGGAATCTTAATATTTTTAGTAAATATTAGACATTATTGTGAGTTGAATGCAAGTGAGTTTGATCAATTTGGATTTTTCTGGAATTAGTTATGAAGGTTTGAAGTTTAATGTATTTAATGAATTTTTAAAATTACTTAATTAGAGAGCCTTTTTGTAATTTTGATCCAAATGAAGCCCAAACTCCTTGAAATCAACTCCAAAGGTCAGAAATGACCTAAGAAGAGATTCCCAAGTGTTTGGGAAATTTTTGGAATTTTTAATTATTATTAATTAATTATATTAATAAAATATTTATTTTTACTTAAAATTAGATTAAGGTTTAACTTGCTATCAAATCAGGTTGGTTTCAATTTTCTTAGGTTGAGGACTGAATTCTGGTCAATTAGAGGGCTTACACATAATTTTTAGATTTAAAACGGATTTATTACAATTTTTAGAAGTTTTGAGAGTTAATTAAGGCTTAAACTTAGGAAAATCGATTAAGGGGCTTAATGTTTTCCAAAATAGGTGAAATTTTTCCTAGTGGCTGTACATGTCACTAAGTTCGTATGTTTGAAATTTCAAGTCAAAATGATGTATATCCTAATTATTAGAATTTCTCTAAGTTTTCTACAAATAGGTCCTTAATTATTGTCCTTAGCGTCACTAGATTATAGGATTGAAATCAATGTCTCTAACCCCTTTGGACACTAAATTACAATTACAACAAAACATAACAATCATAAACAAGTGTGAACCAAATCTAGGAGTATAAAATGGATGTAGAATTGATGAATTTTCAAATATTAGGATCAAATAGTAATCCTATTACTTGAAAATTCAATCAAGTGATAATGATAGTACTAATGTTCCCCCAAACCATTGAGCATTCCCCATTAACTCTATTTGATGATGACATAGCTCTGTTAGAAGTTCCAATGAACATTGGAAAGCATGCAAATGAATTTAAGTTTAAATCTAGTTTAATTTTAAAATATATATATTATATAATCACCCTTACACTGAGAAATTCAATAACTATCAAAATATAGTTCAAATAAATCTAAAAAAATTACTGGATGTCAGGCAAGTTAAAAGGAAAATACATGCCAAATTTCAGTCCAAAAGGATTTTTATTTATTTAAATATAAAATAAAAACAACAAATAGTATTTATTAAATTACTTCTAGAATATAAAATAATTTAATTTAAAAATAATTTTATAAAATAGAGGATTAAAATATGAACCAAATGAGCTATTATACACATTTTTTGGATTTATATACTATTTATTATGATTTTTCAAAATTTCTGTAATTTAAATGCATTTTAAATAATTATTTTGGTTATTAATCAAAACGGCGGCGCCGGCGGGCCACGCGTCGGCTGTAGATTGGCCAGAATGAAACCGTGCGGCGGCGGGCCAATCATTGGCAATGATTGCGCCGCCGCGCAATCATTACCAATGATTGGCGATGTCGACGACCGAGACCCGCGACACTTAACCACGTCGGATCGAGCTCTCGGCCGTCCGATCTCCTGCTGTTAGGAATGAACGGCCCTGATCTCATTTGGCGGGTCAAAGAGAGACCACGGTCGTAAGACGCAGCGGTTTTGACCAGATCACGGCCGTTGATTGGAATGATCAACGGCCCAGATTTGGTACAATAGAGGACTGCACGGTCCGAGCCCTGGAATGAGTTTTCAGGCTCGTTCTCTCAACCCGATGAACCAAATCAAACAAAATTTTAAACAGAGCTAGGGGAGATGTACAGAAACAATGGGGGACGTTTGGTTTGGTTTGAGATGAACCCTAGACAAAGCTATTTAGCATGGATGGTCTAAACTAGGGTTTGGATTTTACCTCGATTTAGTGGACGGTTTGGACCGTTTAATGGATGGTTGAGCTTGTAGATTGTCCAAGTGTAGATCCTTAGCACAAATCCGAGCTCGAAAACGCCTGGATCGAGCTCTAAGAGGCTGGGACGGAATGGGTGGTGGACTCGCAGGAGAACTCGCCGCCGGTGATGTGCAACCACTTGGGTTTTGTAGTGGGAAGGTAGGGGAGGCTTTGGAGAGCTGGAACGAAAAACAACTTGGACTTGGGAGGCTGGAGGCAGTGAGAGAAGATGGGGATTCGAATCAATTTGATTTTAGGGTTTTTTTGCTATTCAAACATCTCCAGGTCAAATGGACGGCTGGGATGCATCAGAGGTTCTTCTCTGATGAGGGACAAGTGTCCCCAGGCGTCAGGTGGCAGGGAGAGAGGCTGGAAAGGCCCTCCAACCATTGGTCACCTTTTTAGAGGTGGGGGGGGGGGGACCATTGCTATTTGAGGCTAAACTAGGCCCTGAGCATGGTTAGGAGGGTCTTTAGTGAGCTTTAGGCTATATATGGGTCGACCTAAGGCAGCCCTAATGGAGGAAAAGGGGTTTAGGCTATGATGGTGTCCCTTTGGGAGGGTTTAAGCCAAGGTTTGATTATGTTGACCAGTCAACCAGTCAAAGTAAGCTGAGGTGGCATAGGAGATGGTCTTGAGTGCTGACTGGATGAACTTGATTCAAAGGAGTTAGAGGATTTTGGGTTTGCCTAAATGATTGAACTTCCCAAAGCTCTAAAGAAGGCTTGTTGACCAAGTTGACTAGTCAACACCTAGGTGGACTGCTGATGTGGCAGTCCAATAGCCTCAAGAGATGGTTAGTATGGATCAAAACCAAGACAAAATGGGAGGGTGGAGGCTTGGGTTCGATTAGGTTTGGGATAGATTTGGCCCAAGCTTAGAGTTGACTTGGTCAACTCTAAATAGAATTTGATTGGCCAACATGCAAATGTATGTTTAGACCATGCTTAGAGTTGGTTTTGGAGTTTTGATATGGATTGAATAGGTTAAGTGGGTTGAAACAAACCATTAAGGCCTTAAGGGGATTTTGAGTCAACCTAGGTTGACTCAAGAGATGGGTTAAGGCTAGATAGGTTTGGAATGCTGTTTAGAGGCCAATAGAAGTGGTCTCAGGGTTTAAATAGGTCATTTTGGTCAAAATCCCTATTTGAGCCCCCTTAGGGGTATTCTGGTCATTTTCAGGCTCATGACAACTGGGAGTCTAAAATGAGTCCAAAAAAAATGCAGTTTATTGATCAGCACATCATGATTGATAGTCTGGAAGTGACCAGAGGCTTTGGTGAAGGCTCTAAGGTCAGAAACTTCTATGTGACAGGTCCAGTGGCATGGGCTGTAAATATTTGAAGGTTTTATAGCCTTTGGAATTTGATTTAGATTTTGAGGTTAGAGACCTCAGAATGGGCTCAAATTTGGAGGGTTGCCTCCAGAGACATGTCCCATCAGTATGCAACTGACAAACTCTGAATCGGAGGTTATTTGATTGGGTTTTGAAGTGTTTGAAAATTTGCTGAAAAAGGCTTTTAGGACTTAGACCTTTGGCCTTGAATTTTGGTTTCAAATTTTGGATTTGGTTGATCTAAGATCTAGGTAGATCCTAAGGTCTGAATTCTAGAGGGGATCCTAGGGTCTAGATTGGTTTGGATATTGAATTAATTTAAGGTCAAGATTAGTCCAAGTGACCTCATACAAAAATGAGGTCAACAAATGGACCCCCAATATGTGTAATGGAATGATGTTCTATTGCACATATTGGCGTTGACCGAGCTCAAAGATTAAGTCTGGAATTTTGATTCTAAGGAAATTAAAAGTTCATCCCTGGGGAATTTAGATTTATACTAGGGTAGTGCCACGGAGGGCGTACTCTACCACTAGTGGGTCGAATCGTAAGGGAAGAAGATATCTAACCCTAAAGGAAAAGAAGATTTGAGTGATTGCGTGGAAAGGAAGAATTTCTAATTATAGAGGATCATATTGGTGTTCTGATTATACAGGAAAGGATATCTAACCTTAGAAGATTGAATTTGGGTTTGATTCTAAAGGAAGGAAAGACCTCATCCTAGAGGATTGGGCTTTGATTTTATTCTAAGGGAAGGGAAGTCCTAACCCTAGAGGATTGGGCTTTGATTTGATCCTAAGGGAAGGGAAGACCTAACCCTAAGGGATTGAATTTGTAATTGATCCTAAGGGAAGGGAAGACCTAACCCTAAGGGATTGAATTTGAAAATGATACTAGGGTAGTGCCACAAGGGGCATGCTCTACCACTGGTAGATCTAATCCTAAGGGAAGGAGGAAACCTAAACCCTAAGGAAGAGAAGGTGACTGAACTATAGTGGGGTCCAAGGGGCTTAAATCCACTACTAGTTAGTCGAGATCCTAGGAGATAGGAAGCACGGGGACTCACACCTATTCCTAAAGGATCGAAATTGTATTTAAACTAGGATGGTGCCACGAGGGGCTTGCTCCATCACTAGTGGATCTAATCCGAAGAAAAGAAAGCTCTGGGACTCACACCTAACCTTAAAGAAAAGAAATGACTGGAATATGTGGGGCCCAACAGGCTTAATTCCACCTTTAGTCAGTCGAGATCCTAGGAGGTAGGAAGCATAGGGACTCACACCTACTCCTAATGGATCAGATTTGTACTGGGTATTCAATGACTAACCTAGCTAAAAAGCACTGGGACTCACATCTAACTAGGGGAACTAGCCAAGGAGATAGTCTGCCCAAATCTTTAAGGATTTGGCAAAAGCTATCTAACCCGAAATTTGATTTTATATGCTAGGATGGTGCCACGAGGGGCTTGCTCCACCACTAGCAGATCTAATCCTAAGGAAAGGAAGCTCTTAGACTCACACCTAACCTTAAAGAGAAGAAAGGGTGACTGAACTATGTGGGGCCCAGTAGGCTTAATTCCACTTTTAGTCAGTCGAGATCCTAGGAGGCAGGAAGCACAGGGACTCACACCTACTCCTAATGGATCGGATTTGTACTGGGTATTCAATGACTAACCTAGCTAGAAAGCACTGGGACTCACATCTAACTAGGGGAACTAGCCAAGGAGATAGTCTGCCCAAATCTCTAAGGATTTGGCAAAAGCTATCTAACCCGAAATTTGATTTTATATGCTAGGATGGTGCTACGAGGGGCTTGCTCCACCACTAGCAGATCTAATCCTAAGGAAAGGAAGCTCTGGGACTCACACCTAACCTTAAAGAAAAGAGTAGTTTTAGAATTCAAAAAGCAATAGAAAAGATTGAGTCGACTCAGTTGGAAATCAAATATTTTATTGATTCAAAGATTGAGCTACATCAAGCATAGTATTTCTTCAGGAAACGCCCGTTTACAGGAAGCATTGGGTGATTTCCTTTACAATCAACTAGCTGATACGAGCCTCCTTCGTAGACTGTTTCCACTACGAAGGGTCCTTCCCAAGTTGGTTCAAACTTTCCACCAGGTTTTCGGTGTGCTAAGATAGGCCTCCGAAGAACCAAGACCAAGTCGCCTACTTGGAAGGTTCTAGGTCGCACTAACTTATCATGAGCTTGAATCATTCGGGCTTTATACAACTCTAGATTTTGCTGAGCTTGAAGACGACGTCCTTCAAGGCTTTCAAGTTCTTCCAAACGGAGTTGTGCATTTTGTTGAGTTGTAATCTGGTTCTGAATTGCAACTCTGAGTGAAGGGATTTGAACTTCGAGAGGGAGTATGGCCTCAGATCCGTATACTAGTGCAAACGGTGTGGATTGGGTCGGGGTTCGATAAGTGGTCCTGTAAGCCCACAAAGCTTCCACCAAAATCTCATCCCATTGACGTTTATTATCATCGAGGGTCGTTTTGATGATTTGAACCAAGGTCTTATTGAAGGCTTCAGCCAATCCATTAGCCCGTGGGTAATAGATTGTTGAGTATCTCCAATCAATACCATGACGATTCGCAAAATTATTAATCTTTGTAGACTTGAAAGCGGACCCATTATCGGATATGATTCTACGAGGCACGCCGAATCTATATACGATATGGTCACGAAAGAATTTCATTACATGGTGTGATGTTACATTTCTTAGTGGGACTGCTTTCGCCCACTTTGAAAAGTAATCAGTCGCTGTTAAAATGAAGTGATGACCCTTTGAAGAAGGAGGGTCAATTGGCCCAATGATATCTGTGCCCCAACTTTCGAAGGGCCACGAGGCTATCGTGGGATGCAACACGTTAGGCGGATGATGTAAAACCACACCATGTACTTGACACTGATGATAACACTTTGCAATTTTCATGCAATCGTCAATCATCGTAGGCCAGTAGTATCCAAGTCTTTTGATCTTCATTTTCATCTTTGGGCCCGATTGATGAACACCGCATAGTCCAGCATGGACTTCGTTAACGATCTTCAGGGCCTCACATTTGTCTAAACAACGGAGCCACATCTGACCAAACGATCGTCGGTACAACGTATTGTTGACTAGCGCGTAGGATAGGGCACGTTTCTTAATTTGATGGGCAAGGGATCTCTCATGAGGGAGCTTGCCTTCCTGAAGGTATTCAATTATCGGTTGTTTCCAATCTGCTTCTTCATCGATTGCTGAAGAGGTAGAAAGGACTTGGAAAATTTGTTTATTGATGTACTCCAAATCTATAGGAGACAGGACTTGATGACCCTGCACCTCTATAGGGATGGAGTCTTCTTCTGGACAGACAAATTCCTTTGCGAGCTTTGCGAGGGCATCCGTCGAAGAATTGCTTCCACGGGGAATCCTATACATAGTTACAATCGGAATTTGCTCGAGCAAGTGACAGGTGTACTGATGGTATTTCAGGAGTTTAGGATTCAAAACTTTATAGGTTCCTGCAATCTGGTTGATCACCAGTTGGGAATCACAAAAAATTTTAATCTCTTTAATCTCCATCAAAATTATAAGTTCCAGGCCAGTTATCAGAGCTTCGTACTCAGCTTCATTATTCGTACAAGGTTCTGATAAGTGGTAGGAAAAGTACATCATTCCCTTGTCTGGTGTTATGAATACCAGGCCAACTCCGGCTTTCCCGGGAATAATAGATTCAGGTGTTTTGCCCCGTTGAGAGGACACAGCACCATCAAAATACATTTCCCAAGTTTAAGTAGTGGCTTCCTCAAAACTCATGATTTTCTCATCAGGTAAATCATCGTTTAGAGGAGACTCCGCCGGCAACGGGTGTGCCGCAAGGAAGTCGGCGAGGGCCTGCCCTTTCACAGCACGTAGGGGAATGAAGGTGATTTCAAATTGGAGCAATATCATAGACCAACGAGCCAAACGTCCTGACAACGTAGGCCTGGTCATAAGGTATTGCAAGGGGTTAAAACTGGAAATTAAGTTGATTTGATGAGAAAGCATGTAATGTCTTAGTTTTTGAGCTGCAAAGACTAAGGCAAGACAATGTTTCTTAATCGTTGGATATCGAATTTCTATTGGTAGAAGTCTCCGACTTAGGTAGTAGAGAGCGTTCTCTTTCCCTTCGTCATTGACTTGAGCAAGGAGAGCCCCGAGAGACTCGTCAAGGGCCGCTGTGTAGAGTATCAGAGGTCTCCCCGGAATAGGGGCTGCCAAGACTGGTGGATTTGTCAGGTATTGTTTGATATTTTCAAAGGCAGATTGACATTTCTCATCCCAAATGAATTTGGCATCCTTCTTAGCGAGGACCGAGAATGGTTGACATCTTCTGGAAAGATTAGAAATGAATCTTCTTATATACGCCAGTCTACCTTAAAGAGACCTTAGTTGGGTAAGGCTCCTAGGAGGCGGCATATTTAAGATAGCTTCGATTTTGGCAGGGTCTATTTCAATTCCACGGTGTCTTACTACGAAACCCAGAAATTTCCCTGACGTGACACCAAAGGCGCACTTCAAGGGATTCATCTTAAGGTCGTAGCGGCGCAACCGCTCGAAGACGATTCTTAAGTCATAAAGATGAGCCTCTTTAACTTTACTCTTGACAACTAAATCGTCGATGTAACATTCCACTTGATTGTGAATTAAGTCGTCAAAGATTCGAGTCATAGCCCGCTGGTAGGTTGCACCGGCATTTTTAAGGCCAAATGACATCACTTTAACAAAAGATCCCTATAGGACTTCTGAATGCAGTGTTTCGCTCATCTTCTGGGGCCATCTTGATTTGATTATAACCAGACGAGTCATCCATAAAGGAGAAAATAACATGCGAGGAGGCGATGTCAACCATTAGTTCCGGAATTGGCAAAGGAAATTCATCCTTAGGACATGCCTTATTCAGGTCTCTATAGTCAACACAGACCCGAATTTGACCATTTTTCTTTCGAACGGGCACAACGCTGGCTACCCAAGAAGGATATTGCTCCTCTCGGATAAATCCGGCATCGGCCAGTTTCTTAACTTCAGAAATGACTTGTTGTTCGATCTCCAGACGCATGCGTCGTGGAGCTTGTTTGACAGGAATGACATCATGCCGGATTCCAAGTTTATGAACTGCTATGTCGGCGGACAAGCCCGGCATTTCATCGTATGTCCAAGCGAAACAGTCCTTAAACTCGGATAAAAGTTGAATTAGATCCTTAGACTCATCCTCACTCAACAAAGAACTTATGAACGTGGGGCGAGGGTCATCCTCTGTTCCAAGGTTAATTTCTTTAAGTTCATCGACCGTTGATTTAATTTCTTCTTCAAATTCAGGGGGTGCATCCCGAATTTGAACTTCATCTGAATCATCTAGGGTCACCAAACAAAGTCTGTCGAGCGAATCGACGACTTCAGTAGGGACACTTTCAGATTCAAGATGGATGGTTATCATCAAGCAATATTCATCATCGTCAAACGAACTAACGGTACCAAAGCCAATACCACTCGTCCAATTTTTATTAAATTTGGAATTCCAAATACTTTGGTGGTATCTAGCTTGACCCTTAGTCCATTGACTCGGAGCAAAACCTTTAGAGATAAGAGCTTTAACACCAAGAGGAAAGTAGCCGAAAGGTAATTCCATTAATTCGTTGAAATCTGCCTCTTCAAGGATCACATCACCTTCATTCCTTGAGGAGGAGGTGCCAGGGAAGAACCTCTGGACTTTCCTTACTTCTCCATTTAAGTTAGGGGAATCCTTAGTTACTAACCCTGAGACTCTGTCAGTGGACAGTGGGGTTAAGGCTAAGGATTTAACTACCCTATTAAGCCTTTCATACATACTCAATTCAGGCTCATCACTTTGAGGTTTAGAATTGTTACTCTCCTGATCACTATCCGAATCTAAAGTGAGATCAAACCTTGGAGGAAGATTGGATTTTTTGTAGTTAAAAGCAATTCTATCACCCCTCTTTCTTGGTTCTTCATCGGAACTCGATTCAAGTTCGATGTGTATCGGGGTATTCCTTCTTTCAGTTGAAACACGGCCTCGGCCACGTGCTCTTTGGGCCATCATCCCACCTCTTTGAGGCAAATTGTTTGGAGGCCTAAAGACCACATGTTCGACGTCGTCTTCACTGCTTGAACTTTGTTCTTTTGTACTCTTGATTTTTTCTTTTCTCAGTTCTTGAATTACTTTTGAACTATGACTTTCTTTCTTTTCTTCCTTAACATTGATCTTTACCTTAGATTTGGTAGTGGACCCTTTGGGAACATAATATGCAGCATCCTCGTAGATCCCGATCTCGTGAATAGAGAATGGTTGCAAATCACCCCTGATTTCAAACTCAATGCCATCTCGTTGGTACTTGATGCATTGATGCAGGGTGGAAGGAAACCATCCTATACTCATGGATCCAAGGCCTACCTAAGAGTGCATTAAAGGATGTCGCAGAATCAATTATATGAAATTTCACTTCAGTTTTCAACTCTCCTATCTCTAGAAGAAGTGTGATCGAACCTAAAGCCTTCTCGCCTTTTTCGTTGAACCCGCGAAGCACCAACTTGTCGGTTGAGAGCTTGCTAGTATCAATTCTAAGATATGCGAGAGTCTTTATGTTCATCACGTTGATCGATGCACCCGGATCAACAAGAACTCTTGATAATTTAAACTTTCCCACATTTACAGTGATGCAAAGTGGACGATTGTGATCGGCAGTTCCAAGGAGTAGATCTTCGTCGGAGAATGTGACTCCTGAGATTTCCTTGAAGTACAGAGCTTCTTCCTCGGAAGTTGAAGCGAGTTGAGCTAAGCAAATCTCTGGGTCGAGAAGTGCTTTAATTAGAGTCTCCATCATCTCTTTTGAAATGACAAGGGCGTCGTAGATGCTCAACTTAGCAGGCAACTTCCTAAGGTGAGCTAAGACGTTGTAATCGACACTTGGAACATTAACATCGGGACCCGGTGGATTTGTAGGAGAGTTTGATTGTTGAGCAGGGATTTGAATCGGATCAGTGGAAACAACTTGTTTTCCCTTTTCCTGTGGTGAAAGCCTAAGGGGTAAAACCTTGCCACCACGCAGTTGCACTTGCACGATTTCATCGGAAGGACAAGCTACGGGGAGGTCTACGCTCTCCTTAGGTGGTTGATTGTCATTTTCTGAATGAGAATTTGAATCCGAAAAATCTATCACGACGGGACTCCCTTGAAAGTTAATTTCAGGGGTATCACCATCTGATAAGACGTCAAATTCATCTTCTCCTTGAAGGGTCAAATCCGGAGGGCTGAGTTTTTGAACTTCTTGATTGTCCTCAGCTGGCTCCGGGTTATTTTCAACGGGAGAGTCATTTAAAATTTCATTCTCAACACTAATTATCAAAATATTTGCAGAGGAATCTTTCTTTTTATTCAATTTTTGACCCTTTGCCTTTGATGGGGCAAAGTAAAAGTCAGATAACTTTAGTGGGGCTAGTGGTTTTGAGCCACCATCCACCACTTGTACACATCTCTCATCAACAAATTTCCTCTCTACAAAAGATTCACTCTTTTCACTTTTATTTAATACAGTAGTTCCAACAACTACTGGAGAGGAAATTGTCCCAACATCCTCCTGCGATGCCTCCAGCTCAACCTCCCAGATCGAGCCCCGGGCTCTCATCAGTAACTATTGAGAAAGACGAAAAGATTGGTTAATCGACTTTTTAAATGCCCGGGATAGTGCTATATCCCAACCATCTTCAATGGACAAAGAAAGATTAGAATTATTACCTGAGATGGATTTGACAGATCCCTGGTCCGGATCGACCAAATACTCCTTCGGAATTATTATATTACCTTGTCGGAAGTTTCTTTCAAGCCAGTCCATGAAAACAAAGCAGTCTTCGATTGTATGGCCCAACATGCGGTGGTAAGCGCAAAAATTGGGGTGATCCCCCTTATTTGCCTCCTCCGACTTCTTGTCCTCTGGCAATCAGAAGTCTGGTTTCTTTTGAAGACTCTTGAAAATTTTCTTTACCGATTCTCTTTTAAAGGGATAAGGACGAGCCAATCTCTCTTTAATAGTCATCGGGTAAGGTCCTCTAGTGGGTTGAGAAATTACCTGAAACGGTTGAGATTTCTGAATTTGTTGATTAGTAGGATTACTTGATTGAACGTTTACCGGCTTCTTCCCCTTGTCGACTGCTGAAACCGTTGCTGCCCTCTTTTCAAAGGATTTTAACGGTTTACTAACCTTCTTATCTTCAGTAGAATCCTTCAAGAATGACATTTTGGAGGCCTCTTCTTGTAGATTACTAGCTTTGTTAAGAAGCTTCTCGAAGGTTTTGATTGTAAACCCCTTTAACAGAAAAGCAACGGGCCCATGGATATTCTTTAGAAGAATCTCCACTGCATGTTGCTCTTGCAGTTGGGGTTCACATTTCATCGAGAGGTTTCGCCACCTCAAGATGTAGTCGACTAAAGACTCGCCCGATTTTTGCTTTTCGACGACGAGATCACCAACAGTTACATGTTGTTGAGCTCCTGAGAATCTCTTTAAAAAGAGACCCTCGAGCTCTGTAAAAGTTTTTACAGAACCATTTGGTAAATCTGCGTACCACTCAAAAGCAATACCGGACAAACTACTCACAAACTGACGAAAGAGTAGAGCATCCGACCCTCCTGCATTGCAAGAGCTTGCTCGGAAATGGGCCAGATGCTGTCTCGGGTTTTCTAAGCCACTAAAAACTTTAAAAGAAGGTGGCACAAAGCCCTTTGGATAAGGGACCAAATCATATTCCTCGGAATAGAGTCTACCTTTTGGAATAGATACAGTTCCTTGTGAATGGGCTAGGGCCTCCCTTACCTGGATTTCAATCATCTGACGGATATCCTTTTCTGGTGGAGACACTGGAGAAGTAACTTCTGGAAGTTTGGGATTTGAATCGTCTTTCCTGCTGCGCTCGCCCACTGTGTGTACTGTGGGCTGCAACTGCTCGGGTTTAAACTGTTGTGTCTGGAACATCTGACTCTGCATTTGTTCTACCTTTAGCATCATCTCTTCAACCTTTCTTTCCAGACTTTTGATGTAATCATCTTTCTCTCTCAGTTTGACAGAGGTATCGGAATCTGAGTCGACTGCTGCTGACTCTTCTTTTTTATCGGAGTGGTGCTTAGAAGGCTCAGCATCTTTAACTGACGCAGGAGTTTCAACCATATGAACATCCGCTAGTGGCTCTTCCTCAACTAGCAAGTCATCTTCATCTGGATTGAATTCATCAACAGCCTTCTTCTTAAGGATATCTCTGATTTCTTGTACCACTTCCTCGACTGGCCTCCCATCTATTGCTTCAGCATAAATGGGTAAATATCCATCATAATCCATCACTTGATCATATTCTTTCACATCTAACTTATTAAAGATGTTACTAATCTTAGCATCTTCTTCAATGATTTCTTCACTAACCAATTGATCTAACATCTCTTGATCAGGATCTCGGGTTGTCTCCTCCCCTCCGACTGTCCCGGGGTCGGCAGTCGTAAGGGTGACATTCTCAGTAGGGTGAGGGACATCTATCTTAATTGGTGGCGGAGGTGCTTGAACAGCGGGGGCTCCAACATCAACACGAATAGAGTCCTCACATCCCTGAGCTGGGAGTCGAGGGGGTTCAACTGGTATCCGAATTTGAGGCTCCCTGAATTGAATTCCGATACACCTACTGAACTTCCTTCTTGTACATGATTCTTCTAGAGACATGGGTCTCTTGCCCTTAACATCAACTGGTTTCGGCTTTTCAAGGATTTCTTTAGACTTTGCTATCACTGGGGCCAGCTTTGACAGTTTTGAAGGTGGGGTCGGTGGTCTACCACTAAGAGGGCGACTCTGGCCAGACCCAGTCAATACTATCTCCTCCGTCTTTGCAGACGGGAGGCGAGGCACCCAATGGTATCCATCTACTAAGACCGACGTAACAGGTTGCTTAACGAACTTCTTGTTCTTCCTCACTGGCTGAGGAGTCAGGTTCTTAGCTTCAGACTTTTCTACTTTCAGAACTTCTTTCTCAAGTTTGTGTGAAATCACTCCCTTCAAATGTTTGACATACTGCTCCTTAGTTTGACTTGTTTGGGCAGCACAGGTATGGATGATATTTCTCAACATCCTGGTTTTCAGAGTTTGCTTCTCCTTCGGGGTCCTCTTAACAGAATAGTCGACAGGGCTAGGCCGAGTGTTAGCTATCCGAGTAACTCTCTCCTCCCCTGCAGCAGCTGGGAGGGGGTGAAAACGACTCCCTTTAAGGAGTGGAGACGAGGCAGGGATTGGCAGCTCCTCGGCAGCCTCAAGATCAACTTTTCCCAAGGCCTTCAGCTCGGCCACCTTCTTGGTCTTGGTGATCTTCTTTCTTAATCTTCTAAGGTTTCTTCTTGGAATTCTTACTACCATAAAGAGTCTCAGAACTAGAAGATCCCTTCTCAAACACTGTCTTGCCTGCAGCGGCAGCTTCCAGTTTTTTTGCGTCTTCGAGGAATTCTTTGGGTGCATTAGCGATGTCTAATGCAGACCAAAGACTAGGAGTGGCATCATTTCCAGCTCCTATGGCTAACTGAACTATAGGTTTCTCTTCGCCCTCAACCGCAAGGTCCACCAAAGTGTCTCCATTCATCACCAGTCTAAGGGACTTAAACCCTATTCCGAATTGGATTGAATTCTCATAAACCAGCTCTTCGATCATTAAATCTCGGTCCATCGAAAACAGAAGTTTGTCAGCCATTGCAGATGATTTGATTATCTGAGATTTGAAAGGAGAAGATTAAAATTAGAAACTTGAATTTGAATTTGAAAATAGATTTATATTTTATCATACATATCGGGTTATAAGAGTTATGACCCGGTATAAAATGATAGAATATGGAGTTTGATTTTGATTGAAAGAGAGTTTGAATTTTCGTTATATATATTCAACTACAAAGAGATTTTGTAGGAAAATGTATAACAACGATAATCTGAATTTTATTTGGATGATGAGTTCGAGAGAAAAGATTTGAATTTTGAAGATCTAAGAGATTTTGAACTCGAGTGTTCTACCTTAGCGATCGACTTAAGGTAGGATTAAAACTCTACTAAAAGACTGAGAATTTTGATCTTAAAAAATTGAGGAAATTTTTTATAAGTTATATAACTTAGTATGCCACTAGAAACTCGAGCACGCTAGTTTCTAATATTTATAGAAAGGTTTAGAAAGGAATAGGCTTGACTCTTTCGCTCTACCAGCCAAGTTGGAGGCAAAATGTCCAAGCCCAATCTAGAGGGAGGTTTCCTACACTCACCTCTCGTTTGACAAATCTTAATTGAGTTGGCCATGCTCTCTCAAGGAAGAAATGAAAGAGGGACCAACGGAGGGAAGGGTAGTTAAGACTACCGATTTAAAAAAAATTTATATCGCTATTAGAGATGGAGAGTGAGATTAATCCCCAGCGGAGTCGCCATTTTTTTTGTTTTGATTAAAAATATTATGATTTAAATATATATAGTTTTGAAAATATTTAATTATTTTTGGGAATATTGAATTTCCCAAAGATAATTAATTGAAGTTTTAAAAGATATCAATTTTAATTTTGAAAAAAATTAAATCTGGGTTACTAAATCTCCTACGAGCGCAAGCCCTCGTAGTTAACTACATCGTAGGAAAATTAGAGATTTTTCTACGAAAACTCTCGATTAAAATAGCGATAGAAGTTTTATTTAAGATTTCCAAAGATCAATATCAAAGGAAGAAGAGGGTATGAATTTCAAAGGGGATTGGTTCAAGATTGAACACTTATTTTTGAAATTAAAGGAAGAGGAGTAGGGGATGTTTTGAGATTCTGAATTACTTCATAAAACACCCCAACCTATCCTAAGTGTTGGGCTTAAATTTGATGGAAAGAGATTTAATATTTAAGTGGTCAATTTTATTAGAAAGTCGGGATTCAATTCCCGGAAGTTGAGGTCTTATAGCCCGAGCCAGCCTCAGAACCTAAGTCTAAATTGGGCACCAAAAGTTAGTGCCCCGAACCTAGCTAGTGCAATGCGAATCTGGTCTTACCCCGGCTTGGATTGGGGAGCCAGCTAAACCACCTAAGCGATTTTAAAATATGAGTCCAGTCTTTTTTTGTAGAGTGGTAGGGATGTTATTTAAGAAAAGTTTTGAGAACGGGGCCGACATCTAGAGCAGATCCTAATTGGTCTCTTTGACTTATGTTGGGTTTGATGTCTAAATAAATGCAATTAAATATTAGACTCCTTTTAATTTGTTACTAATACAATGCATGCTAATCGACTCGATTGAATGCAAAATCAGTATGTAGCAATTTAAAAATGTTGGCTTAGAAAATAGGTTTTTTTCCCTAGAGATTGCATAACATCCCCTTGACAAATCGGCACCCTCATAGGCCAGGTGGTCTGCCAGAACCCGCAGGCGGGGAGATGCCTAACAAGGTAGAGAAGGTATAATATGAATGCATGAAAAACCCTCGGCGAGTCCGAGCTTACTTCTTAGGATCGTTTAGAGTTTCTATCTTATCTTAAAATTTTTATTTAATTAAAGTTGAAGAATTTTTGACAGACCCCTAAGAGCCTAAATTCGAATTCCAGGTCAAACCAAATGCGGCATGCAAATAAAAAGACTAGGAAAGCAGGAGTTCTAATGCGCAATCAAATTAAACAAATCAATCAAATTAAATTTATCAAATTGAATGTCCATAGGCAAGTGCCCTTATTATTACATCACAGAATTTGCAGAAAATTAAAGTGGCCGGGCACCACTGACTACAACCCGGATTTCTAATTCTAAATTAAATGACTTTAAGATTTGGGATTCTTCTCGTTGTCCAATCCTTCATCTTCTCACGAACATCTTGATTCGTCGGTTCAGGATGTCCAAATGGAAAGAAACTCCCCCTTGATCGGGGTGTTATCTTTCCTCTTTGGATATTTGAAAAGTATCTTAATTTGACTTCCAAATGGAAGAAGACTCTCCCCTTTAGGGATGTCTTCACCTCTTTAGAATTCAAATTGGATTAAGCATCCAAATCTCAAGTCATTTCAAATAAATTACAACATTTACTGAATTGAATTTACATTAATTTGAAATAGAAAATCTAGACTCGATCCTGCAAGATTATCCTAATAATCAGTAGTTATATATTCAATCCCAAGCAGTTATAATATGAAAAATTGAGATGTATATTTTTTTAGCCATACTTGGCCATGCTCTTTTTATTTAAAGGGGGTCTTAAGCGCGGCAGATACCTGTGCAGAGAGTATATAATTTTTTATTAACTGCCCCCTTTAATTTCAGCTCCTTGTATGAGCATGACCACCTGCATAAGATTGCACAAGTATAATTCGTCCCTAACCTAGGGGTAAATCTAACGCACGATCAATCATAGAGCAAAGTGCAGTAAGCAAGTAAGTAAATAAACACATCATGTCTAAACTAGCAAACAGCATGCAATGAAAACTCGAAAACCCGGCACACAGCGGAAAAGTAAACACCGGCCTATCCTAAAACTAGAGTTGGTGATCCTAGCAAACCATCTAACGTGTGTGGGATAGGTCGTGCGGTTTTGATATATCCTAAATGGGATAGTTGATTGAAATTGCTTAAGAATTGATTATTGATTTTAAGGGTTGGAAAGTTAATATATTTTATTAAAAAAAAGTGTTTGATTGCTGATTTTTAAAAAAATTTGATTAATTTAAGTTTGTCATTAATTGATTCGTGGCGTTGTGCCACCAGGCTCGAGGAACCAGCCTCCTTAGGACACTTAGCACCGCAGCCCAGAGTAGTCCAGCCAATAAACTTCATCTTTAGGATGGTCGCTGTGTTTTAAAAGGTTTGTTGAATGTTTTAAACATTAAACTAACATTTTCTGGAGTTTTAGAGCAATTTTGAGTTTTATGAATTTTTATGAATATTTTAATCATTTAATTAAGGGGCTAGAAATTGACTTTTTGATTAAGGGTGTTTTCTGGAAATTTAGACAGTAAGTACGTTGAAATCAGATTTTTCTACGTTTTATTACGAAGGTTTGAAGTTTTGAACTAGTTTTGACCTATGTTTGACCAAAAAGTTGACTTTTTGATTTTGATATTTTTCTGAAATCTTAATATTTTTAGTAAATATTAGACATTATTGTGAGTTGAATGCAAGTGAGTTTGATCAATTTGGATTTTTCTGTAATTAGTTATGAAGGTTTGAAGTTTAATGTATTTAATGAATTTTTAAAATTACTTAATTAGAGAGCCTTTTTGTAATTTTGATCCAAATGAAGCCCAAACTCCTTGAAATCAATTCCAAAGGTCAGAAATGACCTAAGAAGAGATTCCCAAGTGTTTGAGAAATTTTTGGAATTTTTAATTATTATTAATTAATTATATTAATAGAATATTTATTTTTACTTAAAATTAGATTAAGGTTTAACTTGCTATCAAATCAGGTTGGTTTCAATTTTCTTAGGTTGAGGACTGAATTCTGATCAATTAGAGGGCTTACACATAATTTTTAGATTTAAAATGGATTTATTACAATTTTTAGAAGTTTTGAGAGTTAATTAAGGCTTAAACTTAGGAAAATCGATTAAGGGGCTTCATGTTTTCCAAAATCAGTGAAATTTTTCCTAGTGGCTGTACATGTCACTAAGTTCGTATGTTTGAAATTTCAAGTCAAAATGATGTATATCCTAATTATTAGAATTTCTCTAAGTTTTCTATAAATAGGTCCTTAATTATTGTCCTTAGCGTCACTAGATTATAGGATTGAAATCAATGTCTCTAACCACTTTGGACACTAAATTACAATTACAACAAAACATAACAATCATAAACAAGTGTGAACCAAATCTAGGAGTATAAAATGGATGTAGAATTGATGAATTTTTAAATATTAGGATCAAATAGTAATCCTATTACTTGAAAATTCAATCAAGTGATAATGATAGTACTAATGCTCCCCCAAACCATTGAGCATTCCCCATTAACTCTATTTGATGATGACATAGCTCTATTTAGAAGTTCCAATGAACATTGGAAAGCATGCAAATGAATTTAAGTTTAAATCTAGTTTAATTTTAAAATATATATATTATATAATCACCCTTACACTGAGAAATTCAATAACTATCAAAATATAGTTCAAATAAATCTAAAAAAATTACTGGATGTCAGGCAAGTTAAAAGGAAAATACATGCCAAATTTCAGTCCAAAAGGATTTTTATTTATTTAAATATAAAATAAAAATAAAAAATAGTATTTATTAAATTACTTCTAGAATATAAAACAATTTAATTTAAAAATAATTTTATAAAATAGAGGATTAAAATATGAACCAAATGAGCTATTATACACATTTTTTTGGATTTATATGCTATTTACTATGATTTTTCAAAATTTCTGTAATTTAAATGCATTTTAAATAATTATTTTGGTTATTAATCAAAACGGCGGCGCCGGCGGGCCACGCGTCGGCTGCAGATTGGCCAGAATGAAACCGCGCGGCGGCGGGCCAATCATTGGCAATGATTGCGCCGCCGCGCAATCATTACCAATGATTGGCGACGTCGACGACCGAGACCCGCGGCACTTAACCACGTCGGATCTAGCTCTCGGCCGTCTGATCTCCCGCTGTTAGGAATGAACGGCCCTGATCTCATTTGGCGGGTCAAAGAGAGACCGCGGTCGTAAGACGCAGCGGTTTTGACCAGATCACGACCGTTGATCGGAATGATCAACGGCCCAGATTTGGTACAATAGAGGACTGCACGGTCCGAGCCCTAGAATGAGTTTTCGGGCTCGTTCTCTCAACCCGATGAACCAAATCAAACAAAATTTTAAACAGATCTAGGGGAGATGTACAGAAACAATGGGGGACGTTTGGTTTGGTTTGAGATGAACCCTAGACAAAGCTATTTAGCATGGATGGTCTAAACTAGGGTTTGGATTTTACCTTGATTTAGTGGACGGTTTGGACCGTTTAATGGATGGTTGAGCTTGTAGATTGTCCAAGTGTAGATCCTTAGCACAAATCCGAGCTCGAAAACGCCTGGATCGAGCTCTAAGAGGCTGGGACGGAATGGGTGGTGGACTCGCCGGAGAACTCGCCGCCGGTGACGTGCAACCACTTGGGTTTTGTAGTGGGAAGGTAGGGGAGGCTTTGGAGAGCTGGAACAAAAAACAACCTGGACTTGGGAGGCTGGAGGCAGTGAGAGAAGATGGGGATTCGAATCAATTTGATTTTAGGGTTTTTTGGCTATTCAAACGTCTCCAGGTCAAATGGACGGCTGGGATGCATCAGAGGCTCTTCTCTGATGAGGGACAAGTGTCCCCAGGTGTCAGGTGGCAGGGAGAGAGGCTGGAAAGGCCCTCCAACCATTGGTCACCTTTTTAGAGGTGGGGGGGACCATTGCTATTTGAGGCTAAACCAGGCCCTGAGTATGGTTAGGAGGGTCTTTAGTGAGCTTTAGGCTATATATGGGTCGACCTAAGGCAGCCCTAATGGAGGAAAAGGGGTTTAGGCTATGATGGTGTCCCTTTGGGAGGGTTTAAGCCAAGGTTTGACTATGTTGACCAGTCAACCAGTCAAAGTAAGCTGAGGTGGCATAGGAGATGGTCTTGAGTGCTGACTAGATGAACTTGATTCAAAGGAGTTAGAGGATTTTGGGTTTGCCTAAATGATTGAACTTCCCAAAGCTCTAAAGAAGGCTTGTTGACCAAGTTGACTAGTCAACACCTAGGTGGACTGCTGATGTGGCAGTCCAATAGCCTCAAGAGATGGTTAGTATGGATCAAAACCAAGACAAAATGGGAGGGTGGAGGCTTGGGTTCGATTAGGCCCAAGCTTAGAGTTGACTTGGTCAACTCTAAATAGAATTTGATTGGCCAACATGCAAATGTATGTTTAGACCATGCTTAGAGTTGGTTTTGGAGTTTTGATATGGATTGAATAGGTTAAGTGGGTTGAAACAAACCATTAAGGCCTTAAGGGAATTTTGAGTCAACCTAGGTTGACTCAAGAGATGGGTTAAGGCTAGACAGGTTTGGAATGCTATTTAGAGGCCAATAGAAGTGGTCTCAGGGTTTAAATAGGTCATTTTGGTCAAAATCCCTATTTGAGCCCCTTTAGGGGTATTCTGGTCATTTTCAGGCTCATGACCACTGGGAGTCTAAAATGAGTCCAAAAAAAATGCAGTTTATTGATCAGCACATCATGATTGATAGTCTGGAAGTGACTAGAGGCTTTGGTGAAGGCTCTAAGGTCAGAAACTTCTATGTGACAGGTCCAATGGCATGGGCTGTAAATATTTGAAGGTTTTACAGCCTTTGGAATTTGATTTAGATTTTTAGGTTAGAGACCTCAGAATGGGCTCAAATTTGGAGGGTTGCCTCCAGAGACATGTCCCATCAGTATGCAACTGACAAACTCTGAATCGGAGGTCATTTGATTGGGTTTTGAAGTGTTTGAAAATTTGCTGAAAAAGGCTTTTAGGACTTAGACCTTTGGTCTTGAATTTTGGTTTCAAATTTTAGATTTGGTTGATCTAAGATCTAGGTAGATCTTAAGGTCTGAATTCTAGAGGGGATCCTAGGGTCTAGAATGGTTTGGATATTGAATTAATTTAAAGTCAAGATTAGTCCAAGTGACCTCATACAAAAATGAGGTCAACACCATACCACAAATAATCTCTTAAAAAAATATCTAATACCTCAAGGCTTCTTCACTTTTCATTATGTATGATTCATGTCTTTTATATTGTATTAATACCTTCCTTAATTATAATAAAATATATGCAACCAACAATACATACTACTTGAATCATTTAAGCTAAGTTAGACATCGTAGTTTTTTCCTTTATAGGTTTTCACATAAAAATATTGGTGGCACTTACATCTCTTATTTTATTTTTATTAATTTATCTATTTACTTTTTCCAATGGGGGGATGGGGGTGAATTTGAAGAAAGAGCCCATTCATTAACTATGAAAAAATATTCTTTGCCAAAAGGGTTAATGAAGGTTTGTTGGTAACGATATAATAGGATTGGGGGGATGGGGGTGAATTTGAAGGATGAGCCCATTCATATCCACTGAGCAATGATCTAAACAAACAATCATCAAGAGAAAAAAAAACTAAAAGCTGGACTCATAATATGCCAAAAGGGATCTCCATCTGCCTGTGAGGTAAAAGATGATAGTAAAACAACCAAAGATAGCCTTCTCGATGCAGACATCTTTACAATAAGAGAAAGCTTATGTCGGAGGAATCCTAGGCTGTCAAATAGCCCTCCAGTAACTGTGACAAAAATGGAAGGGAGAAGGCCCATTTATAACATACCAACTCAAAAAATTGAAGCCACCTACTTAAAAAAAATAGCAAAATGAGCAAGCAAAAACTTGACTTCTGCATAATGAAATGATGAAAAAGCTTCCAGCAAAAAGATCAAGCCCTCCAAGTTGAAGATTTTGATTAAATTGCATTTGAAATAGCACATGTTAAAGTGATTTGGCAATTGATGCGACCACCAAATCTTCTTTCATTTCCTTCTTTCCACACATAATGAATCACACAACAAATAGAGAGATATGCCAAGTTTTATTGTCTTTCAATTAAGCTCTAAATATCAGTTATAAGCTAAAATATTTGAGAAAGATTCACTGTAAGCAAGAATGTTGCAGCTTGAGGGGCTAAATTCTTAAGGATACCAAAGGTATAATCATATTCAAAACATAAATAACTAGCATTCTCAAAACCTTTAGCACAAAATGAGCAATGAGTTTGAACATGAAGGTTGCAGGATCTGAGTGAAGCTGTTGTTTTTAGAGCCCCAACCATAGAAAGCCAAGTGTAAGAGGAGTAATTAATAGCATAGTATTTGTACCAAATATACTTCCACAAAAATTAATCTCATGATTAGAGTTAAAAAAAAGGTTTTAAACCTCTCCAAAAGATAGTGTCAAAATCAATGTTAGTAAAAATTTGGTATCTTTAATCTTAGCAGTCACATTCATATGAAATATATGTAAGTTTACCCCATTATCATTTGAAATGAGAGTAGAGACTGTTCTTACAATATAAGTATTTATTGGAGAGGATTCATGATGAAGAACTTCACCTTGATTTTCCCCTCAAACCAAGGGTCCTAGAGCATAGAGATCTTAGCACCATCGCGAATGTTATAAGAAACATTATCTTTCATAAAAGCATCAAATTAAAAAAAAAATCTTACTAATATAATAGATCCCTTTTGCAGCAGGACAATTCCAGATATTAACATATTTGCAAAGCCACCATTTTCCCATGAGTCAATTAAAGTTTAAACAGTGACATACAAGTGATCAATTCAACACAAAATTAAGATCATGAAAGGAAGGTAAACTAAACCCACCAAGATTCTTAGGTTTACATGTGTTCGACTAAGAGACAAGATGTTTTTTTTTTTAAGCTTTAGAGTTACCATGGAATAAAAACCTAGAACAAAGCATGGGAATGAGTTTACATTCACTTTTAGGTAAGAAGATAACACCACTAATCCACTAGGAAATAATATTAAACATCCAGAATTGAAGAAATTGCAATCTCCTGCAATGGAATAGATCTTGCTTTCTAGCCTTCAAGCAATATGGAGACTTTGCTCATGATGGGTGAAATCAATGACAAGCAGTCTTTTGGATAGAGATAGGAATACATAAGTATGAGATGACTATGTCATAGTTATGGATGTTGTGAGTGTCAAAAATTTACTACTGGTGCATAAAGTTTTTTACAGAAAATGATGATGCTCTTGGTAGGATTAAAGGAAAGCTTAGATAAACCTTCGAAGTGGTTAAAAATCTTATTTAGACTATGAATACTTGAGTCGAATATTTCTTAAACACAAATAAGTTATCAACATAAAGTATGTGGGAGAGTTGAAGATTGCCCATAATGATGCCAGTATAAGCATGAGATGTGGTGGCTAGTTCAAAAAGGTTAGATAAGCCATCCATAGTAATGCAACATAGGTATGCAGATGGAGGACATTCTTGTATAAGGCTAGAAGTAGAGTTTAAAAACCCTCAAGACTGTCATTTAAGCATATAGAAAAGTGAACTTTATCAATATAAACTTTAACCCAATCAACAAAGAATGGAGGAACCCTTTTCGAATCATTCTCTGAATAAGGAATTCTCTAAATATAGTATCAAAATGCTTTAAAAACATCCAACTTAGCACAAAAGAAAGCCTTTTTTTATTCCATTTAACTTTAGCCAAAAAAATATCATCTATGAAAACTCTTTTTTTTTGGATAAAACTTACAGTCGGGGCTTACGAGTAAATTAAAAAAAATAATGATACAAAACCATAATGAATCCAAAGCCCTCTAAAAAATAACAATTAAAGCAAAACCTACGGGCCATTGATTCAATCTAAATACAAAAAACAAGCAACAGAAAATAGACTAACATAAAAAAAGTCCAAACAATATATCAACTAGAATAGAGAAGCAGCATCAGCAACATTGCAACAAAGGATCCACAATAACCACCGAGAAAACCAAAAAAGGAAAAGCTGACCAACAATGATAACCAAGGCTAGAAAGATTCAAGACAAATGATAGAAAACGAGCCACAAAACAACATCCGAACAACCTACAAGAAATAGCATTCCAACACCAAAGTTGATACAAAACCCCTTAAAATCCACACGCACCACATTTAAATTACAATCATCACTCTTATAGTTTGATAGGACACCATGAGACCCCTCAAACCCCCAATCCTCAGCCATTTGAGAGCACCAATCTACCTGACCAACAGGAACATCAACTAGCATCTCCCTACCATTCATAGCTTCAACCTCCACATTAGAAGCGGGATAATCATGAATAGAACTTAAAGGAAGTTTATGAGAAAACATTAAATCTTGAGAAAGTGCATTAGCATTCACATCAATATGAGGGGAAACAATCCCCAAAGGGGTACTATCCAAACCATTAGCTATCTCATTCATAATTACTTGTTCACCCCTAACAGCCAACAAATTCAAATGAGGCGACATAACAAGAGTAATGTAAAAATTATTGAAACTAGGTAAGGCAAAAACATTATCAACTATAACATTGTTACCACCCTTAGAAGGCTCAGTAGCTATATTATTCCCTTCATCCAAAACAACAACATTATAATTAGAGCCAACCACAACAGTCACCACATCAGTGTTCGAAAGAACATAATTGGAAGTAGCGTTAGCCGTATTTTCCACAATTTCGATAAGAGGGAATCACAGGGTCTGAGGGTCGCACAGGACCCATAAATAAATGAGGATGAAGTGCACTACACTCGGATTTTATATGCCCAATGGATTTATAGTGAACACAAAAAGCAGGAAATACTTCCATTTCAACATGTTGAAAGTAGACCAATTTTTTCGGGCCTAACCACACCCGATCAGTGTAAGTTTTGGTAATGTCCAGTTTAACCAAAACATGTAAAAGAGAGGCACACGAACTACAAACCGTATCATGCTCAATTTTTAATCGACGATCAAACAACGATCCAAGACCATGAAGAATACGGTGGGAGAAAAGGTGAGGGTGCAAGTTGAGGAAAGACACCCATATGGGAATGACGAGAGAATCCACACCAATGTCAAAAAAAGAAGACCATTTGGTCAATTTCATGTAGCAGTTAACACAAAATTAGATCTATGAGAGAAAACCTAGATATAATCTAAATCATTAAAAAGTTTAATCAAAACATGTGAAGAGTTTAGAAGGGTCACAGAAAATTCACCAATGAGCTTAAGAATGAACTAAAACTTTCAAATAGCATCTAGAGAAGGGCGGCGAGTAGGAAATTTACCGACCAATACAAATACCAGTGGAGCCGTAAGAGGCAAGATCTCCTCCTCCGAGATCTGAAAAGAAGGAAGCACACGACAATTAGTGGATTTGAGCTCGGGAAAGGCCACAACCGGGGAAACGCTAGATAAGGCATTAAGAAAAGAACGGGATTTCATCAAATCACCGCCATTCCGACCACGGAGGGCCGGAGGTGGGCGAATCAATGAAGAGCAGCTTCTTCGCCTCCGTGACTATGAGAGACTATCAAATGCAGCGGCTAGCACCACAGGGGTTAAGGCAATCGCAAGCTAGAGCTTCATGAGCTGTGTGAGAAGGGGTGCTTAATATCTATAGATCAAAAATCAAATAAATAACTTGATTATCAATTTGATAATTATAAGATTTCTATTCAATAAGAGAAAATGATAATAATAAAAAACTATAATTAAATAGACTGATACATGCATTAATGAACCAAATAAAGTGAGATTTATCCTATTACATCAATTCGATGAACAAAGGAAGGTTTTGGAAGGAGAAAAAAACAATAAATTTCTCAATGAATTTATAAAATTAACATTAATGTGCAATAATCAAATCAACAAATAGCATATTTGAAATACAAATCTATACCAAAATAAAATTCTATATGCTAATTAATCAACCGGTACAAAAATCAAATCATTTTTGAATAAGTAAAAAACAAGAAATTATGATAAATTTATAAATTAAAAAAAGGTACTAAGAAAATAATGAAGTAAATCATATCTTAATAATGTGTTTATGCATGTATTTGAAGAAAGATGAGACCAATGGGAAGATGATCAAGATTTATTACGAGAAGAATAACAAGTCATACTTATATAGTACTATAGATGTGTGATATACCTTCATACAAATTGGGCTTGGCTTAGGTCCCTTATCTTTTGAGAGGCTGAAGTTACACAGTGAAAGAGCAGGACTGATTTCACACACATTATTTCGTAGGCCTTATTCATGATGCATGAGTTGTCATTTTTTATTGCTTTCCATGATTGCAGGGGTTTCGCTTCCCGCAAAGAAAGATGGATAAAGAAAAAAAAAAAACTACTAGTATAAATTTTTTAGCACTCTACAAAGAGTTAAATGAAGGGTTATGCTTTTTTTTTTCTTCTTTTAGATTTGAAGAAGAAGAAAAAATCCTCACCGTGCAATCACAAGCTTTGATTTTTCTTTTTTTTCACCACCTCATCAAATTATCCTGCGTGGAGATGTCATAACTTCTATGCTACTGCTCTTTTAAATCTGAAGCGGTTGAAAAATGGCAATGATAGAGACTCGGTTTACTAATCAGTCGACGGGCCTTCATTTTAAACAATCAGCCCATAATTCCTGCCAAAAATATAGGCCCCATTAACGATTAACCTAGCTCTCCCGGTCTATTCGTACGACTTTGTTAACCGAAAAAAGCGGGCCCCAAATATTCGTGGGGCCCACCTAGGACATCAACTGCTGGATTAACGGGATCGGCCCAGCCACAGGGAAAATGGATCCGTCCTCCTCGGCCCATGTCGGCCCGCTAAAAGGCCACGGAGGTCACGACCGAATGCAAACTTCTCCTCATCGAGCGTTCAATCTATGATCTCGCAAAAACGTACGGTGGATAACGTGTCATCATAAACAGTTTCTATGCGGGTGCTCGCACGACCCTCACGTCATCAATGAGGCCGCCGTTGGGTAACCGGTAAAACCGTTTCCTTCTCCCGCGCGAAGCGAAAATCCTGCGTAGACATTTAAGGCTGATCAGCTCAGGCTCGCCATTGAAGCTCTCTCTATGTTTGCCTATAAATTCTAAGCTTCTGACTTTGCGATTTATAATCCATTAGTTTCCTTCAAATCGGGCTGCTCTTCTCTTTCTCTCTCTTCTGTTTCTACTGCAAATAATTAGCAATGGCTGCTCTTCTCTTTCTATCTCTACTGTGTCTTCTATCTCTTCTTCAACTCTCTTCTTGCTTTACTACTCTCTCCTCTGAATGGTCTTCGGGTGGAGCTACTTGGTATGGAGATCGCAATGGCTTCGGCAGCGATGGTATAAATTAATTAGCAGAGATAATAATATTTATATTTTCGACATTGTTAGGATGATCATGTTTAATGCTTGAGAACAAACAGGAGGAGCATGCGGGTATGGAAAAGCTGTTGAGTCGGCTCCATTTTTCTCCATGATAGCTGCAGGGAGCCCTTCTCTCTTTAAATCTGGAGAGGGCTGCGGAGCTTGTTACCAAGTAATTTACTAAGAAAACATTCCTTTGTGTTTCAAAGTTTCATTATTATTATTTTCTTAAAAAACAACATCAAGTCTTTATCATACTGTACATTAATCATTTTTCTTAAAAATTAGCTTAAAAATTAGGCTATGTTTGATCAGATGGCTTACTTATTGCTTCTTAAAGTAACTTTTTATTGCAAAAATTAAAAATTTTATATTTAAAAACTACTTTAAAAAGCAATAAGAAAGCCGTTTGAAACGAAGCCAAAATCTCATTTAAGGCTTTATTTATTATTTGGGACAACTTTTTTACTGATTTTAAAAGCAACTTTCTACCTAAAAATTTAATGAAAATAGAAAAAAATATATAGTTATTAAATTCTAATTGATAAGAGGAAATTAATGGAAGGTCTTATGGTAGCCCACAATTATTTTTAGTCTATTATTTAAAATATATAGTTTTTTTAAATTCTAATTGATAATAGATTAATACTAATTTTTAATAATATAATTTCTAGTATCCATCTTGAATATGATTACTAAAATAATACATCTGCTTAGTACTATTTTTTATGTGAAAATTAAAATAATGGATCTAATTAGTACTTAAAATTTGAATGTGTCAATTTTTCCTGATTTTCAAATGATAACAATTAGTGATTACATCAAATTTTGAGCAATCAATCTAATAATAATAATAATAATAATAATAATAATAATAATAATAATAATAATAATATATAATTATATCTATTATTTTAGTAGTCTACATTCAAAAACTAGTAATCATATTCATAAATCTTAATTAGTACTATTAAACGTTAGTATATATGCATTAAATATAATGTTAATTAACAATATATGAAATATTCTTCTCTATTGAAATAATTATATTTCCTATTGATATGATAACTAGGTAAAGTGCACCAGCAATGCCGCCTGCTCCGGCGACCCGGTGGCCGTCGTGATCACCGATGAGTGCCCGGGGGGCGCCTGTCTCTCCGAGCTAGCTCATTTTGATCTAAGCGGGACAGCCTTCGGTGCTATGGCTGTCGCCGGAGAAGCCGACGAGCTCCGAAACGCCGGCGTCCTTCAGATCAACTACAAGCGGTGCGATCACTTATTTTCCATTAATGTTGCTGCGGCATGCATTTAGTTCCCATGCAAGCTTCACGTTAGGTAGTTGTGGCCACCTTTAATTAGGTAACATACTTTAAATCGTTAACATAACAGTTTTGTTCCTTAAAAAAATATTGATTCGCTTTGGATTCTAAATTAATTTTTTGGTCAAAAAATTTTGAGCTAAAATATTTTAACTAAAAAGTTTCTTAGAAAGCTGTAAAAAAGTTATATTCCAAACCAAACCTTAGGCTCAAAATCAGCTCAAACTCAGCTTTATTAAAAGGTAAAATTTAATAATATAAAGAGAGAGAGAGAGAGAAAAATAATTAGTCGTACAAATTTAAAATATTGTTAGAATCAGCTTTCGGTCCTAATTATTTTTACCTTTAATCACACTTATGAAAATATGATTAATTCTGATAGGACTTAAATATTTGTAATTATTAATTTTGCAAGAAATAGCCATAATAGAAAAGAAAATTTTGAGTATAAATTTATATTTTGACATATATTTATCTATGAAAATATATAATCATATTCACTTAGTTTAAATTAATTAAGTCAAAATAAGGATATAAATGAATTTAATAAATCAATAGATTATTGTATATATATATATATATATATATATATATATATATATATATATATATATATATATATATATATATATATATATATTAATTTTAAATCATAACAAAAATACCACGAAGTTTAATTATTTAAAGTAAATCGCACATTTTCATACAAATATTTTGATGTGGATATTATAGTGATATGTAAGTAAATATAAATGTTTAGATGTTATATAAAGTAGTCGAGTAAAAATTAGGATACAAATCTAGTTCAATAAATCATTGATAATGAGTTGGTTTAAAGTTTTTGTAAACTGGAATTCAATAAAGTTAAATTAGCCTATAGACTGAATCATTCAAATTTGCATCTCGAGCAAGCCTATGGCTTCGTTTGGGACGTCTTTCTTACTTCTTAAAAATAGCTTTTTAGCACTAAAAATTAAATTTTTGCACTAAAAAGCTTCTTTACGAAGTAGTGAGAAAGTTGTCCCAAATGAAGCCTAAGTCATTAAACTTAAGGGAATCATGAAGCTGCCCACTAATCAGTACTACTTAATTGACCAATGAACTCTTCAACTTGCTCAAAGTATTCACTATGTGGCCAGAGGTTTTTACTAGAAGGTAACTTACCAATGAAACTTTCTCATGTATAGATCCCCTAATATACTTCAAGCTTATGTTGTCCACTATTGATATACTTCTAGGCTTATTGAGGTTTAAATACTCTTTCTTTTTTCTCGCACTTTGAGCTTTTTGTTTAAATGATAATGATTTCCTTTATTGTCATAAGAAGAAATTATTAGAAGTTTTGAGATGCAATAGGATTTATAACTTGATTTATCAAGTTACATAAAAAAGAGAATAAATGAAGATAAAATCAAACACAAAAAAAAAAAAAAAAAACTAACCTAAAAGTTAATACAGATGTATGAATTAAAATTGTGGAGTGGTAGCTATGGAGCTTCTCTCACACTCACACCACTTGCTCCTCTTATATATATAATCCAACAGTATCAAGTTAACTCCACAACATGTCTACATCTACTTAAATGCTATATCCCTATTTGCTCTCACTACCAACCCGTCCACATGTCATTTTGCAAACCCATTCACAATAGGTCGTGCATCCTTCAAGTTCAAGAATCCCTTTAGACATTAGCATTGTATGGTATCGGCATCCTTCTAAATGTTGAGATGTCTCAACTCATTCTTTCTCAAGAATTCCTCATGTTATTAAATTGTTCCATTTTCCTAGAGACTTTATAGTTATGAGTTCTTATGGCCACACAAAATCCAACAATAGCATATGTTTTTTAGGCTTGGGATATACAAAATGCAACTATCAATTGCTAACAAATATTGTATCACATAACTCTTCGATAGAGTTTCTTGAATCTTATCCACTCTCATTGGTAGCTCCCCTTTTATTGTTGTTAGCTCTATGTCTCATGGGACTAGACTTCCGATGAACATTTCTTACCATGACTCCTTCATATGTTCCTACTATTTTATATTCTATGTCACCCATTTCTAAGAAATCATATGCATTTGTGCTTGGAAATGGGACATATCATCTAAGTTCCACACAAATATGGTGGTATCAAACCTCCCCCCATTTATAATTTTTAAGAATGATGTGCAACTATTAGCACTATCCTTTTCACAAGGGTTGGGTTTCGATAGATATATTTCAAAAGAGGTTCATTTCATCCCACGCAACCGCACTGCTGATGTTGTTTTAGGCATCATTTGAGACAATTTTCTTATTGCTTTATAAATCAACTTTCTACTAAAAAAATATTTGTACTAAAAAATTGCTTTAAGAGTCAATAAGAAAGCTATCCCAAAAAAAAATCTTAGTTAGGTGTGTCAATTTTTGACCCGACCCGAAAAAATCCGGGTTTGGGTCAACCCGTTTGTGAAACGGGTCGGGTTTGGATTTATGACCTGTTTGAAAATGGGTCGGGTTCGGGTTGACCCAGAAACCCGCGGGTCGACCATATTTGACCCGTGAAATTCAATTTCCCGCCTCACTCTCCTATCGGCCTGTCGCGTCGCCATCTGCAGTTTGTTGCATCAAGCGTCCACTCCGTATCTTCGTCGCGTCACATTGTGATGTCGCCGTCCCGCGTCAGGCATCTCTCGCTTCGGCTGTCCAGTGTCCAGCAAGACGTCCGCTTCGTCGCACCGGCAGGCGACCACTGCAGGCTACGAGCTCTTTGGACTCTACCTTCCCGACCAGTAACTGCTGGAATCACCGTTTCACCGCCGTCGCGCTCAAGGCGTCAAGCCATCAAACGATTCGAACGGCCTCAGTTGGCAAGCGCGTCCGACGGCCTCAGTTCGCAAGCACATCCCAGGTTCGCGGGTTCGGTCAGGTCAACCCGTAACCCGCGTGGGTCGGGTCCGGGTTAGATTTCCTGACCCATTTATGAAAACGAGTCGAGTTTGGGTCAACCTGTTGTGAGTCGGGTCAATCTGGATTCGACCCGAACCCGACCCGCGGACCCGTTCTGACACCCCTAATCTTAGTATGCACATTGTACTTCCATGAAGTATACCATTTACACTGCTTACTAGCTTCTATAGTTTCTGACCAAGTCACTTGATTTCTTAGCTTTTTTTTTGTGAAGCCTATATATGGCAACTAGTTAAATATTTATCCTCAAGTCGACGACCAGATAGAAGTTATCAATCATTCTTTAAACAACTTCCTATGCAATTGGTGGGTGATAATGTTAAATCATTGGATCTCAAACTTTATGAGAAAAAATTTGCCCAAAACCACCCACTCGATCAGGCCACATGATTCAGCCCATTTCAAATGCACCAAATCCACACCAATTGCCTTTTGATCTTATCACAAACTTACCACACAAGTAAATATTAGACAATTTTGCTTTAAGAAGCAATAAAAAAATCGTCTAATAAAAAAAAAACGTTCCATTGAAAATTATCACCAAACTTAACCCAAATGCTTATTGCTTATAATCGCCAACTTCTAATATTTTTAATGTTAAACATCTAATTCCTCATGCAGAGAAAAATTCTCCTACTAATATTGATGACCTTAATTCAAGGCTAAGGCCTCATTTGATACGATTTTTTTACCGCTTTCTAAAGCAATTTTTTAATACAAATTTTTTTATTGTAAAAATTTTATATTAAAAGCTGTTTTAGAAAATAATAAGAAAACTATTACAAATAAAGCCTAAAATTTTATCACCAAAGAAAAATGGGGACATGCACATAGGTGACAAGTGATACAAATAGCAAATATATAAATAATTTATTTTCCCTTTGGCTTTTATGATCCATATAAGCCCCGTATAAACTGAAAATGAGTAAGTTTTCGTTTGGGATGACTTTTTTATTGCTTCTCAAATTAATTTTTTAATGCAAAAAATTTTAAGCTAAAGATTTTTGAACTAAAAAAGTGTTTTAGAAAGCAATAAGAAAACTATCTCCCATGAGGAAACAGAGATTGCTCTGTTTAGAAAGTTTGAAGGAGATTGTTTTGTAATACTACGGTGAATGCAACAATCAGCTTTTCAGGTCATGCTGATACTTCTTTTTTAGATTCACAAAAGCTTTCAATTTCAACTAAAACCTTTGCATTAGATGCTTGAGAAAATGATATTGTGGTTAGATTAATTTTTAATGGTCGTCCAAAGATAGATGCAAGAGATAATAAGATGTTTTGATTCATAAAGTAGGTCTTTTCTTGATGCTTTCTAAAGTAGTTCTTTAGCACAAAATTTTTTAAAAAGCAATGAAAATTTACGCTTTATTTGTGACAGCTTTCTTATTGCTTCTTAAAACATTTTTTTAGTACAAAAATTAAAAACTATCACAAACGAAACTTCAAACTAAGGTTTTGTTTGAGACAGCATTCTTACTGTTTTATAAAGCAGCTTTTTAGTATAAAAATTTTTTGAATTAAAATTTTTTATTATAAAAACTGTTTTATAAAACAGTTAAAAAGTTATCCCAAATGAAGCCTAAGAAAGATATTCAAATCGGAATAGAGATTTTTGTAGAAAAAAAAAATCCTTGAATAATTAGTTTCATTTACCATTCAGATAAGAACATTGTTGTGATATAAAAGTAACATAAAATAAAAAGATTTTAAAAACAAAACACCAAATAAATGATGAATAACAGGAGAGAGATGGTCACCGATGCCAAAAAAAGCGATTACCTTTGCACTCTTCTTAGCTTCGCAAGAAGCACGCGAAATAGGAAAGAGATGATTTCCTTGGCAAAGAAGCGATCAAAAAAAGAAGAAGCGATCATAATTTTATCCCAAAATTGTTTTTCTGGCAGCAAAGATGGAAAGACTAACTAACTTATCAGTGTTCCTTAAGATTTGAGAACCTTTTGCAGGGTTGAATGCAACTACCCAGGCTTCGACGTCGCCTTCCACGTGGACGCCGGATCAAACCCAAACTACTTGGCAGTGCTCATCGAGTACGAGAACGGCGATGGCGACCTCGCCGGCGTAGATCTCCAGCAAGCGGGCACCAGCAGCGACAGCTGGCTCCCCATGCAGCAGTCATGGGGAGCCGTCTGGAGACTGAACTCTTTCTCGGCGCTGAAAGCCCCGTTCTCTTTCCAGCTAACCTCATTGTCGACTGGGAAGATTTTGATGGCAGACAATGTGATTCCGGCAGAGTGGCAGCCGGGGATGACCTACAGGTCCCTTGTTAACTACAGCACGTAGCTTGTTGATTAATTAAAGCCTTAATCCATTACAAATAGATATAATTATCCACCTAATTATAAGTCTGCTGCAGGGTTTCTCCTATATGTCATGAGAACCGTTAAGTACTTAAATCTTATATGAATAATGGATGTGTATTAATTAGTTGTGGAGAGAAGTGGAGGTGGCTTTGATAGATCTCCCTGCATCTTCAAACTTCACTGTTAATCGTAAGGATATCGGACATGAAATATTTCTCAAGGACAATGTATTATACTATGATTTTTCTGTCAGTCTCTTTTTCAGGCTAACTAGCTAGAAAAACACACATGCAGGGCACACGAAGTTTATCAATAAATTCAAAAATCAGTGCTGGAACTATTACAAAACTGTAAGAATAAAAGATTGAGTTATCAAAGTTGAATAAACTAGGGGTATCAATTTCGGGTTTGGGTTGAAAATCAAGACCCGAATCCGACCCATTTTGGATTTGGGTTGACCCAAACCCGAAATTTTCATGTCGGGTTCGAGTTGGGTTTTTGGGTCGTATCCAATATTGACACCCCTAGGCTGATCCTTGATGTAAACGAACTGAAATAGAAAAATATTTGGTCAAACCACCTTGTGTCTGAACACAACTAACAGCTCCTGCATACATAACCTTAATGACATAAATATAAGCATTATTAACCCCTTTCTTTTTTAGTACTCTCCATAGCACTTTTCTTGGAACTTTATTATATTTTTTCTCTAAATCAATAAATATAATATGTAGACCCTCCTTATTCTATCTATATTTTTCCATCAAATATCTCAATAAATTTCTAGCTTCCATAGTAGACCTATCTAGCATAAATCCAAATTGATTTTAAGAAACATTACTATCACGTCATAACCTATGCTCAAAACTCTCTCTCATAGTTTTAAAGTATGACACATTAACTTAATTGTTCTATAATTTGCACACTATTGTGCATCATCTTTATTCTTAAAAATAAGAATTAACACACTAACTCCACTTATCTGACATCCTTTATCTTCAAAATAATATTGAAAAATTTCATAAGCTAAGAAATTCCTTCATTTCCTAAACATTTTCACACATCTATTGGAATATCATCAGGTCCAACAACTTTTCCACACTTCATTTTATTTGAAGTATCTATAATTTCGATTTTACTAATACTTCGATAAAAATAAAAATCTCTTGTTTCATTTAGGATACTAAAGTCAATCGTATTCTCACAATCTTCATTGAAAAGCTTATCAAACTATCATATCCACCTTTGTTGAATATCCTCTTCTAATAAAAGTATTTTTTCTCTTCATCCTTAATGCACTTCACTTACTAAATTCTGACTTATCCTATCATTTTGTTTGACTAACTTATACATATGTTTTTCACACTCATTAGTATTTAATCTACTATATAAATCATTAAAAGCTAAATTCATTGCATCGCATAATGCTTTCTTAAACTCCTTATGGACCTCTATATTTTTATCGATTTTTAGAGTTTTTACATTTAAATCCTTTTTTATAACAAAATTTATTTTATTTTTTTAATTTTTTCTTGCATATTTTGATTCCATCGCCAACTATTTTTATTATTATGAGCTTTTTCTTTTGATACTCCAAGCACAACCTTTGCAACATTCTTAATATCACAAACTACTATTTCCTACATAACATTAGCTTTCTCATGCATAGAATAAACCTTAAGATCTTGAATCTTATTCCCAAAAGTATTTTTATTAGTTTTTTTTTAAATACCCCCATCAAATCCTAGAACAACGTTTTAATTTATTTTGTATATTATGCTCCTTCATCTTAAAGTCCAAAAGTAATAAGCGATGTCAAGTGCATAAACTTTCACTTGAAATAACGTTATAATCTTTGCAATCTAAACAATGTATTTTACTTATAAAAAAATAATCAATATGAGTTTTATTATATTCATTCTCTTAAATGAAGAGAAGCTCATCTTTTTTCTTAAATAAGGTATTAACAATTACAAAATCATAAGCTAAGGCAAAATCTAATATGGCCTTATCACCTTCATTAGTCGCTCTAAAACCATAGCCATTATGAATGCTTTTAAAATCATCTAAGATCTCTACCAACATATCCATTTAAATCTCCTTCAATAAAAATAATTATTTCAAAATGTATATTTTATATTAATTATTTTAGGTTATTTCAAAATTTTAATTTTGAATACATATTCAAACGTATTTGAGGAGCATAAATACTTATAATATTAATAATTTTAATATCAACAATAATCTTTAAAGTTATAATTACATATCTAATTTTATTAATTTTTACAACATTACCCTTCAAACTATTTGATAGGAAACACTTCAAGATTTCAAGTAAATCCTATCAAGAGTAAAAATAATGAGAAATTTCCACGATTCCAATGGAAAACTAGTGAAAAATAGTAATTTTACTGCAAGAAAATAAAATACGGAAGAAAATAACAAGATATCAATTATTCGAGAGGAGGATTGATCTCTCCCAAATCTCTAGACGCCGCTAGAGCCCAAAAAAACCTATGAGATCTCAAATTTCAGCCAAATTCAAGAAACCCTAACCCTAGGAAAACAAACTATTTAATGCATAGAATTCAAAAGAAAATCTCTAAACAATCCCTACATTCAAATTTTCCTACTAACTCGCTTCAAAAACTTTCCTAAAATGCTCTATCTGGACGGTCGGATCACGCGGGAGGCAGAGGGTTCCGCCTCTATTTCGTGAGCCAGTCCCATATGGACTGGTCCACAATACTCCCCTCCCAAAGTGTCACCTTGTCCTCAAGGTGGAACGAACGAAACACTATTGAAGCACTTGACTAATAGCACTGGACTGAAAAATGGACTGACACTGGGTCGAACGATCCCTTCCTCCAACATCTCCCTAATCAATCTGTCGATCTCATCCTTCTGGATTTGGGGATGACGATACGGCTAAAAACTCATAGGTGAAACTACATCCTTCAAGATGATAGCAAGCTCATCCACCTCCCCAAAGGAGGCAACCCTGAGGCGGTTGAGAAACCTCACTGAACTGCCGAATCAATGGTTGTAATAAAAGAGGATTGTCCCCGCTCTCCTTCAATCTAACCTTTTCAGCCTATGTAGTTCCATCATATAACCTTCCCCCACCTCTTGTATGCTCATCACATTGGTTTTAAGTTATATCATGGCTTTGGTGAGCACTATATCTCCCCTGATCAATACCCTTCTAACACCCACAATCAACTCTATTGTCAATGCTCCCCAGTTAACCTTGGTGTCCCCCAAGGTCTGTAGCCACTTCATTCCCAAGATGATATCAGTGCTCCCTAACTCCAATGGGAGAAAAATCCTCCCTCAACTCATGGTCAACACTACTCCTCTACATATCCCTTGATCCGTCTCCACCTTCATTGTACCCATCATCACTCTATAACACCATGTATCCATCAATGTCACCCCCAATTGGTCCATGACCTGGTTGGAGATGAAATTATGGGTAGCTCCACTGTCAATCAACACCACCACCTCCATGCCTGTTATTTCTCCCTTCATGTTCATGATATGATTCAGAGAGAATCCCACCATGGAATTCAAGGAGACCTCCATCACGTCCAAATGCAGATTGTCATCCATCTCTCTCTCTCCTATTCTCTCACCTCCCTCAATTTCCTCATCATCACAGATGATGAGAACCTGAAGAGTTTGATCCCTCACTTGTGCCCTGGAGTATACTTCTCATCACATCTGAAGCATACTCCCTTCGCCCTCTTCTCCTGCATCTCCCTCTCCGTTAGTCTTTTAAAGTCGTCCCCCCATTCCCCCCTCCACTTCCTCATGTTGGATTCTCCCTGGGAGTCTCATTAATGTTGCCTGATGCATGCCCTTGGGTGCTAAAAGAGTGATTGTCATCCTGTAAGAGCCTCCTGAATTGATGCTCCTACCTCCCCTCTGATGATACCTCTAATTGTCCGCCAGCTCTGCCAACTCCATAGCCTCTCCTAAGACATGAGGCCTCATGCCCTTCACTGCAGCTATGATCTCTGATTTGAGACACTTCAGGAAGTTCCCCTCCAATGTCATCTCTGAAAATCGCTCGACTCAATTGGCTAGATGCTCAAATATCTCTTGGTAGTTTTCCACTGATCTGTCTTACACTAGTGCAAAGAATTGCTCATAAGAAGTCTCCTCCACTGCCGGTTTGAAAATGTTCTATTAAATAATCCTTGAACTCTCTCCAGCTCCGTAATGGTCTCCTCTGGTCCCTCCACTGGTACCATGACAATGCCTTCCCCTCCAAACATAAGCATGTAGTTATCAACTTCTCCTCCTTCATCAACCCATTGATGGCGAAGTACCTCTCCACATTATAGGTCCACCCATGTGCGTCATCCCCTTCGAAAATGGGCATCTTCAGCTTCCTCATCTTCTGATCTTCCCCATTTCTCCTTATTCCTCCATAGTTTCCCCTTTCCCAAGTGCTTTAGCCCTCCCCAAGTCTCTCGATCTTCCCTTGCCCTTTCATACCCAAAACCTCCTTCGAAATCCCCTCTCCTTCCTTCAAAATCAACACCTCGGCGGTCATAATATCCCTCCTGCGTTCCCATTCAGCACCCCTTTGCTCCTGCCCCCCATACCCATGCCTTTCCCTATAACTCCCTCTAGAAAGGCTCCATATGGGGTCTTCTCCTTTCTCCCTCTACGATCTCCACCTCATCTTCATCCTTACGAATTTCAGAATTCATATTCTTTCCCTCTGACCCTCTCGCCTCTGAAGCCATCATTTGATTGTGAAATTCTAACATCTTCTTCATCATGTCCCGTTAGTCAGCTACTTGCCCTTCCATGGAGGAAATTATGTCCTCTACCGTGGTCTTAATTTAGTTCATCTCCCCTTCAAGTCGTTCCTCCAATGCACAACTTTCTTGGCCGCTATCAATCCCCATATTTTTATAGATTCAAAAATATGGATTTCGCCCTCAAAAACAGCAATTTCCTCCTTCACCAACCCAAAAATATCCCACCAATAGTCCCAAGATTTGCTCTGATATCAATTTGATAGGAAACACTTGAAGATTTTAAGTAAATCCTATGAAGAGAGTAAAAACAACGAGAAATCTCCACGATTTCAATGAAAAACCAGTGAAAAATAGTAATTTTTTTGCAAGAAAATAAGAAGAAACAATTGATCCTCCATTCGAGAGGGGGGTCGATTTCTCCCAAATCTCTATACGCCGCTAGAGCCCAAAGAAAACCTATTAGATCTCGAATTTCAGCCAAATTTACCCTAGGAAAACAAACTATTTAATGCATACAATTCAAAAAGAAATTGGTAAACAATCCCTACATTCAAATTTCCCTACTAACTCTCTTCAAAAACTTTCCTAAAATGCTCTGTCTGGGCGGTCGGATCGCGCGGGAGGCAGAGGGTTCCGCCTCTGTTTCGTAAGTTGGTCCTGTATGGACCGGCTGGACTGGTCTAACGCTATTATCTATAACGCACCTACACCATTTCTAGTAGGACTCCTACCCAAATACAATAGTTTAAATCCTAAACTATCAATCTCCTAGCCTTACCCATTTAGTTTTTTGAATGCATAGAATATTTATCTTTGTTGACCAATGAGTAATACCCAAAGGAAAAGAAAATGAAATCATACCTCTATTCTGTTGAATCCCGGATATCCCGCAAACCTCGGACTCGACGAATCCAGAAATCCCGCTACGATACGCTGTTCTGCGCCGACGCCGCTCTTCGCGTGTTTTCTGCCCCAAATCCCGTTCCAGATGGACACTTCTCTCATCTTTAAAAGCCAGAGGAGATGAGGCTTTCGGGTCTGCTCCTTCCACGCTCGACTTCTCCTCCCGAAATCCACGAGCTCCTCTCCCACTCGATCGAAGCTCTCGGTTCCTCTGTCCGAATCCACGATCTTCCCCAGGTCGTCCTCCTCCTCCGACCAAACTCCACCGCTTGGTCCTCAATCCTTCGGCACAGAGAGACAGAGACCGAGAGAAATAGAGAGAGAGAGAGAGAGGGAAGAGCTTCTTATCTCTGCTGCCGTCCGACCTCCTCTCCAAACCATCGCCTGTAGCCGAGCTCCTCTCCTCCCTGTCTTACCAAAGCCACCCGATCTCCAGGCCGTGCCCTATCCCCCTCTACCCGACTCCTCGGTCGCTGTCCGACTTTGCTCCTGGACCGACTTTCCCTTCCTGTGAAATCGGGAGAAGCAACAGGAGCTTGCTGCCGTGAAGGTAACTCTCTCCCTTTCATTCGCTTCTGGCCAAATCCCGTGAGCAAGCCGAGCTAAGGGGGGAGAGGGGATTTTAATTTTATCTAGTTATTATTATTATTAAATTATATTAATTATAATTAATTTAATTTAATCATAATTAATTATCTTAATATTAATTAATTATTATTAATTATATTTAAATATAATTAATTACTTATATTTAATTACTTTAATTATAATTAATTAATAAATAATTCTAATCATTTATAATTAATTTAATTTAATTATGAATGATTATTTTATTTATTAATTAGTTAATAATTATTTATAATTAAATATAATTAGATTAATTATATATTAATTATTTTTAATTATAATCAAATAATAACAGTTATAATTAATTATGATTTGAATTTAATTATAATTAATATCTTTTAATTAATATAAAAGGAAAAAATCCTCTTCCCTCCTACTTCAATCCTCGTGCCAACGTCGTCGACCCCGCTAAGGTATAACTCTCTAACCCTAAAACTCCGAGAACCCGTTTCAACGCATTTGTCGAGACAAAATGACCACCTATGCACGCTTTTTTTAGCGTGGTGGGAGGGAGTGCGTCCCGACGCTTGCGACGAAGCGGGTAATCACCAAATTCCTTCTTCGAAGTTTGTATCGCCTTGGAAATCCCGCCTATGCACGCTTTTCTTAGCGTGGTGGGAAGGGATCCCGGTGCGATGCGCAAGATGAAGCGGGGATACCCGTAAGTACCCGCTTGCGGGGAAATAACTGCCTTGCTTACAAAATGTTTTCAAAAATAAAGAAATACTTTTTTACAAAAGAAATACCCATGCACGCTTTTCTTAGCGTGGTGGGGGATCGAAAAATTACACGGCCGCGGTGTCCTCGAAAGAGGGCATCTACCATGCACGCTTTTCTTAGCGTGGTGGGAAAGGCCCAGTTTTCCGTAGTTTTCCCCTAAGCGGGGGAGACGCCGGAAGGCTGCCGAAATTTCGGGTGAAAATATTGCTACATTTGGATCTCATTTGAACTCAAGAGAACAGTTTGGGACTTGAACTTGATTGCACTCGGATGACATGCAAGGACAACAAAATGGGACTTGTACTTGGACTCATTTGAACATTCGAAAAGACATTAATAAAAGGCTTAAATCAAACTCAAATAAAATTAAGAGGACACGAATTGAACATTTGAACTCAAGCAAGTTGAACGTAGGGAACTTTGATGTGGACTTATAACTTGAACTGTAATGAGACTTAACTTTGAGTCTCATGTGATTCAAAAGAGCCATTTGAACTCTACAAGAACAACGAATGACTTATGGACATGCATTTGAACTTGGTTTGAACCAAGTAAAAAGAATTTATGAACTTGAAAATGGTGTAAAGATCTTTAATTTTGAGCAAAAATGAAGACTTTTGTTTTGACCAACGAAGATTTGAATCTGCACGCCAAATTGAACTTAAATTGGATTCAAATCTGGACTTGGATACTAGACCTAAACATAGTGCAGAATGACGTGGACAGCTGAATGATCAACAAGGAATTAAACTTCAAATCATTAAATACATTTATAGCTTTAATCAATCAAGTGCATATCAAGAAACAAAATGTGAGACTCATGTGGAAGAAACCTATGTTACACATTTGTGACATGTAATTGGAGAATTTGGGCAATTGTATGTTTTGAGCAACGAAAACCCAAAGGGATAAGTTTGGATGATCATACAAATTTCCCAAGTCAATCAGTCTATAAAAGAAAGAAACCATAGTATAAACAGTCATCCCGAAGGTGAAAATCGAAGACTTGCAAATTCAAGTTTTACTTGAACAATCACAAGATCTTGAATCCGGATTTGAACCAAATACAAAGGGCTTTGAGCTTATTTGAACAAATTGAATATGCAATAGAATTAGCAGTTAGAGTGAATTGGGCCTTAAATCCAATTATCTTCAATCATACAAATGATAGAAGGCGACTCCAAATAACTTAAATGAATGCTAAAAGATTTGAAGCATATGGAATAAAACCTTGGTTGATTGGATGAGCAATCAAAATGAAATGTTCAATAGACAATTCTTGAGCATCCAACTAGATATACATATCTGACTACTGCAAGCATGATTCAAAGGGATTCGTGAGGGAAATACTGTCAGACGCATGATATGTATTTTCTTGTAAACATATAGTGCAACATACGGCCAATATCAACACGAAGTCAATGATAGCTCTTACTACATCTATGTACAAACACTGACGAAAGATCGTAGATGTTAGAAGAAATTATAGTGTGCCCACAAGTGACTATAGAAGGTCTATCATGCATACAATGATTCATCTACAAGCATTTGCAATGAAGACAGGAGATTAGTTAGTGCACTATGACCCGCCTACAAAAATCAACAAATAGTGCACGACAGTCTACCTGTACGAAGCAGCGAATAATTCTATTCAGAAGCTGCTACGCCACGCCACCGGATCTGCAACATTCGTACAAGCAGACAGAAGGCGTCTATTCCAAGAATACCCCCGCACGTGCACAATAGTTTGTATACACATAGGCACACTAAAAGGGGTAAATGTAATCAAATACCCACATGGGCCCCGGCGAGCGTGTTATTGGTACACACGTGACGTCTAGGGATGCTGCGCGGGTTGACAAGTGAATTCAGGTTCGAAACCGATCCTTCTATACGGGTCAATAGAAGTCGACAGGGTTCAAACCAACAAACAAATATACGGTTGTGGCGACCGTCATATTTGTCTTAATACATTCATACTAGGCCTTCAAGGCCTACAACAATGAGAATTCACTATCAAAGGGCATAAAGCCTACGAAACCCGATCCTCTGTCGACAGCCCGATAGAGTTGACAAGGTTCAATCCATAAAAGAAATGACCCCCACAGCATCCCGATGATGGCCGTGTTAAATGCAGATCTCAACCGGAGGGGTCCATTCCAAACACTTTCAAATTCCACCCAAATACCCAAAACTCCACAAAATCCAAAAGCCCAAAAATTCCAAAGATCATCCAGAATTCCAAAAATCCAAAAAAATATTTGAAACTGAAATTCAACCATTCAAAACTTAAAGCAAAATCCATCCACCCTCCGCAACAGTTTGCCGGGGCGGACAAATTAAAATTTACTCTAGCTCACAAAGAGTCAAATGCCTAGTCGAAAATATCACTAGGATCCATTCTCAAACAATCTCTTGCCAGTAAGGACGTGGTATGTGTCCTCTAACCGGCAGTTTCGCCGCCAAATGGCACTGCAGGTAAACGGTTATGACCCAGGGCCCTCTGAACCGAGTGGTTTTGCTGCCAAATGGCACCACAGATAGCGGTTATGGCCAGAGCCAATACGCTCCTTAATGGCGTTAAATCCTTGAGATATGAATCAATAGGATATGATTGATAGGGCACAAAGCCCTCTGTTAGCTAAGGTGGATTCAAATTTGTCCCCTTAGGCAAGCATTCACCCCAGGTCTACAAGGTACCCTTGGACGAAGCAACCCATGGCTGCTGACAAGGATCCTTCTGTCAGGTTGGGTCGACTACCTCCTCTGACTAAGTAGACCAGGGACCACGATGGCCCGGGACGACGGAACCATGGGATCTTGATCGGGCCCATCATCCATTTCCCCACCATCCGCTTTAAGTGCATGATGGTGAAATTTCTATTTTAAATATCAAACTTCCAAAACACTTCCAAATCTAAATCCATTGCTGCTACTATATGCCAGATAACACGTATTCTCTACGTATCTGATTGACGACTAGCCTTAATCGAAAGTTCTCTCTCGTGATCGGGAGAGGTAATTAACTATAGGGGCTTGCGCCTATAGGAAACTAGAACTCAGATCATAAAGTCCTCACCAAATGAGGGCGAAATCTCTGGGTAGTGTCTTATCTACAAACCCATCTGCCTTTCAAAATTTACCTCGGAACTTATTCCGTTAAAACTCCCTCGCCGAATAAGAAAAACGAGCGGAGGCCGGGGCCGAATTTTCGGAGCCCACAATCTTTCAATAATATTTTAGCATGAGTCCAAAAACAAATAATCTTCATCCCAATATGAGTTATCAAAGTTCAATAAAGATAATCCGAACCATTCATGTGACAAATAAGACCACTCGTAAAATTGTTGTTACAAAGTAGCCTGTCACGATGAATTCCATTCATAATCCACATTCCAGCAAGATATATACAAACTTACTCGAATTTTATCATCTACTCAATATCTGATCAGTCAATCCAATGCAAACAAATGAAGCACGATTAATCAACAATCAAAGGAAGATGATAGTTCAGGACGCAATTGTTTTAGTCATAGCTCATCCAAAAGCTTAATATGTTCGAATGGTTCAATTCGCATCCCTGAGTAACGCATGTAATGTTTCCTCTGGAAACTATAAGAAGCATATCTGTAGGAACCATATGGATCCATATTCTTTTTCTCTTGTAACTCTTCATCGAGTTAGTAAGAGAGAAACTAGTAATCCTGAACGATGGATCGTTTCTGCAAGTAATTGAAGCGTTACAACATTGGTAAAACACTACTAGTAATTGGAAGTGTTACAATAAAATTTCATTACAAGATATTTCTTTAATTCTATTCACTCAGACAGAGAAAGCCCGCACCAAACAAGGGAGATGATTCTCTTTTATATATCATAAGAAAGAATATAAGGATAACAAACTCCAAGGATTTAGTTATTGATAATAAACGAACAATCAGCAAGCATAAAGCAGTCTAATTCTAAGTAGAATCGATGGCCTGATGAGAAATAAAAAATAATGCAGGATAGTGAAATACAGTTTAAGAAAAAGAAACAATAAATGAACCGACTAATATACATACAAGCAGAATGATTCAAAGGATCAATCATATTCTCTGGATGGGTCGAATTGCAGCAATTTTGATGTAAATTCAGCGGGAAGACGGATGGGTCGATGGCTCTTATCAAGCCAAACTGCTGTTGCATTGGCCTCCAAAATGGGCTGAAAAAATAAATATATATATATCAAGCAACAAATGCATAAATGTCATTTGAGAGCACAAAAAATTTTCATTACCAACCTTTTCATCTGGCAGGCTAAAGATGTGATGTTCGAAAAATAATCTGGCAGCAGAGGAGCCAGACACCCTAACCTTAACAACAAATCTATCACCGCTCTGCAAATGGAAAGGATAGATCTATGTTATTCAATGATTTTCAACACGATTAGTATGACAATAATAAAATTCCAAGGGGAAAAACGACAGCAAGCCTCATTAACATCTCACAAATTTCTTCATATTAGGAGAGCATATAAACAAGTTTGGCATATGCATTTATTAATTAAGATTTTGGAAAGTCATGAACAATGATTATCAAAAACTTTGAATATATATCCATATTGCTATATATGAAAGAGATTTGTGTTTCTTCTCATATGAAATCTTAGCCCTTTATTTAATCTCCTAATAACAAATTCTAACCTTTCATTCTTCTTGTATTTTATATTTATAATAATGTTAAATGACACATTAATGTTCACATTTTGCTTCGCATAAAGTTTATATATTAGAATTCTACAAGTTGTAATTCAACCAAATAAAGTTGCATGCTTATAAAATATACAAAGAGTCATAAGAATATCAATGGCTAATCCCGGATTTGAATTATGAGTGTTGAATAAATTGTCATAAATTTTAATATTGCATTTTAATTATATTTAGAAATCTCCATGGACCTTATATATACCCAAAGGATCATTTTAGAATTATTCAAGCTATTTGAGTTTTTAAATCAAAATCATTTTATTATTACATTTAAATTTTTAGTCATTTTATTTCTTCTTAAATTTATCTTCTCAAAATTTATATATACTTATAAAAAGTATGATGTGATGGGATTCCCATATGAATATGCATCAGCTCCAGCTCAGGATCAAGATGTTAGTTACGACATCTTATGCTCAAAATTTTAGCTAGAAACATGATTGGGTGGATCCACTGAAAATATATATTCAGTTGAAAATGAGGGAACCTAAAAAGTTTCTGATGAAATAAAGAGCAATGTCAAGCTACCTCTAATGGTGAAGCTGATGATTAGTTGCCCAAAAAAAAATATAAGGCATTCAAAGGGGGAGAAGAAAGAGATACAACGATATAACAGTTGTAGCATAAAAGATAATAACCAAGTAGTAGGGTCAAATGCCCAACACCATCACAATAGCTTTTACTTTATTTATCTTATCATAATTGCAACATTTTAATTGAATTTAATGTGAGAAAGCTATCTTTTCATTTTTTTTGATGATATATCTCAAACCACTGCCAAATGTAATTTAATTAGTGATTCTTTAATGTAAATTTTTGGAGTAATGTTGCTGATTAGTTCTCCTTAATGTTATAATGCTTATCATTATGATGGTATGCTGCTTATGTTAAACTTTAAATATTCAAGCTGCTTTAATACATGCTGATAAGGTCCCCCTATTTGAAACATGTTCAAAAAGATTCGAAACAGGATTGTACCTGGTTCAAAGACTTTTCAAATAGAGTTCGAACCCTTTTTGAAGCATGTTCAAACCTGGTTCTAATTATATTCAAACATGCTTTGAACCATACTCGAATATTGTTAAAACCCAATTCAAACCCTGTTTAAAACCTACAGAAGACCCACCTAAACTTTATTAGAACATTGCTCAAACCTTACTCAAATCTTGTTCAAACCTTGTTTGATTAGATTAAAGGCTTGCTAGAAGATTGTTTGAACCTTCATTCAAACATTGTTCAAATCTTAGTTCAAACTAAGTTCACATGTGGTTTGAACTAGGTTGACATTTAAACTTAGTTTGAACCACATACGAACAAAAGTTCTAACTATCATTCAAATGCAAACAAATTTCATTCATGATGGAATTCACTAAGTCATCCACATATGCAAGAGGCATTTTGGTTCAAAATGAACTTTTGGGCATATTTCTTTAAAAAAACAAACAACGAGGATATTTTCATTAATACTATAATTATATATATAAGTCAAAATTTCCAATATTAGAGGGACATCTAGATGTATTCACAAAAAACCTCTTTATTCTAAAACCTAGGACCAAGCATATAAAATGAATAATCAAAACAATATATTTGTTAGTGATGCAATCAAATTACTAAGAATTAAATAAATTTTTGAGAATGAATGTCAATATTTTTACTGTGCTCCATAGTATTTAGGTGTAGTTAATGTAAATTGCTACAGTTGGGGTGTTTTTTTTTCTTTTTTCTAATAATAATTTGATTTAAAGTGGGCGTTATTTCTACAAATATGCCTAATAAGGGTGTTTTTATGGTATGATGAAGTTTCAATATTCATGGAAAAAACTATTTAGTAAGGTGACCTTTCTTTATATTTAAACTTGAAAAAAAAGGAACTTACTTTTAAAGGTGATATAAATTTCAGGGACAATTCTGACAAAGCCAGCGATTGACCACTGCGAGCTACAGTATCTGGGCTAAAGCCAATCTTTTCAAGCAATTCATGGCGGCCTGATCAAATTCAGATGTACTTGAGTAAATGAAAGCAGAAGTGCACATTTACAAATTATCTGTAGTGAAAAAAATGAAGTATAGAGATACTTTGCTTCATGAGATGCATTTAAAACTTCACTGGGTTATGTGATTAAACAATATTGGCATTTATTCCCCACGTATTTCTTATTTCTTTAAAACTTTATGTTGGTATTGGGCATTTATTCCCCAAGTATTTCTTATTTCTTTAAAACTTTATGTTGGTGTCTAACCAAAGTATAACCATTGCAAGAACAATAGTTTCCTGCTACACTGAGCATTTTCTTAAGTGAAATACTTTTTCACACAAAAAATACTTGGATGAAAAGGCCAACCAAATGACATGGTGGCATCTGAATCATACACATTTTTCATCGATGAAAAACTTCTATGGCCTAAAAGCTACCACATCATTTGACAGTTTTGGACCATATGGCAGGACATAAATCATATAAAGAATCTCTTGTAGAAATGTTTGTGGTGAAACGCTCATCATAAGTTATTTTGCATTGAGACTGCGTTGTTGTGCCATAAGTATCAATCAAAGATTTCTGAATACAGCTCAAACAAGAAATAAATGATGATGAAAACTTTATTATAAGCACTTCTATAAGGAATTCCTTATGTGAACAACGTCACATACATCATAGCACTACTTTTTCTCAGAAAGGGCTAAAAAATTGACCAAATGAATCTCAAAATAGTTCTCGAACAATTCTTATGTGAATAATTTAATCCCAGAATATCACGCTTCTCCAATTTAGTCCCTCGACTATACATAATTGATCTCAAATGGTACCTCAAATAAAAATTGATGAAAATAAGGGTACAAAGTTGATCTCGATCTAATCGCTAACCATACAATATTAATCCCACGGCATCATTTGGAATCAATATTTTTATAGTCAAAGACTAACTTGAAGAAATGTAATCCTCCGGACTAAATTGGCTAGGGCTATTTTAGAACTCAACTCATAAATTGACAATAAAAAATAAGAAATGTAAAATTACCACAAGATTATAATATCTATCAAAAAATAGTTCAGCAACAACAACGCATCATGTAAAAGGCATAAAACAGCTTCAAAAGGGCCACATTGACTTTTAAAGATTATCAATATAACTATGAAGAAATTCAGGAGAAATCTCACCCAAGTTGGCAATAGCTTGCATATACAGAATTATTAACAACTCCATATTGATCAAGCTCGTAGTCCGGACCTTCAGCTCAACTTCGAAAAACTTACTCATCCTTCATAGAGTTCCGAGTAAGGTAAAGCAAAAACAATGCATCAATGAATTAAGCAATTTAAGGGAATAAAAACAAGGTGAACCTTACAATTGGCAACGTGCATTGGGCATCTAGGAACCTATCAGGCCGAAGTTAACTGTAAAAATATACTAATGGAGAATCAAGCAAGATTACAACAGCAACCGCAACAAAACGCCTGGCAGACGCTTACACAGTATTATTCACACAAAAAAACGTCAGAATTCTATGGCAAGAGTTAAATTTGGCAGTGCTTGTTGAATCAAAAGAAGCTTAATCTCATTCCCGCCACCGAAAGAAAGCTAGAATAATTCTGAAAACTGAAAATTGGGTCCTGTGTGTTAGCACTCTTCACTGGCAGCCGTTTCAGTAAATCAGCAAACCAGTCTTCCACTACAGCGGAATCCTGACACCATGGCAGACAATCTCTGAAAATAACAGTACAGCAGAATATTCTAACTAACTTGTTCCCTATGTCTCTATATAGACTCTTAAACAGTGTAACTATGTTGAGATAATATACATAAAACCCATTGCTGTTGCAATGTTCTGCTCTTCTTCTTCCACCTTCAATTAATCCCTCGATCTCTTCATGGTATCAGAGCTATAAGCTCTACAGCCTCCACTCCCTCTTCTAGATCTCAATGGAGATCAAGACACAACAAGCACTGAGTCTGCTTCGTCACTCTCAGCCTCGATGGCTGACTTCACTATACTACCGCCCCTTTAAAATTCCTTATATCAAATATCAAATACATCGTCAACATCTAGCTCAATAGTGAAAACTACTCAATATGGGGATTGCAAATCTTCAAACTCTTCTCAGCCAATGGATTTGAGGGATACCTAACCGGCAAACAAGTGCGTCCACCAGAGATGATATCGCCTTCCACAAGAACCACCTCCCCCGATTGCCGCCTCTAGCTTCTCATAAATCAGAATCTGGTCTCAACATTCTTCTCCACAATATCACCGTCAATCCTACCCTACATACTCAACCTCACCGCTGCAATGAAATCTGGCTCACCCTAGAGAATCGACTACAACCCACCAACCGCTCTAGGATGATACAACTCAAGAATGAGTTGCACAACATTCAAATGGGGGACAACACTATGAATCAATACCTTAGCCAAAATCAAAGCTCTGGTGGACAGCATTGTCGCAATCGGGTCACACATAGACTCCATAGATATCATCCTTACATCCTCAATGGCCTACTCCTTCGACATACAGTTCCTTCAAAACAATAACATAACAGTTTTGTTCCTTAAAAAATATTGGATTCGCTTTGGATTCTAAATTAATTTTTGGTCAAAAATTTTGAGAGCTAAAATATTTTAACTAAAAAGTTTCTTAGAAAGCTGTAAAAAGTTATATTTCCAAACCAAACTTAGGCTCAAAATCGCTCAAACTCAGCAATATAAAAGGTAAAATTAATAATTAAAGAGAGAGAGAAGAAAAAATAATTGTCGTACAAAATTTAAAATATGTTAGAATCAGCTTTCGGTCCTAATTATTTTTACCTAATATCACATTATGAAAATATGAATAATTCTTATAGGACTTAAATATTTGTAATTAAATTTGGCAAGAAATGCCCATAAAAAAAAGAAAATTTGAGTATAAATTTATATTTTGACAATATTAATCTCATGAAAATATATAATCTATATTCACTTAGTTTAAATTAATTAAGTCAAAATAAGGATATAAATGAATTTATAAATCAATAGATATTGCTATATATATATAATATATATATATATATATATATATATTATATATATTATATATAATAATATATATATATAATATTAATTTTAAATCATAACAAAAATACCACGAAGTTAATTATTTAAAGTAAACGCACTTTTCATACAAATATTTTGATGTGGATATTATAGTGATATGTAAGTTTTAAATATAAAGTTTAGATGTTTTAATAAAGTAGTCGAGTAAAAATTAGATACAATCTTTATCAATAATCATTGATAATGAGTTGGTTTAAAGTTTTGGAAACTGGAATTCAATAAAGTTAAATAGACCTATAGACTGAATCATTCAAATTTGCATCTCGAGCAAGCCTATGGCTTCGTTTGGGACGTCTTTCTTACTTCTTAAAAATAGCTTTTTAGCACTAAAAATTAAATTTTGCACTAAAAAGCTTCTTTACGAAGTAGTGAGAAGAGTTGTCCCAAATGAAGCCTAAGTCATAAACTTAAGGGAATCATGAAGCTCCACTAATCAGTACTACTTAATTGACCAATGAACTCTTCAACTTGCTCAAAGTATTCACTATGTGGCCAGAGTTTTTACTAGAAGGTAACTTACAATGAAACTTTCTCAGTATAGATCCCCTAATATACTCTCAAGCTTATGTTGTCCATATTGATATACTTCTAGGCTTATTGAGGTTTAAATACTCTTTCTTTTTCTCGCACTTGAGCTTTTTGTTTAAATGATAATTTCCTTTATTGTCATAAGAAGAAATTATTAGAAGTTTTGAGATGCAATAGGATTTATAACTGATTTATCAAGTTACATAAAAAAGAGAATAAATGAAGATAAAATCAAACACACAAACAAAAAAAAAAAACTAACCTAAAGTTAATACAGATGTATGAATCAAAATTGTGGAGTGGTAGCTATGGAGCTTCTCTCACACTCACACCACTTGCTCCTCTTATAATATAATCCAACAGTATCAAGTTAACTCACAACATTGTCTACATCTACTTAAATGCTATATCCCTATTGCCTCTCACTACAACCCGTCCACATGTCATTTTGCAAACCCATTCACAATAGGTCGTGCATCCTTCAAGTTCAAGAATCCCTTTAGACATTAGCATTGTATGGTATCGGCATCCTTCTAAATGTTGAGATGTCTCAACTCATTCTTTCTCAAGAATTCTCCATGTTATTAAATTATTCCATTTTCCTAGAGACTTTATAGTTATGAGTTCTTATGGCCACACAAAATCCAACAATAGCATATGTTTTTTAGGCTTGATATACAAATGCAACTATCAATTGCTAACAAAATTGTATCACTTAACTCTTCGATAGAGTTTCTTGATCTTATCCACTCTCATTGGTAGCTCCCTTTATTGTTGTTAGCTCTATGTCTCATGGACTAAGACTTCCGATTAACATTTCTTACCATGACTCCTTCATATGTTCCTACTATTTTATATTCTATGTCACCCATTCTAAGAAATCATATGCATTTGTGCTTGGAAATGGGACATATCATCTAAGTTCCACACAAATATGGTGGATCAAACCTCCCCCCATTTATAATTTTTAAGAATGATTGCAACTATTAGCACTATCCTTTCACAAGGTTGGGTTTCGATAGATATATTTCAAAAAGGTTCATTTCATCCCACGCAACCGCACTGTGATGTTGTTTGGCATCATTGAGACAATTTCTTATTGCTTTATAAATCAACTTTCTACTAAAAAATATTTGTACTAAAAAATTCTTTAAGAGTCAATAAGAAAGCTATCCCAAAAAAAAACTTAGTTAGGTGTGTCAATTTTGACCCGACCCGAAAAAATCCGGGTTTGGGTCAACCGTTTGTGAAACGGTCGGGTTGGATTTATGACCTGTTTGAAAAATGGGTCGGGTTCGGGTTGACCCAGAAACCCGCGGGTCGACCATATTTTGACCCGTGAAATTCAATTTCCCGCCTCACTCTCCTTCGGCCTGTCGCGTCGCCATCTGCAGTTTTGTTGCATCAAGCGTCCACTCCGTATCTTCGTCGCGTCACATTGTGATGTCGCCGTCCGCGTCAGGCATCTCTCTCGCTTCGGCTGTCCAGTGTCCAGCAAGACGTCCGCTTCGTCGCACCGGCAGCGACCACTGCAGGCTACGAGCTCTTTGGACTCTACCTTCCCGACAGTAACTGCTGGAATCACACGTTTCACCGCCGTCGCGCTCAAGGCGTCAAGCCATCAAACGATTCGAACGGCCTCAGTTGGCAAGCGCTCCGACGGCCTCAGTTCGCAAGCACATCCCGGTTCGCGGGTTCGTCAGGTCAACCCGTAACCCGCGTGGGTCGGGTCCGGGTTAGATTTCCTGACCCATTTATGAAAACGAGTCGGTTTGGGTCAACCTGTTGTGAGTCGGGTCAATCTGGATTCGACCCGAACCCGACCACGGACCCGTTCTGACACCCCTAATCTTAGTATGCACATTGTACTTCCATGAAGTATACCATTTACACTGCTTACTAGCTTCTATAGTTTCTGACCAAGTCACTTGATTTCTTAGCTTTTTTTTTTGAAGCCTCTATATAGGCAACTAGTTAAATATTTATCCTCAAGTCGACGACCAGATAGAAGTTATCAATCATTCTTTAAACAACTTCCTATGCAATTGGTGGGTGATAATGTTAAATCATTGGATCTCAAACTTTATGAGAAAAATTTGCCCAAACCACCCACTCGATCAGGCCACATGATTCAGCCCCATTTCAAATGCACCAAATCCACACCAATTGCCTTTTGATCTTATCACAACTTCCCACACAAGTAAATATAGAACAATTTTGCTTTAAGAAGCAATAAAAAAATCGTCTAATAAAAAAAAACGTTCATTAAAATTATCACCAAACTTAACCCAAATGCTTATTGCTTATAATCGCCAACTTCTAATATTTTTAATGTTAAACATCATAATTCCTCATGCAGAGAAAAATTTCTCCTACTAATATTGATGACCTTAATTCAAGGCTAAGGCCCATTTGATACGATTTTTTTACCGCTTTCTAAAGCAATTTTTTAATACAAATTTTTTATTGTAAAAATTTATATTAAAAGCTGTTTTAGAAAATAATAAAAAACTATTACAAATAAAGCCTAAAATTTTATCACCAAAGAAAAATGGGGACATGCACATAGGTGACAAGTGATACAAATAGCAAATATATAATTAATTTTTTTCCCTTTGGCTTTTATGATCCATATAAGCCCCGTATAAAACTGAAAATGAGTAAGTTTTCGTTTGGTGATGACTTTTTTTATTGCTTCTCAAATTAATTTTTTAATGCAAAAATTTTAAGCTAAAGATTTTTGAACTAAAAAAGATGTTTTAGAAAGCAATAGAAAACTATCTCCCATGAGGAAACAGGATTGCTCTGTTTAGAAAGTTTGAAGGAGATTGTTTTTGTAATACTACGGTGAAGCAACAATCAGCTTTTCAGTCATGCTGATACTTCTTTTTAGATTCACAAAAGCTTTCAATTTCAACTAAAACCTTTGCATTAGATGCTTGAGAAAATGATATTGTGGTTAGATTAATTTTTAATGGTCGTCCAAAGATAGATGCAAGAGTAATAAGATGTTTTGATTCATAAAGTAGGTCTTCTTGATGCTTTTCTAAAGTAGTTCTTTAGCACAAAATTTTTAAAAAAGCAATGAAAATTTACGCTTTATTTGTGACAGACTTTCTTATTAGCTTCTTAAAACATTTTTTTAGTACAAAAATTAAAAACTATCACAAACGAACTTCAAACTAAGGTTTTGTTTGAGACAGCATTCTTACTGTTTTATAAAGCAGCTTTTTAGTATAAAAATTTTTTGAATTAAAATTTTTATTATAAAAACTGTTTTATAAAACAGTTAAAAAGTTATCCCAAATGACCTAAGAAAATATTCAAATCGGAATAGAGATTTTTGTAGAAAAAAAAAATCCTTGAATAATTAGTTTCATTTACCATTCAGATAAGAACATTGTTGTGATATAAAAGTCCATAAAATAAAAAGATTATAAAAACAAAACACCAAATAAATGATGAATAACAGGAGAGAGATGGTCACCGATGCAAAAAAGCGATTACCTTTGCACTCTTCTTAGCTTCGCAAGAAGCACGCGAAATAGGAAAGAGATGATTTCCTTGGCAAAGAAGCGATCAAAAAAAGAAGAAGCGATCATAATTTTATCCCAAATTGTTTTTCTGGCAGCAAAGATGGAAAGACTAACTAACTTATCAGTGTTCCTTAAGATTTGAGAACCTTTTGCAGGGTGAATGCAACTACCCAGCGTCGACGTCGCCTTCCACGTGGACGCCGGATCAAACCCAAACTACTTGGCAGTGCTCATCGAGTACGAGAACGGCGATGGTGGCGACCTCGCCGCGTAGATCTCCAGCAAGCGGGCACCAGCAGCGACCAGCTGGCTCCCCATGCAGCAGTCATGGGAGCCGTCTGGAGACTGAACTCTTTTCTCGGCGCTGAAAGCCCCGTTCTCTTTCCAGCTAACCTCATTGTCGAACTGGGAAGATTTGATGGCAGACAATGGATTCGCGCAGAGTGGCCAGCCGGGATGACCTACAGGTCCCTTGTTAACTACAGCACGTAGCTTGTTGATTAATTAAAGCCTATAATCCATTACAAATAGATATATTATCCACCTATTATAAGTCTGCTGCAGGGTTTCTCCTATATGTCATGAGAACCGTTAAGTACTTAAATCTTATATGAATAATGGAGTGTATTAATTAGTTTTTGTGGAGAGAAGTGAGGTGGCTTTGATAGATCTCCCTGCATCTTCAAACTCACTGTTAATCGTAAGGATATCGGACATGAAATATTTCTCAAGGACAATGTATTATACTATGATTTTTCTGTTCAGTCTCTTTTTCAGGCTAATAGCTAGAAAAACACATGCAGGGCACACGAAGTTTATCATTAAATTCAAAAATCAGTGCTGGAACTATTACAAAACTGTAAGAATAAAAGATTGAGTTATCAAAGTTGAATAAACTAGGGGTATCAATTTCGGGTTTGGGTTGAAAATCAAGACCCGATCCGACCCATTTTGGATTTGGGTTGACCAAACCCGAAATTTTCATGTCGGGTTCGAGTTGGGTTTTGGTCGTATCCAATATGACACCCCTAGGTGATCCTTGATGTAAACGAACTGAAATAGAAAAATATTTGGTCAAACCACCTTGTGTCTGAACACAACTAACAGCTCCTGCATACATATACCTTAATGACAAAATATAAGCATTATTAACCCTTTCTTTTTTAGTACTCTCCATAGCACTTTTCTTGGAACTTTATTATATTTTTCTTCTAAACAATAAATATAATATGTAGACCCTCCTATTCTATCTATATTTTTCCATCAAATATCTCAATAAATTTCTAGCTTCCATAGTAGACCTATCTAGCATAAATCCAAATTGATTTTAAGAACATTACTATCACGTCATAACCTATGCTCAAAATCTCTCTCATAGTTTTAAAGTATGACACATTAACTTATTGTTCTATAATTTGCACACTATTGTGCATCATCTTTATTCTTAAAAATAAGAATTAACACACTAACTCCACTTATCTGACATCCTTTATCTTCAAAATAATATTGAAAAATTTCATAAGCTAAGAAATTCCTTCATTTCCTAACATTTTCACACATCTATTGGAATATCATCAGGTCCAACAACTTTTCCACACTTTCATTTTATTTGAAGTATCTATAATTTCGATTTTAACTAATCTATCGATAAAAATAAAAATCTCTTGTTTCATTTGGATATAAATCAATCGTATTCTCACAATCTTCATGAAAAGCTTATCAAACTATCATATCCACCTTTGTTGAATATCCTCTTCTAATAAAAGTATTTTTCCTCTTCATCCTTAATGCACTTCACATAAAATTCGATTACCTATCATTTGTTTGACTAACTTATACATATGTTTTTCAACACTCATTAGTATTTAATCTACTATATAAATCATTAAAAGCTAAATTCATTGCATGCATAATGCTTTCTTAAACTCCTTATGGACCTCTATATTTTTATCGATTTTTAGAGGTTTTACATTTAAATCCTTTTTTATAACAAATTTATTTATTTTTTAATTTTTTCTTGCATATTTTGATTCCATCGCCAACTATTTTTATTATTATGAGCTTTTTTCTTTTGATACTCCAAGCACAACCTTTGCAACATTCTTATATCACAAAACTATTTCCTACATAACATTAGCTTTCCTCATGCATAGAATAAACCTTAAGATCTTGAATCTTATTCCCAAAAGTATTTTTATTAGTTTTTTTTTAAATACCCCCATCAAATCCTAGAACAACGTTTTAATTTATTTTGTATATTATATGCTCCTTCATCTTAAACCAAAGTAATAAGCGATGTCAATTGCATAAACTTTCACTTGAAATAACGTTATAATCTTTGCAATCTAAAACAAGTATTTACTTATAAAAATATCAATATGAGTTTTATTATATTCTCTCTTAAATGAAGAGAACTCATCTTTTTCTATATAAGGTATTAAACATTACAAAATCATAAGCTAAGGCAAAATCTAATATGGCCTATCACCTTCATTAGTCGCTCTAAACCTATAGCCATATGAATGCTTTTAAAACATCTAAGATCTCTACCAACATATCCATTTAAATCTCCTTCAATAAAATAAATATTTCAAAATGTATATTTATATTAAATTATTTAGGTTATTTCAAAATTTAATTTGAATACATATACAAACGTATTTGAGAGCATAAATACTATAATATAAATATTTTAATTCAAAATAACTTAAAGTTAAAATACATATCTAATTTTTATAATTTTTTACAACATTACCCTTCAAACTATTTGATAGGAAACACTTCAAGATTTCAAGTAAATCCTATCAAGAGTAAAAATAATGAGAAATTTCCACGATTCCAATGGAAAACTAGTGAAAAATAGTAATTTTACTGCAAGAAAATAAAATACGGAAGAAAATAACAAGATGATCAATTATTCGAGAGGAGGATTGATCTCTCCCAAATCTCTAGACGCCGCTAGAGCCCAAAAAAACTATGAGATCTCAAATTTCAGCCAACAAAAACCCTAACCCTAGGAAAACAAACTATTTAATGCATAGAATTCAAAAGAAAATCTCTAAACAATCCCTACATTCAAATTTTCCTACTAACTCGCTTCAAAAACTTTCCTAAAATGCTCTATCTGGACGGTCGGATCACGCGGGGAGGCAGAGGGTTCCGCCTCTATTCGTGAGCCATCTCCATAGGACTGGTCCCAATACTCCCCTCCCAAGTGTCACCTTGTCCTCAAGGTGGAACGAACAAACACTATGAAGCACTTGACTAAAGCACTGGACTGAAAAATGGACTGACACTGGGTCGAAACATCCCTTCTCAACATCTCCTAATCAATCTGTCGATCTCATCCTTCTGGATTTGGGATGACGATACGGCTAAAAACTCATAGGTGAAACAACTCCTCAGATAGATAGCAAGCTCACCACCTCCCAAAGGAGGCAACCCTAGGCGGTTGAGAAACCTCACTGACTGCCGAATCAATGTGTTGTAATAAAGGGATTTCCCCGCTCTCCTCATCTACCTTTCAGCCTATGTAGTTCCATCATATAACCTTCCCCACCTCTATGCTCATCACATTGGTTTTATTATACAGGCTTTGGTAGCACTATATCCCCTGATCAATACCCTTCTAACCCCAATCAACTCTATTGTCAATGCTCCCATTTAACCTGGTGTCCCCCATTCTGTAAGCCACTTCATTCCAAGATTATCAGTGCTCTAACTCATGAATCTCCCACGACCTTGTAACATACTCCAACTATCCACCCGTCTCCATCTTCCTTTACCCATATCACTCTTATACACCCTTACCATGATTCCCCCACCACACAGTATGTGTCAACCCAATGATAAAGGTAATGTAGCTTGTTGTTTCTATTTTATCATCCTCATAGTCTCTCTAAGCGACGAGCCAGCAGACACCCCAATTGGGCATGAATTTGTAGCTGTCCACAACAACTGATATGTTATGATATGATTCAGAGAGAATCCACCATGGAATTCAAGGAGACTCCATCACGTCCAAATGCAGATTGTCATCCATCTCTCTCTCTCCTATTCTCTCACCTCCCTCAATTTCCTCATCATCACAGATGATGAGAACCTGAAGAGTTTGATCCCTCACTTGTGCCCTGGAGTAAATCTCATCACATCTGAAGCATACTCCCTTCGCCCTCTTCTCCTGCATCTCCCTCTCCGTTAGTCTTTTAAAGTCATCCCCCCATTCCCCCCTCCACTTCCTCAGTTGAGTTCTCCTGGGAGTCTCATTAATGTTGCCTGATGCATGCCCTTGGGTGCTAAAAGAGTGATTGTCATCCTGTAAGACCTCCTGAATTGATGCTCTCTACCTCCCCTCTGATGATACCTCTAATTGTCCGCCAGCTCTGCCAACTCCATAGCCTCTCCTAAGACATGAGCCTCATGCCCTTCACTGCAGCTATGATCTCTGATTTGAGACCTTCAGGAAGTTCCCCTCCAATGTCATCTCTGAAAATCGCTCGACTCAATTGGCTAGATGCCAAATATCTCTTGGTAGTTTTTCCACTGATCTGTCTTACACTAGTGCAAAGAATTGCTCATAAAAATCTCCTCCACTGCCGGTTTGAAAATGTTCTATTAAATAATCCTTGAACTCTCTCCAGCTCCGTAATGGTCTCCTCTGGTCCTTCACTGGTACCATGACAATGCCTTCCCCTCCAAACATAAGCATGTAGTTATCAACTTCTCCTCCTTCATCAACCCATTGATGGCGAAGTACCTCACCACATTATAGGTCCACCATGTGCGTCATCCCCTTCGAAAATGGGCATCTTCAGCTTCCTCATCTTCGATCTTCCCCATTTCTCCTATTCCTCATAGTTTCCTCCCTTTCCCAAGGCTTTAGACCCTCCCCAAGTCTCTCGATCTTCCCTTGCCCTTTCATACCCAAAACCTCCTTCGAAATCCCCTCTCCTTCTTCAAAATCAACACCTCGGCGGTCATAATAATCCCTCCTGCGTTCCCATTCAGCACCCCTTTGCTCCTGCCCCCCATAACCCATGCCTTTCCCTATAACTCCCTAGAAAGGCTCCATATGGGGTCTTCTCCTTTCTCCCTCTACGATCTCCACCCATCTTCATCCTTACGAATTTCAGAATTTCTTATTCTTTCCCTCTGACCCTCTCGCCTCTGAAGCCATCATTTGATTGTGAAATTCTAACATCTTCTCATCATGTCCCGTTAGTCAGCTACTTGCCCTTCCATGGAGGAATTTATGTCCTCTACCGTGGTCTTAATTTAGTTCATCTCCCCTTCAAGTCGTTCCTCCAATGCACAACTTTCTTGGCCCTATCAATCCCCATATTTTATAGATTCAAAAATATGGATTTCGCCCTCAAAAACAGCAATCCTCCTTCACCAACCCAAAAATATCCCACCAATAGTCCCAAGATTTGCTCTGATATCAATTTGATAGGAAACACTTGAAGATTTAAGTAAATCCTATGAAGAGAGTAAAAACAACGAGAAATCTCCACGATTTCAATGAAAAACCAGTGAAAAATAGTAATTTTTTTTGCAAGAAAATAAGAAGAAACAATTGATCCTCCATTCGAGAGGGGGGTCGATTTCTCCAAATCTCTAAGACGCCGCTAGAGCCAAAAGAAAACCTATTAGATCCGAATTTCAGCCAAATTTACCTAGGAAAACAAACTATTTAATGCATACAATTCAAAAGAAATTGGTAAACAATCCCTACATTCAAATTTCCCTACTAACTCTCTCAAAAACTTTCCTAAAATGCCTGTCTGGGGGTCGGATCGCGCGGAGCAGAGGGTTCCGCCTCTGTTTCGTAAGTTGTCTTGTATGACCGCTGGACTGGTCTAACGCAATTATCTATAACGCACCTACACTCATTTCTAGTAGGACCTACCCAAATACAATAGTTTAAATCCTAAACTATCAATCTCCTAGCCTTACCACTTAGTTTTTTGAATGCATAGAAATATTTATCTTTGTTGACCAATGAGTAATACCCAAAGAAAGAAAATGAAATCATACCTCATTCTGTTGAATCCCGATATCCCGCAAACCCGGACTCGACGAATCCAGAAATCCCGCTACGATACGCTGTTCTGCGCCGACGCCGCTCTTCGCGTGTTTTCTGCCCCAATCCCGTTCCAGATGGACACTCTCTCATCTTAAAAAGCCAGAGGAGATGAGGCTTTCGGGTCTGCCCTTCCACGCTCGACTTCTCCTCCCAAATCCACGAGCTCCTCTCCCACTCGATCGAAGCTCTCGGTTCCTCTGTCCGAATTCCACCGATCTTCCCCAGGTCCGTCCTCCTCTCGACCAAACTCCACCGCTTGGTCCTCAATTCCTTCGGCACAAGAGACAGAGACCGAGAGAAATAGGAGAGAGAGAGAGAGAGAGGGAAGGCTTCTTATCTCTGCTGCCGTCCGACCTCCTCTCCAAACCATCGCCTGTAGCCGAGCTCCTCTCCTCCCTGTCTTACCAAAGCCACCCGATCTCAGGCCGTGCCTATCCCCCCTATACCCGACTCCTTGTTCGCTGTCCGACTTTGCTCCGGACCGAACTTTCCCTTCGTGAAATCGGAAGAAGCAACAGGAGCTTGCTGCCGGTAGGTAACTCTCTCCCTTTCATTCGCTTCTGGCCAAATCCCTGAGGCAGCCGAGCTAAGGGGGAGAGGGGATTTTAATTTTATCTAGTTATTATTATTATTAAATTATATTAATTATATTAATTTAATTTAATCATAATTAATTATCTTAATATATAATTAATTATATTAATTATATTTAAATATAAATAATTACTTATATTAATTACTTTAATTATAATTAATTAAAAATAATTCTAATCATAATAATTAATTTAATTAAATTATATGATTATTTTATTTATTAATTAGTTAATAATTATTTATAATTAAATATAATTAGATTAATTATATATTAATTATTTTAATATAATCAAATAATAACAGTTATAATTAATTATGATTGAATTTAATTATAATTAATACTTTTAATTAATATAAAGAAAAAAAAATCCTCTCCCTCCACTTCAATCCTCGTGCCAACTCGTCGACCCCGCTAAGGTATAACTCTCTAAACCCTAAAACTCCCGAGAACCCGTTTCAAACGCATTTGTCGAGACAAAATGACCACCATGCACGCTTTTTTAGCGTGGTGGGAGGGAGTGCGTCCCGAGCTTGCGACGAAGCGGGTAATTCACCAAATTCCTTCTTCGAAGTTTGTATCGCCTTGGAAATCCCGCCTATGCACGTTTTCTTAGCGGGTGGGAAGGGATCCCGGTGCGATGCGCAGAATGAAGCGGGGATACCCGTATAGTACCCGCTGCGGGGAAATAACTGCCTTGCTTACAAAATGTTTCAAAAAAAAAGAAATACTTTTTTTACAAAAGAAATACCCATGCACGCTTTTCTTACGTAGTGGGGGATCGAAAAATTACACGCCGCGGTGTCTCGTAAGAGGGCATCTACCATGCACGCTTTTCTAGCGTGGTGGGAAAGGCCCAGTTTTCCGTAGTTTTTCCCTAAGCGGGGGAACGCCGGAAGGCGCCGAAATTTCGGTGAAAATATTGCTACATTTGGATCTCATTTGAACTCAAGAGAACAGTTGGGACTTGAACTTGATTGCACTCGGATGACAGCAAGGACAACAAAATGGGACTTGTACTTGGACTCATTGAACATTCGAAAAGACATTAATAAAAGGCTTAAATCAAACTCAAATAAAATTAAGAGGACACGAATTGAACATTTGAACTCAAGCAGTTGAACGTAGGGAACTTTGATGTGGACTTATAACTTGAACTGTAATGAGACTTAACTTTGAGTCTCATGTGTATCAAAAGAGCCATTTGAACTCTACAAGAACAACGAATGACTTATGGACATGCATTTGAACTTGGTTTGAACCAAGTAAAAAGAATTATGAACTTGAAAATGGTGTAAAGATCTTTAATTTTGAGCAAAAATGAAGACTTTTGTTTTGACCAACGAAGATTTGAATCTGCACGCCAATTGAACTTAAATTGGATTCAAATCTGGACTGGATACTAGACCTAAACATAGTGCAGAATGACGTGTGACAGCTGAATGATCAACAAGGAATTAACTTCAAATCATTAAAACATTTATAGCTTTAATCAATCAAGTGCATATCAAAGAAACAAAATGAGACTCATGTGGAGAAACCTATGTTACACACTTGTGACATGTAATTGGAGAATTTGGGCAATTGTATGTTTTGAGCAACGAAAACCCAAGGGATAAGTTTGGATGATCATACAAATTTCCCAAGTCAATCAGTCTATAAAAGAAAGAAACCATAGTATAAACAGTCATCCCGAAGGTGAAAATCGAAGACTTGCAAATTCAAGTTTTACTTGAACATCACAGAATCTTGAATCCGGATTTGAACCAAATACAAAGGGCTTTGAGTCTTATTTGAACAAATTGAATATGCAATAGAATTAGCAGTTAGAGTGAAGGGGGCCTTAAATCCAATTATCTTCAATCATACAAATGATAGAAGGCGACTCCAAATAACTTAAATGAATGCTAAAAGATTTGAAGCATATGGAATAAAACCTTGGTTGATTGGATGACAATCAAAATGAAATGTTCAATAGACAATCTTGAGCATCCAACTAGATATAACATATCTGACTACTGCAAGCATGATTCAAAGGGATTTCGGAGGAAATACTGTCAGACGCATGATTGTATTTTCTTGTAAAACATAAAGTGCAACATACGGCCAATATCAACACGAAGTCAATGATAGCTCTTACTACATCTATGTACAAACACTGACGAAAGATCGTAGATGTTAGAAGAAATTATAGTGTGCCCACAGTGACTATAGAAGGTCTATCTGCATACAATGATTCATCTACAAGCATTTGCAATGAAGACAGGAGATTAGTTAGTGCACTATGACCCGCCTACAAAAAACAACAAATAGTGCACGACAGTACTACTTGTACGAAGCAGCGAAATTTCTATTCAGAAGCTGCTACGCCACGCCACCGATCTGCAACATTCGTACAAGCAGACAGAAGGCGTCTATTCCAAGAATACCCCCGCACTTGCACAATAGTTTGTATACACATAGGCACACTAAAAGGGGTAAATGTAATCAAATACCCACATGGGCCCCGGCGAGCGTGTTATTGGTACACACGTAACGTCTAGGGATGCTGCGCGGGTTGACAAGTGAAATTCAGGTTCGAAACCGATCCTTCTATACGGGTCAATAGAAGTCGACAGGGTTCAAACCAACAAACAAATATACGGTTGTGGCGACCGTCATATTTGTCTTAATACATTCATACTAGGCCTTCAAGGCCTACAACAATGAGAATTCACTATCAAAGGGCATAAAGCCTACGAAACCCGATCCTCTGTCGACAGCCCGATAGAGTTGACAAGGTTCAATCCATAAAAGAAATGACCCCCACAGCATCCCGATGATGGCCGTGTTAAATGCAGATCTCAACCGGAGGGGTCCATTCCAAACACTTTCAAATTCCACCCAATAACCCAAAACTCCACAAAATCCAAAAGCCAAAAATTCCAAAGATCATCCAGAATTCCAAAAATCCAAAAAAATTTTGAAAACTGAAATTCAACCATTCAAAACTTAAAGCAAATCCACCACCCTCCGCAACAGTTTGCCGGGGCGGACAAATTAAAATTACTCTAGCTCACAAAGAGTCAAATGCCTAGTCGAAAAATACACTAGGATCCATTCTCAAACAACTCTCTTGCCAGTAAGGACGTGTATGTGTCCTCTAACCGGCAGTTTCGCGCCAAATGGCACTGCAGGTAAACGGTTATGACCCAGGGCCCTCTGAACCGAGTGGTTTTGCTGCCAAATGGCACCACAGATAGCGGTTATGGCCAGAGCCAATACGCTCCTTAATGGCGTTAAATCCTTGAGATAAAACAATAGGATATGATTGATGGGCACAAAGCCCTCTGTAGCTAAGGTGGATTCAAATTTGTCCCTTAGCAAGCATTCACCCCAGTTCTACAAGGTACCCTTGGACGAAGCAACCCTGGCTGCTGACAAGATCCTTCTGTCAGGTTGGGTCGACTACCTCCTCTGACTAAGTAGACCAGGGACCACGATGGCCCGGGACGACGGAACCATGGGATCTTATCGGCCCACATCCATTTCCCCACCATCCGCTTTAAGTGCATGATGGTGAATTTCTATTTTAAATAACAACTCCCAAAACACTTCCAAACTCAAATCCATTGTCGCACTATATTGCCAGATAACACGTATTCTCTACGTATCGATTGACGACTAGCCTAATCGAAATTCTACTCCGTGATCGGGAGAGGTAATTAACTATAGGGGCTTGCGCCTATAGGAAACTAGAACTCAGATCATAAAGTCCTCACCAAAATGAGGGCGAAATCTCTGGGTAGTGTCTTATCTACAAACCCATCTGCCTTTCAAAATTTACTCGGAACTTATTCCGTTAAAACCTCCGCGCCGAATAAGAAAAACGAGCGGAGGCCGGGGCCGATTTTCGGAGCCCCACAATCTTTCAATAATATTAGCAAGTCCAAAAACAAATAATCTTCATCCAATATGAGTTATCAAAGTTCAATAAAGATAATCCGAACCATTCATGTGACAATAAGACCACTCGTAAAAATTGTTGTTACAAAGTAGCCTGTCACGATGAACCATTCATAATCCACATTCCAGCAAGATATATACAAACTTACTCGAATTTTATCATCTACTCAATATCTGATCAGTCAATCCAATGCAAACAAATGAAGCACGATTAATCAACAATCAAAGGAAGATGATAGTTCAGGACGCAATTGTTTTAGTCATAGCTCATCCAAAGCTTAATATGTTCGAATGTTCAATTCGCATCCCTGAGTAACGCATGTAATGTTTCCTCTGGAAAACTAAGAAGCATACTGTAGGAACCATATGGATCCATATTCTTTTTCTCTGTAACTCTTCATCGAGTTGTAAGAGAGAAACTAGTAATCCTGAACGATGGATCGTTTCTGCAAGTAATTGAAGCGTTACAACATTGGTAAAACACTACTAGTAATTGGAAGTGTTACAAAAAAATTTCATTACAAGATATTCTTTAATTCTATTCACTCAGACAGAGAAAGCCCGCACCAAACAAGGGAGATGATTCTCTTTTATATATCAATAGAAAGAATATAAGGATAACAAACTCCAAGGATTAGTTATTGATAATAAACGAACAATCAGCAAGCATAAAGCAGTCTAATTCTAAGTAGAATCGATGGCCTGATGAGAAATAAAAAATAATGCAGGATAGTGAAATACAGTTTAAGAAAAAGAAACAATAAATGAACCGACTAATATACATACAAGCAGAAGATTCAAAGGATCAATCATATTCTCTGGATGGGTCGAATTGCAGCAATTTTGATGTAAATTCAGCGGGAAGACGGATGGGTCGATGGCTCTTATCAAGCCAAACTCGTGTTGCATTGGCCTCCAAAATGGGCTGAAAAAATAAATATATATATATCAAGCAACAAATGCATAAATGTCATTTGAGAGCACAAAAATTTCATTACCAACCTTTTCATCTGGCAGCTAAAGATGTGATTGTTCGAAAAATAATCTGGCAAGAGGAGCCAGACACCCTAACCTTAACAACAACACATTCACCGCTAGCAAATGGAAAGGATAGATCTATGATTCAATGATTTTACACACGATTAGTATGACAATAATAAAATTCCAAGGGGAAAAACGACAGCAAGCCTCATTAACATCTCACAAATTTCTTCATATTAGGAGAGCATATAACAAGTTTGGCATATGCATTATTAATTAAGATTTTGGAAAGTCATGAACAATGATTATCAAAAACTTTGAATATAATCCATATTGCATTAATGAAAGAGATTTGTGTTTCTTCTCATATGAAATCTTAGCCCTTTATTTAATCATCCTAATAACAAATCTAACCTTTCATTCTTCTTGTATTTATATTTATAATAATGTAAATGACACATTAATGTTCACATTTTGCTTCGCATAAAGTTTATAATTAGAATTCTACAAGTTGTAATTCAACCAAATAAAGTTGCATGCTTATAAAATATAACAAAGAGTCATAAGAATATCAATGGCTAATCCCGGATTTGAATTATGATTGTTGAATAATTGGTCATAAGTTATCATTAATATTGCATTATATTTAGAATCTCCATGGACCTTATATATACCCAAAGATCATTAAGAATTATTCAAGCAATTTGAGTTTTTAAATCAAAATCATTTTATTATTACATTTAAATTTTTAGTCATTTATTTCTTCTTAAATTATCTTCCAAAATTTTAATACTTAATAAAAGTATGATGTGAGGGATTCCCATATGAATATCCATCATGCTCCAGCTAGGATCAAGAGTTAGTACGACACTTATGCTCAAAATTTTAGCTAGAAACATGATTGGTGTGGATCCACTGAAAATATATTCAGTAGAAATGAGGGAACCTAAAAAGTTTCTGAAGAATAAAGAGCAATGTCAAGCTACCTCTAATGGTGAAGCGAGATTGTTGCCCAAAAAAAATATAAGCATTCAAAGGGGGAAAGAAAGAGATACAACGATATAACAGTTGTAGCATAAAAGATAATAACAAGTAGTAGGTCAAATGCCCAACACCATCACAATAGCTTTTACTTTATTTATCTTATCATAATTGCAACATTTTATTGAATTTAATGTGAGAAAGCTATCTTTTCATTTTTTTTGATGATATATCTCAAACACTGCCAAATGTAATTTAATTAGTGATTCTTTAATGTAATTTTTGGATAATGTTGCTGATTAGTTCTCTTAATGTATAATGCTATCATTATGATGGTATGCTGCTTATGTTAAACTTTAATATTCAAGCTGCTTTAATACATGCTGATAAGGTCCCCCAATTTGAAACATGTTCAAAAAGATTCGAAACAGGATTGTACCTGGTTCAAAGACTTTCAAATAGAGTTCGAACCCTTTGAAGCATGTTCAAACCTGGTTCTAATATATTCAAACATGCTTTGAACCAAACTCGATATTGTAAAACCCAATCAAACCCTGTTTAAAACCTACAGAAGACCCACCTAACTTTATTAGAACATTGCTCAAACCTTACTCAAATCTTGTTCAAACCTTGTTTGATTAGATTAAAGCTTGCTAGAAGATTGTTTAACCTCATTCAAACATTTGTTCAAATCTTAGTTCAAACTAAGTCACATGTGGTTTGAACTAGGTTGACATTTAAACTTAGTTTGAACCACATACGAACAAAAGTTCTAACTATCAATCAAATGCAAACAAATTTCATTCATGATGGAATTCACTAAGTCATCCATCATAGCAAGAGGCATTTTGGTTCAAATGAACTTTTGGGCATATTTCTTAAAAAAAACAAACAACGAGATATTTTCAATTAATACTATATGAATCATATAAAGTCAAAATTTCCAATATTAGAGGGACATCTAGATGTATTCACAAAAAACCCTTATTCTAAAACACTAGGACCAAGCATATAAAATGAATAATCAAAACAATATATTTGTTATTGATGCAATCAAATTACTAAGAATAAATAAATTTTGAGAATGAATGCAATATTTTTACTGTGCCTCATAGTATTTAGTGTGTAGTTAATGTAAATTGCTACGTTGGTGTTTTTTTTTTTCTTTTTTCTAATAATAATTGATTTAAAAGTGGGCGTTATTTCACAAATATGCCAATAAGGGGTTTTTATGGTATGATGAAGTTCAATATTCATGGAAAAAACTATTTAGTAAGGTGACCTTTCTATTATATTTAAACTTGAAAAAAAAGGAACTACTTTAAAGGTGATATAAATTTCAGGGACAATTCTGACAAAGCCAGCGATTGACCACTGCGACGACAGTATCTGGGCCTAAAGCCAATCTTTTCAGCATTCATGGCGGCCTGATCAAATTCAGATGTACTTGAAGTAATGAAATGTCAAAAGTGCACAATGTTACATTACTGAAGTTACACAGTGAAAGAGCAGGACTGATTTCACACACATTATTTCGTAGGCCTTATTCATGATGAGTTGTCATTTTTTATTGATTTCCATGATTGAGGGGTTCCGCTTCCCGCAAAGAAAGATGGATAAAGAAAAAAAAAACTACTACTATAAATTTTTTAGCACTCTACAGAGAGTTAAATGAAGGGTTATGCTTTTTTTTTTCTTCTTTTAGATTTGAAGAAGAAGAAAAAATCCTCACCGTGCAATCACAAGCTTTGATTTTTCTTTTTTTTTCACCACCTCATCAAATTATCCTGCGTGGAGATGTCATAACTTCTATGCTACTGCTCTTTTAAATCGGAAGCGGTTGAAAAATGGCAATGATAGAGACTCGGTTTACTAATCAGTCGACGGGCCTTCATTTTAAACAATCAGCCCATAATTCCTGCCAAAAATATAGGCCCCATTAACGATTTACCTACTCTCCCGGTCTATTCGTACGACTTTGTTAACCGAAAAAAGCGGCCCCAAATATTCGTGGGGCCCACCTAGGACATCAACTGCTGGATTAACGGGATCGGCCCAGCCACAGGGAAAATGGATCCGTCCTCCTCGGCCCATGTCGGCCCGCTAAAAGGCCACGGAGGTCACGACCGAATGCAAACTTCTCCTAATCGAGCGTTCAATCTATGATCTCGCAAAAACGTACGGTGGATAACGTGTCATCATAAACAGTTTCTATGCGGGTGCTCGCACGACCCTCACGTCATCAATGAGGCCGCCGTTGGGTAACCGGTAAAACCGTTTCCTTCTCCCGCGCGAAGCGAAAACCTGCGTAGACATTTAAGGCTGATCAGCTCAGGCTCGCCATTGAAGCTCTCTCTATGTTTGCCTATAAATTCTAAGCTTCTGACTTTGCGATTTATAATCCATTAGTTTCCTTCAAATCGGGCTGCTCTTCTCTTTCTCTCTCTTCTGTTTCTACTGCAAATAATTAGCAATGGCTGCTCTCTCTTCTATCTCTACTGTGTCTTCTATCTCTTCTTCAACTCTCTTCTTGCTTTACTACTCTCTCCTCTGAATGGTCTTCGGGTGGAGCTACTTGGTATGGAGATCGCAATGGCTTCGGCAGCGATGGTATAAATTAATTAGCAGAGATAATAATATTTAAATTTTCGACATTGTTAGGATGATCATGTTTAATGCTTGAGAACAAATTAACAGGAGGAGCATGCGGGTATGGAAAAGCTGTAGAATCGGCTCCATTTTCCTCCATGATAGCTGCAGGGAGCCCTTCTCTCTTTAAATCTGGAGAGGGCTGCGGAGCTTGTTACCAAGTAATTTACTAAGAAAACACTCAGTTCCTTTGTGTTTAAAAGTTTCATTATTATTATTTTTTCTTAAAAAACACATCAAGTCTTTATCATACTGTACATTAATCATTTTTCTTAAAAATTAGCTAAAAATTAGGCTATGTTTGATCAGATGGCTTACTTATTGCTTCTTAAAGTAACTTTTTATGCAAAAATTTAAAATTTTTATTTAAAAACTACTTTAAAAAGCAATAAAAAAGCTGTTTGAAACGAAGCCAAAATCTCATTTAAGGCTTTATTTATTATTTGGACAACTTTTTTACTGATTAAAGCACTTTCTTACCTAAAATTAAATGAAAAATAGAAAAAAATAATATATTATTAAATTCTAATTGATAAGAGGAAATTAATGGAAGGTCTTTTGGTAGCCCACAATTATTTTTAGTCTATTATTTAAAATATATAGTTTTTTAAATTCTAATTGATAATAGATTAATACTAATTTTTAATAATATAATTTCTACTATCTTGAATATGATTACTAAAATAATACATCTGCTTAGTACTAATTTTTATGTGAAAATTAAAATAATGGATCTAATTAGTACTTAAAATCTGAATGTGTCAAATTTTCCTGATTTTCAAATGATAACAATTAGTGATTACATCAAATTTTGAGCAATCAATCTAATAATAATAGTATATAATTATATCTATTATTTTAGTAGTCTACATTCAAAAACTAGTAATCATATTCATAAATCCTAATTAGTATTAAACGTTAGTATATATATATATATATATGCATTAAAATATAATGTTAACAATATATGAAATATTCTTCTCTATTGAAATAATTATTTTTCCTATTGATATGATAAGTAGGTAAAGTGCACCAGCAATGCCGCCTGCTCCGGCGACCCGGTGGCCGTCGTGATCACCGATGAGTGCCCAGGGGGGGCCTGTCTCTCCGAGCTAGCTCATTTTGATCTAAGCGGGACAGCCTTCGGTGCTATGGCTGTCGCCGAGAAGCCGACGAGCTCCGAAACGCCGGCGTCCTTCAGATCAACTACAAGCGGTGCGATCACTTATTTTCCATTAATGTTGCTGCGGCATGCATTTAGTTCCCATGCAAGCTTCACGTTAGGTAGTTGTGGCCACCTTTAATTAGGTAACATGCTTTAAATCGTTAACATACCAGTTTTATTCCTTAAAAAATATAGATTCACTTTGGATTCTAAATTAATTTTTTGGTAAAAAAATTTTTGAGCTAAAATATTTTAACTAAAAAGTTTCTTAGAAAGCTGTAAAAAAGTTATATTCCAAACCAAACCTTAGGCTCAAAATCAGCTCAAACTCAGCTTTATTAAAAGGTAAAATTTAATAATATAAAGAGAGAGAAAAATAATTAGTCATACAAATTTAAAATATTGTTAGAATCAGCTTTCGGTCCTAATTATTTTTACCTTTAATCACACTTATGAAAATATGATTAATTCTGATAGGACTTAAATATTTGTAATTATTAATTTTGCAAGAAATAGCCATAATAGAAAAGAAAATTTTGAGTATAAATTTATATTTTGACATATATTTATCTATGAAAATATATAATTATATTCACTTAGTTTAAATTAATTAAGTCAAAATAAGGATATAAATGAATTTAATAAATCAATAGATTATTGTATATATATATATATATATATTAATTTTAAATCATAACAAAAATACCACGAAGTTTAATTATTTAAAGTAAATCGCACATTTTCATACAAATATTTTGATGTGGATATTATAGTGATATGTAAGTAAATATAAATGTTTAGATGTTATATAAAGTAGTCGAGTAAAAATTAGGATACAAATCTAGTTCAATAAATCATTGATAATGAGTTGGTTTAAAGTTTTTGTAAACTGGAATTCAATAAAGTTAAATTAGCCTATAGACTGAATCATTCAAATTTGCATCTCGAGCAAGCCTATGGCTTCGTTTGGGACGTCTTTCTTACTTCTTAAAAATAGCTTTTTAGCACTAAAAATTAAATTTTTGCACTAAAAAGCTTCTTTACGAAGTAGTGAGAAAGTTGTCCCAAATGAAGCCTAAGTCATTAAACTTAAGGGAATCATGAAGCTGCCCACTAATCAGTACTACTTAATTGACCAATGAACTCTTCAACTTGCTCAAAGTATTCACTATGTGGCCAGGTTTTTACTAGAAGGTAACTTACCAATGAAACTTTCTCATGTATAGATCCCCTAATATACTTCAAGCTTATGTTGTCCACTATTGATATACTTCTAGGCTTATTGAGGTTTAAATACTCTTTCTTTTTTCTCGCACTTTGAGCTTTTTGTTTAAATGATAATGATTTCCTTTATTGTCATAAGAAGAAATTATTAGAAGTTTTGAGATGCAATAGGATTTATAACTTGATTTATCAAGTTACATAAAAAAGAGAATAAATGAAGATAAAATCAAACACAAAAAAAAAAAAAAAAAACTAACCTAAAAGTTAATACAGATGTATGAATCAAAATTGTGGAGTGGTAGCTATGGAGCTTCTCTCACACTCACACCACTTGCTCCTCTTATATATATAATCCAACAGTATCAAGTTAACTCTACAACATGTCTACATCTACTTAAATGCTATATCCCTATTTGCTCTCACTACCAACCCGTCCACATGTCATTTTGCAAACCCATTCACAATAGGTCGTGCATCCTTCAAGTTCAAGAATCCCTTTAGACATTAGCATTGTATGGTATCGGCATCCTTCTAAATGTTGAGATGTCTCAACTCATTCTTTCTCAAGAATTCCTCATGTTATTAAATTATTCCATTTTCCTAGAGACTTTATAGTTATGAGTTCTTATGGCCACACAAAATCCAACAATAGCATATGTTTTTTAGGCTTGGGATATACAAAATGCAACTATCAATTGCTAACAAACATTGTATCACATAACTCTTCGATAGAGTTTCTTGACTCTTATCCACTCTCATTGGTAGCTCCCTTTATTGTTGTTAGCTCTATGTCTCATGGGATTAGACTTCCGATGAACATTTCTTACCATGACTCCTTCATATGTTCCTACTATTTTATATTCTATGTCACCCATTTCTAAGAAATCATATGCATTTGTGCTTGGAAATGGGACATATCATCTAAGTTCCACACAAATATGGTGGTATCAAACCTCCCCCCATTTATAATTTTTAAGAATGATGTGCAACTATTAGCACTATCCTTTTCACAAGGGTTGGGTTTCGATAGATATATTTCAAAAGAGGTTCATTTCATCCCACGCAACCGCACTGCTGATGTTGTTTTAGGCATCATTTGAGACAATTTTCTTATTGCTTTATAAATCAACTTTCTACTAAAAAAATATTTGTACTAAAAAATTGCTTTAAGAGTCAATAAGAAAGCTATCCCAAAAAAAAATCTTAGTTAGGTGTGTCAATTTTTGACCCGACCCGAAAAAATCCGGGTTTGGGTCAACCCGTTTGTGAAACGGGTCGGGTTCGGATTTATGACCTGTTTGAAAATGGGTCGGGTTCGGGTTGACCCAGAAACCCGCGGGTCGACCATATTTGACCCGTGAAATTCAATTTCTCGCGCGCCTCACTCTCCTGTCGGCCTGTCGCGTCGCCATCTGCAGTTTGTTGCATCAAGCGTCCACTCCGTATCTTCGTCGCGTCACATTGTGATGTCGCCGTCCCGCGTCAGGCGTCTCTCGCTTCGGCTGTCCAGTGTCCAGCAAGACGTCCGCTTCGTCGCACCGGCAGGCGACCACTGCAGGCTACGAGCTCTTTGGACTCTACCTTCCCGACCAGTAACTGCTGGAATCACCGTTTCACCGCCGTCGCGCTCAAGGCGTCAAGCCATCAAACGATTCGAACGGCCTCAGTTGGCAAGCGCGTCCGACGGCCTCAGTTCGCAAGCGCATCCCAGGTTCGCGGGTTCGGTCAGGTCAACCCGTAACCCGCGTGGGTCGGGTCCGGGTTAGATTTCCTGACCCATTTATGAAAACGAGTCGAGTTTGGGTCAACCTGTTGTGAGTCGGGTCAATCTGGATTCGACCCGAACCCGACCCGCGGACCCGTTCTGACACCCCTAATCTTAGTATGCACATTGTACTTCCATGAAATATACCATTTACACTGCTTACTAGCTTCTATAGTTTCTGACCAAGTCACTTGATTTCTTAGCTTTTTTTTTGTGAAGCCTATATATGGCAACTAGTTAAATATTTATCCTCAAGTCGACGACCAGATAGAAGTTATCAATCATTCTTTAAACAACTTCCTATGCAATTGGTGGGTGATAATGTTAAATCATTGGATCTCAAACTTTATGAGAAAAAATTTGCCCAAAACCACCCACTCGATCAGGCCACATGATTCAGCCCATTTCAAATGCACCAAATCCACACCAATTGCCTTTTGATCTTATCACAAACTTACCACACAAGTAAATATTAGACAATTTTGCTTTAAGAAGCAATAAAAAAATCGTCTAATAAAAAAAAAACGTTCCATTGAAAATTATCACCAAACTTAACCCAAATGCTTATTGCTTATAATCGCCAACTTCTAATATTTTTAATGTTAAACATCTAATTCCTCATGCAGAGAAAAATTCTCCTACTAATATTGATGACCTTAATTCAAGGCTAAGGCCTCATTTGATACGATTTTTTTACCGCTTTCTAAAGCAATTTTTTAATACAAAAATTTTTATTGTAAAAATTTTATATTAAAAGCTGTTTTAGAAAATAATAAGAAAACTATTACAAATAAAGCCTAAAATTTTATCACCAAAGAAAAATGGGGACATGCACATAGGTGACAAGTGATACAAATAGCAAATATATAAATAATTTATTTTCCCTTTGGCTTTTATGATCCATATAAGCCCCGTATAAACTGAAAATGAGTAAGTTTTCATTTGGGATGACTTTTTTATTGCTTCTCAAATTAATTTTTTAATGCAAAAAATTTTAAGCTAAAGATTTTTGAACTAAAAAAGTGTTTTAGAAAGCAATAAGAAAACTATCTCCCATGAGGAAACAGAGATTGCTCTGTTTAGAAAGTTTGAAGGAGATTGTTTTGTAATACTACGGTGAATGCAACAATCAGCTTTTCAGGTCATGCTGATACTTCTTTTTTAGATTCACAAAAGCTTTCAATTTCAACTAAAACCTTTGCATTAGATGCTTGAGAAAATGATATTGTGGTTAGATTAATTTTTAATGGTCGTCCAAAGATAGATGCAAGAGATAATAAGATGTTTTGATTCATAAAGTAGGTCTTTTCTTGATGCTTTCTAAAGTAGTTCTTTAGCACAAAATTTTTTAAAAAGCAATGAAAATTTACGCTTTATTTGTGACAGCTTTTTTATTGCTTCTTAAAACATTTTTTTAGTACAAAAATTAAAAACTATCACAAACGAAACTTCAAACTAAGGTTTTGTTTGAGACAGCATTCTTACTGTTTTATAAAGCAGCTTTTTAGTATAAAAATTTTTTGAATTAAAATTTTTTATTATAAAAACTGTTTTATAAAACAGTTAAAAAGTTATCCCAAATGAAGCCTAAGAAAGATATTCAAATCGGAATAGAGATTTTTGTAGAAAAAAAAAATCCTTGAATAATTAGTTTCATTTACCATTCAGATAAGAACATTGTTGTGATATAAAAGTTCCATAAAATAAAAAGATTTTAAAAACAAAACACCAAATAAATGATGAATAACAGGAGAGAGATGGTCACCGATGTCAAAAAAAGCGATTACCTTTGCACTCTTCTTAGCTTCGCAAGAAGCACGCGAAATAGGAAAGAGATGATTTCCTTGGCAAAGAAGCGATCAAAAAAAGAAGAAGCGATCATAATTTTATCCCAAAATTGTTTTTCTGGCAGCAAAGATGGAAAGACTAACTAACTTATCAGTGTTCCTTAAGATTTGAGAACCTTTTGCAGGGTTGAATGCAACTACCCAGGCTTCGACGTCGCCTTCCACGTGGACGCCGGATCAAACCCAAACTACTTGGCAGTGCTCATCGAGTACGAGAACGGCGATGGCGACCTCGCCGGCGTAGATCTCCAGCAAGCGGGCACCAGCAGCGACAGCTGGCTCCCCATGCAGCAGTCATGGGGAGCCGTCTGGAGACTGAACTCTTTCTCGGCGCTGAAAGCCCCGTTCTCTTTCCAGCTAACCTCATTGTCGACTGGGAAGATTTTGATGGCAGACAATGTGATTCCGGCAGAGTGGCAGCCGGGGATGACCTACAGGTCCCTTGTTAACTACAGCACGTAGCTTGTTGATTAATTAAAGCCTTAATCCATTACAAATAGATATAATTATCCACCTAATTATAAGTCTGCTGCAGGGTTTCTCCTATATGTCATGAGAACCGTTAAGTACTTAAATCTTATATGAATAATGGATGTGTATTAATTAGTTGTGGAGAAAAGTGGAGGTGGCTTTGATAGATCTCCCTGCATCTTCAAACTTCACTGTTAATCGTAAGGATATCGGACATGAAATATTTCTCAAGGACAATGTATTATACTATGATTTTTCTGTCAGTCTCTTTTTCAGGCTAACTAGCTAGAAAAACACACATGCAGGGCACACGAAGTTTATCAATAAATTCAAAAATCAGTGCTGGAACTATTACAAAACTGTAAGAATAAAAGATTGAGTTATCAAAGTTGAATAAACTAGGGGTATCAATTTCGGGTTTGGGTTGAAAATCAAGACCCGAATCCGACCCATTTTGGATTTGGGTTGACCCAAACCCGAAATTTTCATGTCGGGTTCGAGTTGGGTTTTTGGGTCGTATCCAATATTGACACCCCTAGGTTGATCCTTGATGTAAACGAACTGAAATAGAAAAATATTTGGTCAAACCACCTTGTGTCTGAACACAACTAACAGCTCCTGCATACATATAACCTTAATGACATAAATATAAGCATTATTAACCCCTTTCTTTTTTAGTACTCTCCATAGCACTTTTCTTGGAACTTTATTATATTTTTTCTCTAAATCAATAAATATAATATGTAGACCCTCCTTATTCTATCTATATTTTTCCATCAAATATCTCAATAAATTTCTAGCTTCCATAGTAGACCTATCTAGCATAAATCCAAATTGATTTTAAGAAACATTACTATCACGTCATAACCTATGCTCAAAACTCTCTCTCATAGTTTTAAAGTATGACACATTAACTTAATTGTTCTATAATTTGCACACTATTGTGCATCATCTTTATTCTTAAAAATAAGAATTAACACACTAACTCCACTTATCTGACATCCTTTATCTTCAAAATAATATTGAAAAATTTCATAAGCTAAGAAATTCCTTCATTTCCTAAACATTTTCACACATCTATTGGAATATCATCAGGTCCAACAACTTTTCCACACTTCATTTTATTTGAAGTATCTATAATTTCGATTTTACTAATACTTCGATAAAAATAAAAATCTCTTGTTTCATTTAGGATACTAAAGTCAATCGTATTCTCACAATCTTCATTGAAAAGCTTATCAAACTATCATATCCACCTTTGTTGAATATCCTCTTCTAATAAAAGTATTTTTTCTCTTCATCCTTAATGCACTTCACTTACTAAATTCTGACTTATCCTATCATTTTGTTTGACTAACTTATACATATGTTTTTCACACTCATTAGTATTTAATCTACTATATAAATCATTAAAAGCTAAATTCATTGCATCGCATAATGCTTTCTTAAACTCCTTATGGACCTCTATATTTTTATCGATTTTTAGAGTTTTTACATTTAAATCCTTTTTTATAACAAAATTTATTTTTTTTTTTAATTTTTTCTTGCATATTTTGATTCCATCGCCAACTATTTTTATTATTATGAGCTTTTTCTTTTGATACTCCAAGCACAACCTTTGCAACATTCTTAATATCACAAATTACTATTTCCTACATAACATTAGCTTTCTCATGCATAGAATAAACCTTAAGATCTTGAATCTTATTCCCAAAAGTATTTTTATTAGTTTTTTTTTAAATACCCCCATCAAATCCTAGAACAACGTTTTAATTTATTTTGTATATTATGCTCCTTCATCTTAAAGTCCAAAAGTAATAAGCGATGTCAAGTGCATAAACTTTCACTTGAAATAACGTTATAATCTTTGCAATCTAAACAATGTATTTTACTTATAAAAAAATAATCAATATGAGTTTTATTATATTCATTCTCTTAAATGAAGAGAAGCTCATCTTTTTTCTTAAATAAGGTATTAACAATTACAAAATCATAAGCTAAGGCAAAATCTAATATGGCCTTATCACCTTCATTAGTCGCTCTAAAACCATAGCCATTATGAATGCTTTTAAAATCATCTAAGATCTCTACCAACATATCCATTTAAATCTCCTTCAATAAAAACAATTATTTCAAAATGTATATTTTATATTAATTATTTTAGGTTATTTCAAAATTTTAATTTTGAATACATATTCAAACGTATTTGAGGAGCATAAATACTTATAATATTAATAATTTTAGTATCAACAATAATCTTTAAAGTTATAATTACATATCTAATTTTATTAATTTCTACAACATTACCCTTCAAACTATTTGATAGGAAACACTTCAAGATTTCAAGTAAATCCTATCAAGAGTAAAAATAATGAGAAATTTCCACGATTCCAATGGAAAACTAGTGAAAAATAGTAATTTTACTGCAAGAAAATAAAATACGGAAGAAAATAACAAGATATCAATTATTCGAGAGGAGGATTGATCTCTCCCAAATCTCTAGACGCCGCTAGAGCCCAAAAAAACCTATGAGATCTCAAATTTCAGCCAAATTCAAGAAACCCTAACCCTAGGAAAACAAACTATTTAATGCATAGAATTCAAAAGAAAATCTCTAAACAATCCCTACATTCAAATTTTCCTACTAACTCGCTTCAAAAACTTTCCTAAAATGCTCTATCTGGACGGTCCGATCACGCGGGAGGCAGAGGGTTCCGCCTCTATTTCGTGAGCCAGTCCCATATGGACTGGTCCACAATACTCCCCTCCCAAAGTGTCACCTTGTCCTCAAGGTGGAACGAACGAAACACTATTGAAGCACTTGACTAATAGCACTGGACTGAAAAATGGACTGACACTGGGTCGAACGATCCCTTCCTCCAACATCTCCCTAATCAATCTGTCGATCTCATCCTTCTGGATTTGGGGATGACGATACGGCTAAAAACTCATAGGTGAAACTACATCCTTCAAGATGATAGCAAGCTCATCCACCTCCCCAAAGGAGGCAACCCTAAGGCGGTTGAGAAACCTCACTGAACTGCCGAATCAATGGTTGTAATAAAAGAGGATTGTCCCCGCTCTCCTTCAATCTAACCTCTTCAGCCTATGTAGTTCCATCATATAACCTTCCCCCACCTCTTGTATGCTCATCACATTGGTTTTAAGTTATATCATGGCTTTGGTGAGCACTATATCTCCCCTGATCAATACCCTTCTAACACCCACAATCAACTCTATTGTCAATGCTCCCCAGTTAACCTTGGTGTCCCCCAAGGTCTGTAGCCACTTCATTCCCAAGATGATATCAGTGCTCCCTAACTCCAATGGGAGAAAATTCTCCCTCACATGAACCCCTATATGGTCAACACTACTCCCCTACATATCCCCCTGACCCGTCTCCATCTTCCTTGTACCCATCATCACTCTATAACACCCTGTATCCACCAATGTCACCCCCAATTGGTTCACAACCTAATTGGAGTTGAAATTATGGGTAGCTCCACTGTCAATCAACACCACCACCTCCATGCCTGTTATTTCTCCCTTCATGTTCATGATATGATTCAGAGAGAATCCCACCATGGAATTCAAGGAGACCTCCATCACGTCCAAATGCAGATTGTCATCCATCTCTCTCTCTCCTATTCTCTCACCTCCCTCAATTTCCTCATCATCACAGATGATGAGAACCTGAAGAGTTTGATCCCTCACTTGTGCCCTGGAGTATACTTCTCATCACATCTGAAGCATACTCCCTTCGCCCTCTTCTCCTGCATCTCCCTCTCCGTTAGTCTTTTAAAGTCGTCCCCCCATTCCCCCCTCCACTTCCTCATGTTGGATTCTCCCTGGGAGTCTCATTAATGTTGCCTGATGCATGCCCTTGGGTGCTAAAAGAGTGATTGTCATCCTGTAAGAGCCTCCTGAATTGATGCTCCTACCTCCCCTCTGATGATACCTCTAATTGTCCGCCAGCTCTGCCAACTCCATAGCCTCTCCTAAGACATGAGGCCTCATGCCCTTCACTGCAGCTATGATCTCTGATTTGAGACACTTCAGGAAGTTCCCCTCCAATGTCATCTCTGAAAATCGCTCGACTCAATTGGCTAGATGCTCAAATATCTCTTGGTAGTTTTCCACTGATCTGTCTTACACTAGTGCAAAGAATTGCTCATAGAAGTCTCCTCCACTGCCGGTTTGAAAATGTTCTATTAAATAATCCTTGAACTCTCTCCAGCTCCGTAATGGTCTCCTCTGGTCCCTCCACTGGTACCATGACAATGCCTTCCCCTCCAAACATAAGCATGTAGTTATCAACTTCTCCTCCTTCATCAACCCATTGATGGCGAAGTACCTCTCCACATTATAGGTCCACCCATGTGCGTCATCCCCTTCGAAAATGGGCATCTTCAGCTTCCTCATCTTCTGATCTTCCCCATTTCTCCTTATTCCTCCATAGTTTCCCCTTTCCCAAGTGCTTTAGCCCTCCCCAAGTCTCTCGATCTTCCCTTGCCCTTTCATACCCAAAACCTCCTTCGAAATCCCCTCTCCTTCCTTCAAAATCAACACCTCGGCGGTCATAATATCCCTCCTGCGTTCCCATTCAGCACCCCTTTGCTCCTGCCCCCCATACCCATGCCTTTCCCTATAACTCCCTCTAGAAAGGCTCCATATGGGGTCTTCTCCTTTCTCCCTCTACGATCTCCACCTCATCTTCATCCTTACGAATTTCAGAATTCATATTCTTTCCCTCTGACCCTCTCGCCTCTGAAGCCATCATTTGATTGTGAAATTCTAACATCTTCTTCATCATGTCCCGTTAGTCAGCTACTTGCCCTTCCATGGAGGAAATTATGTCCTCTACCGTGGTCTTAATTTAGTTCATCTCCCCTTCAAGTCGTTCCTCCAATGCACAACTTTCTTGGCCGCTATCAATCCCCATATTTTTATAGATTCAAAAATATGGATTTCGCCCTCAAAAACAGCAATTTCCTCCTTCACCAACCCAAAAATATCCCACCAATAGTCCCAAGATTTGCTCTGATATCAATTTGATAGGAAACACTTGAAGATTTTAAGTAAATCCTATGAAGAGAGTAAAAACAACGAGAAATCTCCACGATTTCAATGAAAAACCAGTGAAAAATAGTAATTTTTTTGCAAGAAAATAAGAAGAAACAATTGATCCTCCATTCGAGAGGGGGGTCGATTTCTCCCAAATCTCTATACGCCGCTAGAGCCCAAAGAAAACCTATTAGATCTCGAATTTCAGCCAAATTTACCCTAGGAAAACAAACTATTTAATGCATACAATTCAAAAAGAAATTGGTAAACAATCCCTACATTCAAATTTCCCTACTAACTCTCTTCAAAAACTTTCCTAAAATGCTCTGTCTGGGCGGTCGGATCGCGCGGGAGGCAGAGGGTTCCGCCTCTGTTTCGTAAGTTGGTCCTGTATGGACCGGCTGGACTGGTCTAACGCTATTATCTATAACGCACCTACACCATTTCTAGTAGGACTCCTACCCAAATACAATAGTTTAAATCCTAAACTATCAATCTCCTAGCCTTACCCATTTAGTTTTTTGAATGCATAGAATATTTATCTTTGTTGACCAATGAGTAATACCCAAAGGAAAAGAAAATGAAATCATACCTCTATTCTGTTGAATCCCGGATATCCCGCAAACCTCGGACTCGACGAATCCAGAAATCCCGCTACGATACGCTGTTCTGCGCCGACGCCGCTCTTCGCGTGTTTTCTGCCCCAAATCCCGTTCCAGATGGACACTTCTCTCATCTTTAAAAGCCAGAGGAGATGAGGCTTTCGGGTCTGCTCCTTCCACGCTCGACTTCTCCTCCCGAAATCCACGAGCTCCTCTCCCACTCGATCGAAGCTCTCGGTTCCTCTGTCCGAATCCACGATCTTCCCCAGGTCGTCCTCCTCCTCCGACCAAACTCCACCGCTTGGTCCTCAATCCTTCGGCACAGAGAGACAGAGACCGAGAGAAATAGAGAGAGAGAGAGAGAGGGAAGAGCTTCTTATCTCTGCTGCCGTCCGACCTCCTCTCCAAACCATCGCCTGTAGCCGAGCTCCTCTCCTCCCTGTCTTACCAAAGCCACCCGATCTCCAGGCCGTGCCCTATCCCCCTCTACCCGACTCCTCGGTCGCTGTCCGACTTTGCTCCTGGACCGACTTTCCCTTCCTGTGAAATCGGGAGAAGCAACAGGAGCTTGCTGCCGTGAAGGTAACTCTCTCCCTTTCATTCGCTTCTGGCCAAATCCCGTGAGCAAGCCGAGCTAAGGGGGGAGAGGGGATTTTAATTTTATCTAGTTATTATTATTATTAAATTATATTAATTATAATTAATTTAATTTAATCATAATTAATTATCTTAATATTAATTAATTATTATTAATTATATTTAAATATAATTAATTACTTATATTTAATTACTTTAATTATAATTAATTAATAAATAATTCTAATCATTTATAATTAATTTAATTTAATTATGAATGATTATTTTATTTATTAATTAGTTAATAATTATTTATAATTAAATATAATTAGATTAATTATATATTAATTATTTTTAATTATAATCAAATAATAACAGTTATAATTAATTATGATTTGAATTTAATTATAATTAATATCTTTTAATTAATATAAAAGGAAAAAATCCTCTTCCCTCCTACTTCAATCCTCGTGCCAACGTCGTCGACCCCGCTAAGGTATAACTCTCTAACCCTAAAACTCCGAGAACCCGTTTCAACGCATTTGTCGAGACAAAATGACCACCTATGCACGCTTTTTTTAGCGTGGTGGGAGGGAGTGCGTCCCGACGCTTGCGACGAAGCGGGTAATCACCAAATTCCTTCTTCGAAGTTTGTATCGCCTTGGAAATCCCGCCTATGCACGCTTTTCTTAGCGTGGTGGGAAGGGATCCCGGTGCGATGCGCAAGATGAAGCGGGGATACCCGTAAGTACCCGCTTGCGGGGAAATAACTGCCTTGCTTACAAAATGTTTTCAAAAATAAAGAAATACTTTTTTACAAAAGAAATACCCATGCACGCTTTTCTTAGCGTGGTGGGGGATCGAAAAATTACACGGCCGCGGTGTCCTCGAAAGAGGGCATCTACCATGCACGCTTTTCTTAGCGTGGTGGGAAAGGCCCAGTTTTCCGTAGTTTTCCCCTAAGCGGGGGAGACGCCGGAAGGCTGCCGAAATTTCGGGTGAAAATATTGCTACATTTGGATCTCATTTGAACTCAAGAGAACAGTTTGGGACTTGAACTTGATTGCACTCGGATGACATGCAAGGACAACAAAATGGGACTTGTACTTGGACTCATTTGAACATTCGAAAAGACATTAATAAAAGGCTTAAATCAAACTCAAATAAAATTAAGAGGACACGAATTGAACATTTGAACTCAAGCAAGTTGAACGTAGGGAACTTTGATGTGGACTTATAACTTGAACTGTAATGAGACTTAACTTTGAGTCTCATGTGATTCAAAAGAGCCATTTGAACTCTACAAGAACAACGAATGACTTATGGACATGCATTTGAACTTGGTTTGAACCAAGTAAAAAGAATTTATGAACTTGAAAATGGTGTAAAGATCTTTAATTTTGAGCAAAAATGAAGACTTTTGTTTTGACCAACGAAGATTTGAATCTGCACGCCAAATTGAACTTAAATTGGATTCAAATCTGGACTTGGATACTAGACCTAAACATAGTGCAGAATGACGTGGACAGCTGAATGATCAACAAGGAATTAAACTTCAAATCATTAAATACATTTATAGCTTTAATCAATCAAGTGCATATCAAGAAACAAAATGTGAGACTCATGTGGAAGAAACCTATGTTACACATTTGTGACATGTAATTGGAGAATTTGGGCAATTGTATGTTTTGAGCAACGAAAACCCAAAGGGATAAGTTTGGATGATCATACAAATTTCCCAAGTCAATCAGTCTATAAAAGAAAGAAACCATAGTATAAACAGTCATCCCGAAGGTGAAAATCGAAGACTTGCAAATTCAAGTTTTACTTGAACAATCACAAGATCTTGAATCCGGATTTGAACCAAATACAAAGGGCTTTGAGCTTATTTGAACAAATTGAATATGCAATAGAATTAGCAGTTAGAGTGAATTGGGCCTTAAATCCAATTATCTTCAATCATACAAATGATAGAAGGCGACTCCAAATAACTTAAATGAATGCTAAAAGATTTGAAGCATATGGAATAAAACCTTGGTTGATTGGATGAGCAATCAAAATGAAATGTTCAATAGACAATTCTTGAGCATCCAACTAGATATACATATCTGACTACTGCAAGCATGATTCAAAGGGATTCGTGAGGGAAATACTGTCAGACGCATGATATGTATTTTCTTGTAAACATATAGTGCAACATACGGCCAATATCAACACGAAGTCAATGATAGCTCTTACTACATCTATGTACAAACACTGACGAAAGATCGTAGATGTTAGAAGAAATTATAGTGTGCCCACAAGTGACTATAGAAGGTCTATCATGCATACAATGATTCATCTACAAGCATTTGCAATGAAGACAGGAGATTAGTTAGTGCACTATGACCCGCCTACAAAAATCAACAAATAGTGCACGACAGTCTACCTGTACGAAGCAGCGAATAATTCTATTCAGAAGCTGCTACGCCACGCCACCGGATCTGCAACATTCGTACAAGCAGACAGAAGGCGTCTATTCCAAGAATACCCCCGCACGTGCACAATAGTTTGTATACACATAGGCACACTAAAAGGGGTAAATGTAATCAAATACCCACATGGGCCCCGGCGAGCGTGTTATTGGTACACACGTGACGTCTAGGGATGCTGCGCGGGTTGACAAGTGAATTCAGGTTCGAAACCGATCCTTCTATACGGGTCAATAGAAGTCGACAGGGTTCAAACCAACAAACAAATATACGGTTGTGGCGACCGTCATATTTGTCTTAATACATTCATACTAGGCCTTCAAGGCCTACAACAATGAGAATTCACTATCAAAGGGCATAAAGCCTACGAAACCCGATCCTCTGTCGACAGTGTTGACAAGGTTCAATCCATAAAAGAAATGACCCCCACAGCATCCCGATGATGGCCGTGTTAAATGCAGATCTCAACCGGAGGGGTCCATTCCAAACACTTTCAAATTCCACCCAAATACCCAAAACTCCACAAAATCCAAAAGCCCAAAAATTCCAAAGATCATCCAGAATTCCAAAAATCCAAAAAAATATTTGAAACTGAAATTCAACCATTCAAAACTTAAAGCAAAATCCATCCACCCTCCGCAACAGTTTGCCGGGGCGGACAAATTAAAATTTACTCTAGCTCACAAAGAGTCAAATGCCTAGTCGAAAATATCACTAGGATCCATTCTCAAACAATCTCTTGCCAGTAAGGACGTGGTATGTGTCCTCTAACCGGCAGTTTCGCCGCCAAATGGCACTACAGGTAAACGGTTATGACCCGGGGCCCTCTGAACCGAGTGGTTTTGCTGCCAAATGGCACCACAGATAGCGGTTATGGCCAGAGCCAATACGCTCCTTAATGGCGTTAAATCCTTGAGATATGAATCAATAGGATATGATTGATAGGGCACAAAGCCCTCTGTTAGCTAAGGTGGATTCAAATTTGTCCCCTTAGGCAAGCATTCACCCCAGGTCTACAAGGTACCCTTGGACGAAGCAACCCATGGCTGCTGACAAGGATCCTTCTGTCAGGTTGGGTCGACTACCTCCTCTGACTAAGTAGACCAGGGACCACGATGGCCCGGGACGACGGAACCATGGGATCTTGATCGGGCCCATCATCCATTTCCCCACCATCCGCTTTAAGTGCATGATGGTGAAATTTCTATTTTAAATATCAAACTTCCAAAACACTTCCAAATCTTAAATCCATTGCTGCTACTATATGCCAGATAACACGTATTCTCTACGTATCTGATTGACGACTAGCCTTAATCGAAAGTTCTCTCTCGTGATCGGGAGAGGTAATTAACTATAGGGGCTTGCGCCTATAGGAAACTAGAACTCAGATCATAAAGTCCTCACCAAATGAGGGCGAAATCTCTGGGTAGTGTCTTATCTACAAACTCATCTGCCTTCCAAAATTTACCTCGGAACTTATTCCGTTAAAACTCCCTCGCCGAATAAGAAAAACGAGCGGAGGCCGGGGCCGAATTTTCGGAGCCCACAATCTTTCAATAATATTTTAGCATGAGTCCAAAAACAAATAATCTTCATCCCAATATGAGTTATCAAAGTTCAATAAAGATAATCCGAATCATTCATGTGACAAATAAGACCACTCGTAAAATTGTTGTTACAAAGTAGCCTGTCACGATGAATTCCATTCATAATCCACATTCCAGCAAGATATATACAAACTTACTCGAATTTTATCATCTACTCAATATCTGATCAGTCAATCCAATGCAAACAAATGAAGCACGATTAATCAACAATCAAAGGAAGATGATAGTTCAGGACGCAATTGTTTTAGTCATAGCTCATCCAAAAGCTTAATATGTTCGAATGGTTCAATTCGCATCCCTGAGTAACGCATGTAATGTTTCCTCTGGAAACTATAAGAAGCATATCTGTAGGAACCATATGGATCCATATTCTTTTTCTCTTGTAACTCTTCATCGAGTTAGTAAGAGAGAAACTAGTAATCCTGAACGATGGATCGTTTCTGCAAGTAATTGAAGCGTTACAACATTGGTAAAACACTACTAGTAATTGGAAGTGTTACAATAAAATTTCATTACAAGATATTTCTTTAATTCTATTCACTCAGACAGAGAAAGCCCGCACCAAACAAGGGAGATGATTCTCTTTTATATATCATAAGAAAGAATATAAGGATAACAAACTCCAAGGATTTAGTTATTGATAATAAACGAACAATCAGCAAGCATAAAGCAGTCTAATTCTAAGTAGAATCGATGGCCTGATGAGAAATAAAAAATAATGCAGGATAGTGAAATACAGTTTAAGAAAAAGAAACAATAAATGAACCGACTAATATACATACAAGCAGAATGATTCAAAGGATCAATCATATTCTCTGGATGGGTCGAATTGCAGCAATTTTGATGTAAATTCAGCGGGAAGACGGATGGGTCGATGGCTCTTATCAAGCCAAACTGCTGTTGCATTGGCCTCCAAAATGGGCTGAAAAAATAAATATATATATATCAAGCAACAAATGCATAAATGTCATTTGAGAGCACAAAAAATTTTCATTACCAACCTTTTCATCTGGCAGGCTAAAGATGTGATGTTCGAAAAATAATCTGGCAGCAGAGGAGCCAGACACCCTAACCTTAACAACAAATCTATCACCGCTCTGCAAATGGAAAGGATAGATCTATGTTATTCAATGATTTTTCAACACGATTAGTATGACAATAATAAAATTCCAAGGGGGAAAAACGACAGCAAGCCTCATTAACATCTCACAAATTTCTTCATATTAGGAGAGCATATAAACAAGTTTGGCATATGCATTTATTAATTAAGATTTTGGAAAGTCATGAACAATGATTATCAAAAACTTTGAATATATATCCATATTGCTATTATGAAAGAGATTTGTGTTTCTTCTCATATGAAATCTTAGCCCTTTATTTAATCTCCTAATAACAAATTCTAACCTTTCATTCTTCTTGTATTTATATTTATAATAAATGTTAAATGACACATTAATGTTCACATTTTGCTTCGCATAAAGTTTATATATTAGAATTCTACAAGTTGTAATTCAACCAAATAAAGTTGCATGCTTATAAAATATACAAAGAGTCATAAGAATATCAATGGCTAATCCCGGATTTGAATTATGAGTGTTGAATAAATTGGTCATAAGTTATCATTTAATATTGCATTATATTTAGAAATCTCCATGGACCTTATATATACCCAAAGGATCATTTTAGAATTATTCAAGCTATTTGAGTTTTTAAATCAAAATCATTTTATTATTACATTTAAATTTTTAGTCATTTTATTTCTTCTTAAATTTATCTTCTCAAAATTTTATATACTTATAAAAAGTATGATGTGATGGGATTCCCATATGAATATGCATCAGCTCCAGCTCAGGATCAAGATGTTAGTTACGACATCTTATGCTCAAAATTTTAGCTAGAAACATGATTGGGTGGATCCACTGAAAATATATATTCAGTTGAAAATGAGGGAACCTAAAAAGTTTCTGATGAAATAAAGAGCAATGTCAAGCTACCTCTAATGGTGAAGCTGATGATTAGTTGCCCAAAAAAAATATAAGGCATTCAAAGGGGGAGAAGAAAGAGATACAACGATATAACAGTTGTAGCATAAAAGATAATAACCAAGTAGTAGGGTCAAATGCCCAACACCATCACAATAGCTTTTACTTTATTTATCTTATCATAATTGCAACATTTTAATTGAATTTAATGTGAGAAAGCTATCTTTTCATTTTTTTTGATGATATATCTCAAGCCACTGCCAAATGTAATTTAATTAGTGATTCTTTAATGTAATTTTTGGAGTAATGTTGCTGATTAGTTCTCCTTAATGTTATAATGCTTATCATTATGATGGTATGCTGCTTATGTTAAACTTTAAATATTCAAGCTGCTTTAATACATGCTGATAAGGTCCCCCTATTTGAAACATGTTCAAAAAGATTCGAAACAGGATTGTACCTGGTTCAAAGACTTTTCAAATAGAGTTCGAACCCTTTTTGAAGCATGTTCAAACCTGGTTCTAATTATATTCAAACATGCTTTGAACCATACTCGAATATTGTTAAAACCCAATTCAAACCCTGTTTAAAACCTACAGAAGACCCACCTAAACTTTATTAGAACATTGCTCAAACCTTACTCAAATCTTGTTCAAACCTTGTTTGATTAGATTAAAGGCTTGCTAGAAGATTGTTTGAACCTTCATTCAAACATTGTTCAAATCTTAGTTCAAACTAAGTTCACATGTGGTTTGAACTAGGTTGACATTTAAACTTAGTTTGAACCACATACGAACAAAAGTTCTAACTATCATTCAAATGCAAACAAATTTCATTCATGATGGAATTCACTAAGTCATCCACATATGCAAGAGGCATTTTGGTTCAAAATGAACTTTTGGGCATATTTCTTAAAAAAAACAAACAACGAGGATATTTTCAATTAATACTATTATGAATCATATAAAGTCAAAATTTCCAATATTAGAGGGACATCTAGATGTATTCACAAAAAACCTCTTTATTCTAAAACCTAGGACCAAGCATATAAAATGAATAATCAAAACAATATATTTGTTAGTGATGCAATCAAATTACTAAGAATTAAATAAATTTTTGAGAATGAATGTCAATATTTTTACTGTGCTCCATAGTATTTAGGTGTAGTTAATGTAAATTGCTACAGTTGGGTGTTTTTTTTTTCTTTTTTCTAATAATAATTTGATTTAAAGTGGGCGTTATTTCTACAAATATGCCTAATAAGGGTGTTTTTATGGTATGATGAAGTTTCAATATTCATGGAAAAAACTATTTAGTAAGGTGACCTTTCTTTATATTTAAACTTGAAAAAAAAGGAACTTACTTTTAAAGGTGATATAAATTTCAGGGACAATTCTGACAAAGCCAGCGATTGACCACTGCGAGCTACAGTATCTGGGCTAAAGCCAATCTTTTCAAGCAATTCATGGCGGCCTGATCAAATTCAGATGTACTTGAGTAAATGAAAGCAGAAGTGCACATTTACAAATTATCTGTAGTGAATAAAAATGAAGTATAGAGATACTTTGCTTCATGAGATGCATTTAAAACTTCACTGGGTTATGTGATTAAACAATATTGGGCATTTATTCCCCACGTATTTCTTATTTCTTTAAAACTTTATGTTGGTATTGGGCATTTATTCCCCAAGTATTTCTTATTTCTTTAAAACTTTATGTTGGTGTCTAACCAAAGTATAACCATTGCAAGAACAATAGTTTCCTGCTACACTGAGCATTTTCTTAAGTGAAATACTTTTTCACACAAAAAATACTTGGATGAAAAGGCCAACCAAATGACATGGTGGCATCTGAATCATACACATTTTTCATCGATGAAAAACTTCTATGGCCTAAAAGCTACCACATCATTTGACAGTTTTGGACCATATGGCAGGACATAAATCATATAAAGAATCTCTTGTAGAAATGTTTGTGGTGAAACGCTCATCATAAGTTATTTTGCATTGAGACTGCGTTGTTGTGCCATAAGTATCAATCAAAGATTTCTGAATACAGCTCAAACAAGAAATAAATGATGATGAAAACTTTATTATAAGCACTTCTATAAGGAATTCCTTATGTGAACAACGTCACATACATCATAGCACTACTTTTTCTCAGAAAGGGCTAAAAAATTGACCAAATGAATCTCAAAATAGTTCTCGAACAATTCTTATGTGAATAATTTAATCCCAGAATATCACGCTTCTCCAATTTAGTCCCTCGACTATACATAATTGATCTCAAATGGTACCTCAAATAAAAATTGATGAAAATAAGGGTACAAAGTTGATCTCGATCTAATCGCTAACCATACAATATTAATCCCACGGCATCATTTGGAATCAATATTTTATAGTCAAAGACTAACTTGAAGAAATGTAATCCTCCGGACTAAATTGGCTAGGGCTATTTTAGAACTCAACTCATAAATTGACAATAAAAAATAAGAAATGTAAAATTACCACAAGATTATAATATCTATCAAAAAATAGTTCAGCAACAACAACGCATCATGTAAAAGGCATAAAACAGCTTCAAAAGGGCCACATTGACTTTTAAAGATTATCAATATAACTATGAAGAAATTCAGGAGAAATCTCACCATGTTGGCAATAGCTTGCATATACAGAATTATTAACAACTCCATATTGATCAAGCTCGTAGTCCCGGACCTTCAGCTCAACTTCGAAAAACTTACTCATCCTTCATAGAGTTCCGAGTAAGGTAAAGCAAAAACAATGCATCAATGAATTAAGCAATTTAAGGGAATAAAAACAAGGTGAACCTTACAATTGGCAACGTGCATTGGGCATCTAGGAACCTATCAGGCCGAAGTTAACTGTAAAAATATACTAATGGAGAATCAAGCAAGATTACAACAGCAACCGCAACAAAACGCCTTGGCAGACGCTTACACAGTATTATTCACACAAAAAAACGTCAGAATTCTATGGCAAGAGTTAAATTTGGCAGTGCTTGTTGAATCAAAAGAAGCTTAATCTCATTCCCGCCACCGAAAGAAAGCTAGAATAATTCTGAAAACTGAAAATTGGGTCCTGTGTGTTAGCACTCTTCACTGGCAGCCGTTTCAGTAAATCAGCAAACCAGTCTTCCACTACAGCGGAATCCTGACACCATGGCAGACAATCTCTGAAAATAACAGTACAGCAGAATATTCTAACTAACTTGTTCCCTATGTCTCTATATAGACTCTTAAACAGTGTAACTATGTGTTGAGATAATATACATAAAACCCATTGCTGTTGCAATGTTCTGCTCTTCTTCTTCCACCTTCAATTAATCCCTCGATCTCTTCATGGTATCAGAGCTATAAGCTCTACAGCCTCCACTCCCTCTTCTAGATCTCAATGGGAGATCAAGACACAACAAGCACTGAGTCTGCTTCGTCACTCTCAGCCTCGATGGCTGACTTCACTATACTACCGCCCCCTTTAAAATTCCTTATATCAAATATCAAATACATCGTCAACATCTAGCTCAATAGTGAAAACTACTCAATATGGGGATTGCAAATCTTCAAACTCTTCTCAGCCAATGGATTTGAGGGATACCTAACCGGCAAACAAGTGCGTCCACCAGAGATGATATCGCCTTCCACAAGAACCACCTCCCCCGATTGCCGCCTCTAGCTTCTCATAAATCAGAATCTGGTCTCAACATTCTTCTCCACAATATCACCGTCAATCCTACCCTACATACTCAACCTCACCGCTGCCAATGAAATCTGGCTCACCCTAGAGAATCGACTACAACCCACCAACCGCTCTAGGATGATACAACTCAAGAATGAGTTGCACAACATTCAAATGGGGGACAACACTATGAATCAATACCTTAGCCAAAATCAAAGCTCTGGTGGACAGCATTGTCGCAATCGGGTCACACATAGACTCCAAAGATATCATCCTCTACATCCTCAATGGCCTACCTTCGACATACAGTTCCTTCAAAACAAACATTCAAATCTCCCTTCACACCATCATCCTGGACACTCTCTATTCCTTACTCTACAGCGAGGAGATCAATATTCAAACCGAACTCCTCAAGGAAACCTCAGCTCCCAAGGATATTATAGCTTTGTACTCTTCCAACACCAGATTCAACAAAGGTTCCAACACTCATTCAATCCCAACTCGCTCCTTCCATGACCGAGGCACACCTCCCCGATACTCAACCTCAGTCAGCCGACGACCCTACACTCCCTCGCCACCGAAACCCGCCTGTCAAATATGCAACAAAACGGGGCATGCGGCCGTTACCTGCTGGCATAGATGCAACCTCAACTACTCTGCGCCCACCTCCTCGACCCCACGCGCTATGTTCACCCATCCATCCTCCAATCCATCAACCGAATGGGTGCTTGATTCTGAAGCCTCCACGCACTTGACAACCGACGCAAACAATCTCCAACAACCCCTTATCAAGGTGCGGAGTCAATCTCCATCACAAACGACAATAGCCTTCCGATCCAACATAGCGGCCAGGGCATACTTCCTCTTCTTGGACTCCAATCATAAGCTATTTCTTCACAATCTAATTCACATTCCTTCCTTAACTCACAACTTACTCTCCATTCACAAGCTTACGTCCAATAACAACTATTCCATCTCGTTTGATGCCTCTGGTTTTATCATAAAGGACCTTCAAACAATCAAACCCTACTGCGTGGTCGGAGTCGTGATGGCCTCTACCCCGTACTCACCCGTCCAACCTCACTCTCCACCGCCTTCAGCTCCAACGTCAACTCCAGTTCACTGTGGCATGCCTGCATGGGCCATCCTCACCAACTCATTATGAATACTATAGCAAAATTTCATCCCTCTTTACGTATCTCTTCTACTTCTCCCTTTTGCAAACCATGTAACATGGCCAAAAGCCATAAACTACCTTTTTTTTCTAATACATCAACTCTTGTTAATGATCCTCTAATTTTCATTCACTCAGATGAATGGAGACCGGCTCCCATTCCCTCTCTTAATGGATATCGTTATTATGTAATCTTCATCAATGATTATTCTAGATTTTGCTGGTTGTTTTTAATGCATAGAAAAAATGAAACACTTTCTAAATTTCAACATTTTCTAACTATGGCACAAAATAAAAACACTTCGCTCTGAAGGAGGTGGAGAATATACAAGCCATTCCTTCACCAACTATCTCTCCAACCATGGAATCCTACACCAACTAAATCACTCCTGAACAAAATGATTTGTCCGAACGTAAACATCGACACTTGCTCGACACAACCTACACACTACTAACTGCAGCCAACCTTCCCCTTCACTTCTAGGCCGAAGGTCTACTTACCTCAAATTACCTCATTTACAGACTTCCTACCAAGGCCTACAATCTCCAAACTTCCTTCTAACGTCTATACAGACATCCCCCCCCCCCGCCTCCCAACCCCCTACACTCATCTTTTTTTTTTTTAGCCAACACTCATCTATGAACCTTCGGTTGTGTGTGATTCCCTTGGCTTAAACATCAAGCTCCAAACAAACTTAGTCCTCGCTCTCAGAAGTGCATCTCCTCGGATACTCTGCATCACACAAAGGTTATCGTTGCTTCAATCCCCTTAGCCAGAAATTTTACATCCCCAGACATGTCATCTTTCACGAACAAACCTTTCACACCCTCTCCTCCACAACATCAACCTTCTCCACAAATCCTCCAACCGACCTCTCACCTCTAACACTCTTCCAACCTCTCAACTCAATACAACAACCTCCAACAAACACCTCTCAAATCATAATCTACCCATCAACCTCACAATCTTCCCCTGCTATTCCCACACCTCCACTTGATCACGACATTTCCACCACTTAACACAGCAAGACCTCCCCCTTCCTACACCTTCACAAAATATGTTCACCCATCCTATGCAAACCAGGCTAAAGACCGGACACTTGAAACCAAAACCGGTCTTTGCTCTCTCAGTCATCCCTCAACCCTCATCTACCCCTACATGCTTCACTCAAGCCATAAAAAAGAAACCATGGAGGCCTGCCATGCCCGCAAAATTTCATGCTCTTCAACGACAGGGAACCTGGTCATTAGTTCACCTCCAAAGCAGTCCATACTAGGCTACCGTTGGACCTATAAAACCAAACTCAAATCTGATGGCCAAATCGATCGCTACGAAGTGTGTCTTGTTGCCAAAGGCTTCGACTAAGAATACGACATTGACTACATTCAATCATTTATCCCTATTGCAAAACTATCTTCCATTCAGATTCTTCTCACCATAGCCCTTTATCAAAATTAGTCAGTTCTCCAACTAGATGTGGCAAATGTCTTTCTCCACGATGATCTCCAAGAAGATGTATACATGAGGCAACCCCCTAAATTCATTGACAACCAATTTCCAAATCACATATGCAAATACATAAGGCCATATACTACCTTAAACAGGCCCCAAGATAGTGGTACAACAAATTCAACTCATTCCTCAGCGCCGGCTTCACCTTTAGCAAATCAGATCCCTCTCTTATGATATACTCTCACGATCACATTCGTATGTATCTACTTATCTATGTAGATGACATGCACATTACAAGAAATAGCACTGCAGCCATTCAACAGCTCCTATCCAAACTTCGAGAGGCATTTTCTCTCAAAGAAATGGGTCCAATTTCACAATTTTTGGGCATCCAGATTCGGAGTAAAAATCAAGGCTACTTTCGCACTCAATCTCATTATGCTTGGGACATCTTCTCTACCTCCGGCTTCACAAACTGCAAGGTAACACTCACCCCCACATCTCTTAAGCCGTCTACATGCTCCATGGAAGATCAACAATACAGCAATCCAACTCTATATCGCCAATTAGCCGGCTCATTACAGTACCTCATCATCACTCGACCAAACATTGCTTTTGCCACAAATAAAATCTGTCAATCCATGCACAATCCTACTAACGGCAACTTTCAAGCTTTGAAATGCTTACTCCGTTACATTCAAGGAACTATTCACTACGGACTACCATTTCAGCACAGCGATCTCACACTATAGACTTACGATGACGCAGATTGGGCCGCCGACCCATCCGATCTCAAGTCAATCACAGGATTCCGCACTTTTCTTGGCTCTATCTAATTTCATGGAGCGTTAAGAAACAGGTTACCGTGGCAAAATCCATCACCGAGGCAAAGTATCTTGCACTTGCGTCAGCCACCTCCAACATCCTATGGCTTCGTCGTCTGCTCGCCGAGTTTCAAGCACAACAAACCACTCCAACCAATCTATTCAGCAACAACATCTTTGCACTCGCTCTAGCCAACAACCATGTATTTCATGACAGGATCAAACATTTAGAAATAGACTATCACTTTATAAGCGAACACATCATATCACAAGACGTCAACGTTCTTCATATCAATTCAGTCGATCAACCTGCGGACATCCTCACCTAGCCATTGTCCGCCACCAGATTTCACATACTCAGACGCAAACTGACCATCCTATCTCCGGATCGTCACTTTCAGGTGGACTGTTAGCACTTTTCACTAGCAACCGTTTCAGTAAATCAGCAAACCAGACACAACTCTTCTTGGCCTATTGGTTGAGAGCTTAGGCTTCCAACTAAGAGGTCCAGGGTTCGAGTCTATGTGTATGCGTTGTGTGTGTGAGTTTGCCTTAAATGGCCTAAATGTCCCCAAAAAAAAAAAAAAATCAGCAAACCAGTCTTCCACTACAGCAGAATCCTGACACCATGGCAGATGATCTCTGAAAATAACAGCACAGCAGAATATTCTAACTAACTTGTTCCCTATGTCTCTATATATACTCTTAAACAGTGTAACTATGTGTTGAGATAATATACATAAAAACCATTGCTGTTCCAATGTTCTGCTCTTCTTCTTCTAACTTCAATTAATCCCTCTATCTCTTCACTGTGTCCAAATTAAAAAACCAACTTCTAAATTGTTTGAATAAATAGCAAGAGGGAAGCTAAAACCTCGTACTTCCATCCGATTCCAACGATCGGGTGGCCTTCGCAGCGGAGACAACGTGGACGCAACGCGCATCAGTTAGTATGGAAACGTAGCTCTTTGGAAAACCAAGAAGGTTGAGTCTAGTCCGAAGATCCAGTTGCGCAGTGTTACGGAGAAGTTGGCCATTTGAAAGGGAGAAGATGGGGACGACATCTGGAATGCGAGGCAAGGCGACGGCTGGCAGCCAGGACGATGGGGTGGCGCAGTGACGTGCGATAAAGCTTTTCATCCTGCTCCGGTGGCCAGAAATCGGCATGGAGAAGACCGCCGTCGCGTTCGATGCGATTCCTTGAGTCTGCATCGCCGTCTCCAGTTGCAAGACAACGACGATATCGACGAAGTTGGAGAGGGATGTTTAGGCTTCGTTTGGACTAATAGCTTTTTTATTACAAAACTTTTTTGAATTAAAACTTTATTTAAGAAATAAATAAAATCTAAAAACTATTTTAGGGGAAGATTTTTTTACTATTTTTTAAAATAATTTTTTAGTATAAAATTTTTTAATTGTTCGATACATGATGCTTATTGAAATTCTTGTGCATATCTTTTGGCATTTATGGGAACTATCGCATGTATTTGTAAAACTATTACATTCACAATTTATCTGTCATTCGTATTCACAAGCTAACCATGCATATTCATTTTCAAGCTAATATTGACTGCTATTGAATTGTGTTCACTATTAATCTACTCATGTATGTCAGTTGGCAAGCCTCCACATTTGCTTACACATCTTTCACAATTGGTTGACTATATTGATTGCAAGTTTACTATTTTAATCCCCAAGTAAGTTGTTGTATGGATAACAAGTCTTTATTATTGTCTTTAAGAAGTTTATATGTTCTTTGTAATTGACTAATGTTGCTTGTAAGTTAATTATGCTTGGAAATTTGTCCATAGCGAGTCGCTTGTTTATTTATTGATTTTTTATTTGGATGATCATGACCATTAGTTAGCATTTATATTTTAGTGTGACTGTGAATTTTTTATTTAATATACAGTTACCTGTGGTTTTATTACAAGTTCAATTCCCTGTGATTTTATCGATGTTTTGAACGTAGCGGCAAATTCCATTTCACAATCGAACGTCGTTTGGATAGCATAACACTCCAATTTTGGGTATCGATAGTCAATTTTGATCATTTATGCTTGATTCAACTACGACAAACTCCCTCTTAGGTAAATGTGAAAAACCTTTTTTAGAAATTATTTTTGACTTAGAAGAGTCAATAATTATTTTAGGAATCATCACAAGTCAAAATCACAAATCGTCTTTCCCTGAACATTTATAGTATAGTGCTTTAATTATCCTAATTTTTCATAATTTTTGGGCACTAGTAAAATTTCTTCATAAATTGACATATGTCAGTATAAGTAGAATTTTTGGGATCGTCTTGTGTCCATTTACAAATCGTTTTCACCAGACTTTTCTAAAAAAATGAGCTACTTTATGAATATTTTTCTATAATTTTTAGAATTTCTAAAAAAGTTTCTATAAATTTTATACTGAAATTTTGATTATAATAATATTATTATATATTATTTAATAAATATATATATAAATATCCTAAGCTTAAATGATTTATTAAATGACTTTTTTCTACTTAAGGCTTGTTTTCACCGAACAGAGAGATGCTTAGGGATTAAGGGAAGAAAGGGAAAAGCCAGATTTTGGGCAACTTCGAGCAATTTTTGTCCGTCAGCCCAGTTGGGAAATTTGTTCATCTTGAGGTAAGTCACATCATGGTTATCTCAATTATTAAAAATATGTAATTTTTAGCAAATTTTTTATTAAAATTTTATTTTTATTAGTAAAGATGCAAATAATTTTACACCAGAAAAATTTTCACCATGTAATTTTTTATATGTTATAGAGATTAACATATGCATATTTTGAATATTTTTCTAAAAAATTTACAATGATGGGTTTGAAATGTGTAGGATTTTTATTGAATATAAAATTATTTGGATGTTGAAAAATAGTATTGTAATATAATAAAAGTCTTAAAATATTATTTTACATAATTCTTGATAATTTGGTAATTTTATTAAAATATGTATTTTTGCCTAGTAGGATTTTTTTGTTGCCTATTATTATAAAAAACTTTGCAATTTGGCACATGCTCAATGACTCTTTAACTATAATAATGTGATGATATATGTGTATATATGATTAAATTATATATATTGGGAGCCATAATGAGCTAGAATCCTTTGAGATTTTGCTTATATTAGAGAATATTTTGGTTCTTATAAGGCAGATTCTTATGGCTATAAGATATATTCTAGTGTCTATAGGCATGCTCTGGTGCTATAAATATAAAAGAGATTCATAATTAATATAAATCTTTTGAGATTCTATCTGGGTCCAAAAAATGTGATATGAAATGATATATGATATACATTACAATTTATTTAAATGCTCAATATTATTATTTGAATAATTGGGTAACTGTTATGCTCTTGTTATATTTCTCAGTATAATGATTTATTTAAACTATATTTAACTACTTTTAAATATTCATCAAAATATTTAATAAAAGAATTTGAAAATTTATATTGATTTATGTGGTCTACTGAGTTGTTATAGCTCACTATAATTTTTCTTCTGATTTTCAAGCACTGAGAAAGGGAAGGAGAATGTTGATTAATCGTTCAGGATAGGGGTGTTAATATTTGACATGACACGACAACCCGACCCAAAAAATTCGGGTTGGACCCGACCCGTTTGATAAAGGATCGGGTCCGTGTTCGCAGATTCAACCCGTTTGATAAAACGGGCCGGGTCGGGTTGACCCGTCGGGTTGCCGGGTCAACCCGAAAACCCATTTATTTTAAAAAAATTTTGAATTTCCTGCTGCCCCCGCCCGCTGCTCGCCTGCCCCACCTACCGCGCTGCCCCACTGCCCCGCGTGCCGAACCCGTGTGCCGCCGATACCACGTCGTCGCCGAACCGGCGTGTCGCCGCTGCTGCGCCGTCGCCGAACCCGCATGCCGCCGCTGCCTCGCCGTCGCCGAACCGCGCGTGCCGAACCCGCTTGCCTAACCCGCAGCCATGCTACCCCGCGTGCCGTCGCCGAACCCACGCCGTCGCCGCTGCCGCGCTGCTGAACCCTCGCGCGTCACCCACTGCCGAGTCGCGGGTCGGGTCAGGTCAACCCGGCAACCCGGCCAGGTCAGATCCGGGTTGAAATGTCCGACCCGTTTGCAAAAATGGGTCGGGTTTGGGTTGACCCGTTTATATACGAGTCAGGTCAAGGTTCGACAGGAACCCGACGGGTTGACCTGAACCAGGATGAGATATATGTTTATAGGTATTTCTCTATTTTGATTTTTGTACAGTTATGACTAGTTTATTATTCAGTTCTATAGCTCAAAGATGTAGTCATGTACTATAGTGCAGACATATAATTTGATGAAAGAAAAGAAACCTGGTGGATGCGTTTATTTTTAGTATTTGGATGTTTTAGCAGCTCTGTAGTTCATAGTTTTTTAAAAATAAAAATTGAAAGAGAATCTAAAACATTCCAAAGCTAGATCTTGGGTTTTGATTGTCACAACTCAACACAATAGGACCTATCCTGGTCGGGTTGGGTTGTGATAGTAAATTTGACGTTTTGATCGCAACGGCATAACCCTTTTGGCAATCAAAGGCTGTTTGACCTTTTAAATGATGTGTCACGCCTGTCGAGCATCAATTAAGTCTTTGATTTCACTCTTGTTTTCGTGTTTTAAGTGTATCGGTCAATATTAAGAGAGAATTTTTTTAGTAGTTATCACACTCGATCGTTTCATATTGTAAAAAGTTATTTCATCATAGAAAGTTTCTCGTCCAAAAATTTTTAAATATCAATATAACAGTTGTAACAAATCAAAATTATGTTGGCTATCTTGAAAGCAAACTTGTTAAAAAGCTTCATCAAATAGATCCAAATGAGACACAATATTGTAGCTGTTAGAAAACATAAATCCAAATGAATTATGGCTTTCTGTGGCATGACTCATGCTTGCGTATTTTTCGTAGCCAAAACTTTCTAAAAGCTAAAATTTTCACTTACAATTCAAATTCGAAGTAAATTTGTTGAGATATGGGGAACACTATATGTGAACTAAATTTAAATTCAACTTTAGGGTGTGATCTCAATCATCCACATGTATTGACCTGCATTAGCAATTATGTAATCTAATTTGCTTGTTGAACACTTTAAGTTCATAGAACTTCTCGATTTTGGGCAACTTTATTTGGAGGCATTCAATAACCATATCAAGAGACATTCCCATTTACATTATTCTTAGAAGGGACACACCTCCCTATAAGAGTAAACTCTTATATTCAAACCCTCCTTTAGATAGATTTGAACACTTATCTAAGTTATTGGTTTCATGGACTATATGGGCAGTAGTGCCCATGCACTATGTTGAGAGCCCCATGTATTGCTATTTTTTTATCATAAAGAGGAGTGGTTGCACCAACCATCTAGTGAGGGGAAACAATCCTCTATTATAAAAGAAATAATAAATTTTTAATATTTTGTTATTGTTATTATTATTTTCTTTTGATTTTTTTCAAAAAAAAGAAAAAAACATATATAATTTTTCTTAAAAGTTTTAAAAATAAAATAAAATATATATTTTTTCTCTTAGATCTATAAATACCCTTATGGAGACAGCGGAAAGGCATGGTCATTTAATGCAAGCTCCAATTCTCTCCCATGAAAACGATGGAAGAACTATTTGGTAATAGTCCACAGATTCTCAACAATTATCAAGGCATGCACTAGTTTTTCTCAAAAACAAGAGAGAAAAATGATCAGACAGAGTTTAAAGACCATCGAAGATGATCCAGGCATGGTTCTCTGACATATGCTCCAATTCTCCCTAATAAAAGGCAAAAAAATTTGTCTTACAAGAATTTAAAGATCATTGAATGTGATCAACACATCGTAGTCATTATGGCAATGTTTCGATCTTCCATTGAATGAGGTATCCACTATCTTTGTTAGGCAAATAAGATTTGGGGGCGGAAAAGATTTTTTAGTCCCTATGATGAGACTCTAACCTTCCTTAAAAGAGGCATTGACTAATCTCATTGGATGAATCGAATTTCAAACTTTTGTTCTTATTTTTAGGATTTTTACTTTAATATTAGTGATGCATGTAATAATCCTAATTTTCAAATGACTAAATGTCACAACATGGTCGATATCACATAGGATATATTGTGTCCAATTATGGTAAAACTGATAACAATATCTATTTAGACAAGTATTGAAATAAAATTGAAACTTAAACTGAAGTAGAAGCTAAAACTGAAACCAATTGAATTATAAGCAGATATTCATTTTATCGGAATAACTTCAACAAAAGTATATATATATATATATATATATATATATATATATATATGTTATCGTTAATAGAATCACACCTTAGTAGCCCGCAAGCCCCGACATAACAAAATCTCACCTCGGTCGTCCAATGGCACCGGCACAATAGAATCCCACCTTAATCGCCCAATGGTGTCGACATAATGAATTGATTGCTCAAAGTCACAATCCCCTCACTAGGTCTACTAACCACTAAAGCAAAAAGATATGGAGTAATGCTGATCTCCATAATCCAACTTTACCTTCAACTCCCTCTCTAGTCTTATCAACAAGAAGAATATCATTAACCAAAAGCATGCACCAAGGTATATCCTAAAGCAAATGTCTAGTGATAACATCCATGACTAAAGCAAAAAGATATGGACTTAAGTTTACCTTCAACTCCCTCTCTAGTCTTATCAAAAAGAAGAATATCATTAAACAAAAGCATGCACCAAGGTATATCCTCTAGCAAATGTCTAGTGATAACATCCATGACTAAAGCAAAAAGATATGGACTTAAGCTTACCTTCAACTCCCTCTCTAGTCTTATCAACAAGAAGAATATCATCAACAAAAAGCATGCACCAAAGGTACATCCTCTAGCAAATGTCTAGTGATAACATCCATGACTAAAGCAAAAAGATATGGACTAATATTGATCTTCGTAATCCAAGTTTACCTTCAACTCCCTCTCTAGTCTTATCAACAAGAAGAATATCATCAACAAAAAGCATGCACCAAGGTACATCCTCTAGCAAATGTCTAGTGATAACATCCATGACTAAAGCAAAAAGATATGGACTTAAGCTTACCTTCAACTCCCTCTCTAGTCTTATCAACAAGAAGAATATCATCAACAAAAAGCATGCACCAAAGGTACATCCTCTAGCAAATGTCTAGTGATAACATCCATGACTAAAGCAAAAAGATATGGACTAATGTTGATCTACATAATCCAAGTTTACCTTCAACTCCCTCTCTAGTCTTATCAACAAGAAGAATATCATCAACAAAACGCATGCACCAAGGTACATCCTCTAGCAAATGTCTAGTGATAACATCCATGACTTAAGCAAAAAGATTTGGACTAATGTTGATCTACATAATCCAAGTTTACCTTCAACTCCCTCTCTAGTCTTATCAACAAGAAGAATATCATCAACAAAAATCATGCACCAAGTATATCCTCTAGCAAATGTCTAGTGATAACATCCATGACTAAAACAAAAAGATATGGACTTAAGACAAATCCTACATGTAATCCAACCGAAAATGAAAAAAAAAACAAAATATACCTTCGAAGGATGCTCGGTCGGTCGAAGGATGCTCGGCGGCGCTCGACCAGGAGAGAGGGAGATGCTCGGCGAAGTCCGGTGACCGTCGGCGGTGAAGTTCGGTGACCGTCGGCGACGTCAATCCACGGCGAGCGACGAACGGCGACGGAGGGCGACGGGCGAAGGAGGCGAGGTGAGAGAGAGTAGCGAAAAGAATGACGGCCCAGAGGGCTCCGATTCGCATTTTAGGGCTTTTAGCGGCGGACGTTCCGGCAGAACCTCCGCCGGTAATGTTACCGTCGGACAATGCGCCGGAACGTTTTCGTTGAGTTTAAATAAGCCGGCGCACAATCCGCCGGTAACGTGCGCCGGAACTTTTCCGCCGTAATCTGCGCCGGAAATAATCCAGGGCCCTTTTCACCGGCGTAATTACCGGCGCAATGGACGACGGTAAATTTCCGGCGTCAGTTCCGCCGGAAATAACGCCGTAAAATTTACGTCGCATCATTCCGCCGGAACCAGCGCCGTCAATACCGGCGCAAAAATATCCGCCGGAAAAGCCGACGGTAATCGCGTGTTTTCCCGTAGTGCCATGGTAGCTTGCATGCCCCAGCATAAAAGAATCCCACCTCGGTCATCCATTTGCATCCGCATAACAGAACCCTACCATGATCGCCCACTAGCGCCAGCATAACAGTACATAACATCACATCACATCACTTTCATCATTATGCATATTTTTTCAATGCATTTCATAAATTAAAGCTTAATTGAATTAAATTCAAAAATTACCAAAATGTCTTAATAGTAGGCAACAAAAATACTACTAAGCAAAAATACATAATTTTCAAATATAATCAAATTACCATAAATTAGGTAAACCATCATTATAAAACTTTAATCATACTACGATACTATTTTTTAGAGTTTGTGTTATTTTTTATACGATAAAAATCACAAAAAATCCAAAACACCGGGAAAAAAATTCTAGAAAATACTTAAAATATTTATAATCACGAGCTATATAATATATAAAAAGCTATGTTATGAAAGTTATACTAATATAAAGTTATCATTATTTTTTGGTAATAGAAATATAATTTTTACCGCATAAATTCCAAAAATATCAAATTATTGAAAATCGAAATAGGTAAAACAACACCTACCTCTAGGCGAACAACTTTTTAACTTGCCCGATGGCTAAAAATGGCCCAAAGAAGCTCAAAACAAAGTTTCTCTCACTAGAAAGCCTCTCCTTCTTTGTCCTCAATTCCAGCTGCATGCGATGAAAATTAATGGAATGGTGCTTTTAAATATATTTAATGGGTTGTTAATGGCCTAGCACTGTGGCACTAGTTTAAAATCTTAAAATCCAAAACTATAGCATCGTAATGCTAATATTTGACGTCTTGGTTGAGTGCAATACCTAGGGGCTCGAACACCAAGCGTCGAGGCACTCCAATAGTGATATTTTTCATATTTTGTGAAAATGCACACCAAACACTTGGGACTTATTATAGAACACACAATCAATTTCATGTGGCAAAATACTCTCAAAGACATGCAAATGGGTTCAAAATTCAAAGATCACAATTAAAAAAAAAATACCTTTTTCCAATTGGGTTAATTGGTATTTATGGATCTTTGATCCTAGAGGTTTCACATGAAAGATATATTAATGATTTGTTAGTGAAGACTATTATAAATCTTGCATGCATGAAAATTGTGTTGGGAGTGCTACAACACTATCCTAGCTAGCACAACAGTGTTCCCCTCTTTGTTATAGAGTTTTGAAGTGAGCAATATAATGGCATTGAGATTGGAGATCTACCACACTTAGTTCTCTATTTTGCATAGCATTTTTCTTAGTTGAGATCGCTACGGAGTTAGCCCTATATACATATACATATATATATATATATATATATAGTCCTCATCATTGACCATTTACCCATCCAATTCCCATAAAGTTTTACTGGATAAGAGGGAGAAAGGGGGGAGGAGAGCGAAGAGAGAGAAGTTTGCCTCTAGATCATTTTCGCCCATTCCTCCGGCTGTGAAAATTATTTAGGTCACTATAGGTACTCCGAATCCTATTTATATTTCTGATGATTTTGAGTTTTGATTTTTTATCTCTCTTAAATCTGGTTAAAATGTATTATCACTTGATTTAATAAGTTTTCACTATAGAACTTTTGATATATGATAAATATGATCATCCTCAACATTTTGATATAATTATATTTAAATTTTATCATCTATTTTTTGTAAGTTTGACCTTTTAATTGAACCTTGAGATCCGCTGATCTCATGGTCCAAAATCCACTAGATTTGCTGTCCATTTGGTCCACCAACTAGGAACCCCAAAATCCCTTCCTAGATTTAACCTAGAGCTTTAATTAAATCATAATTAATTCATTTTAACTCTTAAAAATTCACATAACTACTCTAATTGATCATAGTTCAACTCTGAATCCATAAAAAATAGAAGACTTATCAGATTACCTATAATTCCATTTTAATTTAATTTTTAAGGAAATTCAACATTAATTAAATTAATTAATTAATTTAAAAATCCAAAAAAATCCCTAAATACTTGGAAACATCCCCTTAGGTCATTTCTAACCTTTGGAAATGATTCCATCAGGTTTGGGGCTGACTTGGATCAAAAATAAAAACTTCTCTTAATTAGGCAATTTATAAAAAAATTCAAAAAATGTCAAATTTTGAAAAATCATAATTACATATTGAATATTCTAATTCAAATAAATTCAAAGAAATTCAACTCTAATTAAAATATAATATTTTCTAAAAATATCAAAACCCAAAAATTAAGTCAAAGTTAAAAAGTCATCTTTCCGATCAATCGTAATTCAAATTTAGGTCCAAACTTTGTAAAATCATAACTTTTTATAAAAAACCTCCAAATTAAGAAAGCTAATGGTCTAATTATTTATCATAAGGTCTAATATTTGTTAAAAATATGAAACTTTCAAATTCAACTTTGATTAAAAAAATCAACTTTTAGACCCTTAATTAATGCGATTAAATAATTCTGATAATTCCAAAAATTGAATAATTTATTTAGAATTTCAAAAAATTCTAATTTGATTAATAAAACCCTTAACCAATATTCTAATGCATAATAACCACTCAAAAGATGAAGTTTTTAAGATGGACTACTCTGGGCTGCGGGGCTATGTGTTCTTAGGAGGTCTGGTTCCTCGAACTTGATGGCACAATACCACGAATGAATTCAATAGAGTGTAAAACACTAAGATTAAGTAATTCTTCATTATTTAACTAAACTAAAACTTTTAATACAACTACATGAACCAGGGTTTTTAGGATGGACTGCTCCGGGCTGCATGGCTACGTGTACTAAGGAGGTCTGATTCTTCTAGCCTGGTGGCACAACGCTATGAATTGATTGATGGAAAATATAAACTAATTTAACTTTTAAAATTAGAAATTAATCAAATTAATTAATATTAATCAACCCTTATCTTCCAACTAACTAAATCAGCTTAATTAACCCCGATTGTTATTGGATAACCCAAGCCTACAAGGTTATTGACTTAACTCCAAAGAAGGTGAAATAAACTTCACATCCTCGATGATCAACAAAGGTAGTAATCATTTAACAATTAAAATACATTCAGATCAAACTTTAATACATTAATACTTAAACTCAAACATAAACTTTTCCTTCGACCTTTAACAAACCCAAATATCAGAAAACTTGAACAAACAACCCAATTTAGAATCTACCCCAACACACTACCCTCTACACAAATTTTAGATGGTTTGTTAGGACAACCAACTCAAGTATATGTTAGGTCGGTGTTTGCTTTACTATTATGTGTCAAGTTTTTTGAGATTTCATTGCATATTGTGATTGAAATTACATGACATATTTGCTTACTTTCTTTATTTCACTTTGTGAATTGATGTGATGGACGATATCTTACTCTTATGTTAGGGTCATTTTGATTGCTCACTAAATTTTATGTAGGTGTCCATGCTCATGTAGGGCAATAAAGGGTGCTAAAAATTTAAAAATTATAAATAACTGCTAAAGGTGCTTTAGCTTGCTTAGCACCCAAATACATAAGAGCATATGACCAAGCATAGCTGGATTGAGTATTTAATTTCATTATATATAACTACTTATGATTAATTTAATATTTAAATACTTAAGATAATCTTGTATGAGAATCTATATTTTTCTTTTCAGTATCAATGTAATTTATTTAAAGTATTGAGTTGTGAAAGAGTCTTTGAATTTGGGATACTTAGATCCAAAATTAAATTTCAAAGAGGAAAGAATACCGCTCGGGGGGATAGTCCTTTTTCATTTGGAAGCTCAATTTTGGATCACTCCTCTACCTAAAGTGGGAAGAATAACTTCCCCTTTAGGATTAGAGTTTTTTTTTTTCATTTGAGTATCCAGACATGACGAATCCAAGGAGTTTGAAGAGGAGAAGACCGATAAATTGAAGATAGAAGAGTATCCAACACAAAGTTTACTTGCGTCTATCTTAGGATTAGAATTTGGTTTGTGGTTAGTGGTATCCAACCACTTTTAATTTTCACAATTATTGGTTATAATAAATGGGTAATTGCCTATGGATATTATTTTAAGGAATTAATTATATTGGTTAATGTTTGATTTACTTTGCTTGCGTATATGATTTTGCACGTTTTTCCTATTTTTTGGCATTTGTGTGTCAATTTTGTTTTAGCCTGGACATGCAGAGGCTTGTGAGGGCACAATAAAACTTTTTCTACTTAAAATTAAATTAAAATTTTTAGCTCATATAAAAACTTTAACAATTTAAGAAGTAACCTCAAGACCACCAGGAGTTAACATAAATATATCATTACCTTATCTTCCTTGTTAGGCACCTCCATGCTTGCGGGTTCTAACATACCAAATAGCCTTTGAGGGTGCAGATCTATCAAGAAGATGTTATGCAATCTCTAAGAAAAAAAATATTTTCAAGCCTTTTTTAAAACTGCTTCATTCTATTTTATGCAATTAATTGAGTTGATCAGCATGCATTGCATTAAAAACTATATTAAAATGAGTCTAAAATTTTAATTACATTTCTTTTTTAGCATTTTCACCCTATATAAGTTAAGGGAGCAATTAGGATCCGCTCTAGATGTTGGTCTTAATTCTCCAAAACTTTAGTAAAAATGTCCATACAACTCTTTCATAAAATGACTAGATTCGAGGATTTAAAATCGGCTAAGTGGTTAGCTTGCTCCCCAATCCAGGCTAGGTAAGTCCAGACTTTACACTGCATTAGTTAAATTTGGGCCACTATTATCTGGTGCCCAATTTAAATTTAAGATTCAGGACATATTCTGAATCATAAGACCCCAACCTCAGGGAATAAATTCCAAAATTTAAATAAAGTAATCAATTCAAATTAAAATTCTTCTCAATCCAAAACTTAAAGCCCAACACTTAGATTTGGTTGGGACACTTTTAAATTATTTAAGAATTATAAAGTGTCTCATACATCTCTTTCGTTGATTCCTAAAATAAGTGTTCAAAATTTGACACATTCCCAGTTCATATTTCATATTCACCTCATCTGATATCACTCACAAAAAAATCTATAAACAAAATTTATGTTGTTATTTTAATCAAGAATTTGTAGGAGACTCCGGTTTCTTACGATGTAATTAATTACGAGGGCTTGCGCTCGTGAGAAATTTAGAACCCGCGTCAATTTTTCAAAAATCAATTAATATTTTTTTAAATCAAATTTATGATGCTCGTCATCTTCATAATTGAATAATTGCTAACAGATCATATTTTCTCCCATCGGGGATATGCATCATTCATTAACATAAATTTAAATATGAAATTAATGATCACTTCTCTTAATTATCATGGTCAGATATTTATCTGAACTTTATTTTGACCCTCCAGGATTATATATGATTCTCCCTTAAATCAAGCTACGACATTTAAGAGTAAACCTTCAATTTCGGGTCTGAACTTGTCAGGAGATTTTATTTATGCCTTCATAGATGATGTATTATCCCTAATGGTTTGTTCGACTCCAGAATTGAAATTTAAACTTAATTTCCAATTTTCTCAAATAAATTTAATTTAAATTTGTTTTGCACCTTGCAAGATAAATCACATTTTCAAAATTCCACCAATGAAACAACTTTATATGAAGATTATGCATAAAAGAATATTCTAATAGGGATCACTAATATATTTATATAAAAAAATCATGTTGTCTGATCCAATTAAAATAGTTATACTAAAGTATTTCATTAATTATAAATAATGCCAATCACCTTAATTAAAGAAGACATTGATATACTTTAGTAGATACAAACTATTGAGGATGGATTCCATGATAAAAGCTTGAAGGCCTTACAACATTAATGTCTTTTAGAGTGATTATTTATAGTTTATTCAATCATTCACCTTAAGGAGAAAATACCAAAGATATTGAAGTCTAAAGTTGAAGATGGTGTCAATATCGTAGAAAGGCATTATATATTAGTGATGACCTGCATCAACTTTATGAGAGACAATAGATTATGAAGTTGATATATGGCCGTTTTGGTATAAATGATATGCATTGACCTTATAGTAATGCATATGTAAACAATAATATTAGCCTTATAAATATTGATGGCGTACATTGATAAAATGCATTGATCTTATAAATGATGGTATGCATCAACACTACTAGCAATGATATGCAATGAAGTCGACGAGCATTATTACAGTCATTGTTGTTTGAGACTATGGTCGGGAGATTGAGTCAAGCAATGCAAGTTAAGAGATCATAGTCATTATAGTTAGGTGATGATAGTCAGTAGACTATATTCAAATGATTGTGGCTAGATATTTGTGGTCGGGTGATGATTACTGATGATGATCATTGGCAATGATGGTTTGGTAGAGCTCTCTCTTAGTCTAAACATTTTTAAAAAATAGTCTATAAAAAATACCACATGATTGAGCAAATAAAACATCTCAAATTTCATTTGGGATAGCTTTTTTACTGCTTTCTAAAGCAGCTTTCTAGTACAAAAATTTTAGTTCAAAATTTTTTTGTATTAAAATACTATTTTAGAAAATAATAAAAAAGTTGTCCAAAATGAAGGGTTTAGGGTCTAGAGTTTAGGGATTAGGGTTTAGAGTTTAGGGTTTAGGGTTTAGCTTTAAGTCTTAAGTTCATTTCATGTAGAGAATGAGTATCTATTTATAATTTTCTAAAATCGATATTTTGGTACATTTGGCCAAAATTTCAAAACTAGTCTTATTGATTTCCTCATTCATAGATCATTCTCTTATCATTTAAGTATCTTAATGACCTTAGAAGTAAGTAATGTTAAGCTTTTTGGATTCTTTTCATCGAGATGCTCGATTTGTTTATTTGCATGGCAGATTTAGAGATTGTTTAGCCATTCAATTATATCATTAAGTTTTTTTTTTTAACTTTGCTTCAAACGCTTGCTTTTGGTTTATTTGGATTCAGATCAAATTGCTTTTAGTGTTATATGATTCTTCTTGTCAAGAAGTTTGATTCAAATATAAGTTTGCTAAAATTGGTTTTTGGATCATTGTGAATTTGATTTTTATAGTTTTTAATTCCAATATTCATTTTAATGAAGTCAATTTTCATATAATATGCCACTTATGATTGAATATGAAGAGAATCACAAGTCTCTTTTACAATTGTAGTACAAATATAAATGGTATTCAGATCAAATCACAAGTCTTCTTTGTATAAGAAGAATGATGCTCCACTCTTTCACACTTCGACTATCTCCAATATTATTATTGTCATTTCATTGATGATTTCTTCAGTGAGCATGTATGAGAACCACGTTGGTGAAGTTCAACAAAAAAAAAAAAAGAGTTTATAGTGATGTTAATAAACATGGGAAAGTTTTTAATTATAAATTATATCATTTTTTCTTCATGCATGTATCATGGGGATAAAAACAACAGTTCAAGATATTAATAACATATGAAAGTATATCCACTTCAGTGGCTACTTATAGAATAGCCTAAAGCTCGAGTTTTTTCTCAGTCCATTGGAAAGGATAGGCATCTTTTTGAGAGCAAAGAAGAGTTGCATAGGATGTTCCATTTAACAAAGATTTAACATCACTTTTAATTCAAGATAAAGGAAAAAAAAAAATTCTCATGAAGATTAAAATCTAAAATGTTAGGCAAGCTCAAATATATTTGAATCACAAATCACTTATAATTTATCTGTTAGATCGAAAGACTACTGAAATATGAGCTGTAACTCATTATACATATAATCAAGTAGAAGTTCATTATATTTGATCCTAATTTGAAGTCAAATATGATCATATCAAATTTGAAGAAAGATTGCAACATTGATTTATCCTTTGAGAAGACTTGATAATTTCAAGAGTAAGCTATTACTTATGTAAGAGAATCTTCCCAAATTTCCTTACAAAAGTTACCATCCTATTTGATTATGCTACATAGAAAAAAAAAATACTGGGATAATAATTGATATTTAGCTTGACAACAAAGTATATTTTGACTATGTTTACTTCTCTTTGGAGATTTGTGTGTAAGGTATAAAAATGTAGTTCACTTAATGTTAAGTGTTGATGAAATATATATGAATACTTTTCTTCTCAAAATCTCTACCCATTGGAGTTGGTGTGGAGGTATTTTAGTAGTGATAGCGGTGTGATATATCAATACGTAGATTTGCTAAGTGAAATTTATAATGATTGGTTTAGAAAATGATGAGTTGTTGATGTATCATGACAAGACCGTGGGGTAGGCATAGTGAAAAATTTGGAGTTTATCAAGGCATAATAAATTGTCTGTGCTTTGTTAGCCATTTTTTTAGCGATGCATCATGCAGCTTTCACTCACACATCATAGTGATGGAATTCTAAATTTAAGATTATTGTGAGAAATATCACTTGGTTTTCATGCCTTAAAAAATAGTTGAGTTCTATAGTTATTTTGGCAACATACATGTTAGGAATTGAGTCATAGTTTCTATATAGATAATGAAGTTGACTTTGAGCAGAGGGCTCATGCTTTGTTCCCTGGAAATTGATACCTTGATGACAATTGGTATTTCAAAGAGCTTCAACAATATGAGTAAGAGTCCAAAATTCAATTTTGTGACTACTTTTTTTGAAGTTTTTGAGGCCATAATGCATAAGTGATTCTTCAATAAGCATGCAATTACATCAAATACTAAACACATTTTGGCAAAGGAAAATAAATAAATATTTGAAAAACTCTTTAAAAAGTCTCGAAATTTGATTTTTTGTCCTATTAAAATAATTTGAATTGTGTGCCCTTGACGATGATTATAACGGTGATGTTGGGATGTGATATCATTTCTATAGCTCTTGTTCAAAGTTTATACACGCACAATCAAAATTGAAGAAATTTGCGAGGTTCTTTATGAAATAAATATATTTTTCATGTTTAATCGGTGAAGTCTGAGAGTATTTGTACAAATAAATAAAAAATGAAAGACCTTAAAAAAAAAAGAGAATTATGTGATGCAGTTTACGTGCAATCAAAATTGAATGAGAGGCCATAACCTACTTGTAAAGCTAAGTTCCCATCACATACATAACATTTTTTTTACTTTGCACATTATTATTATAAAAATATTATAAGTGATTTGAATCCATATAATTATTGAAGTAAAAGCAATGTCTATCATTGTGATATTTCTAGCTATTATTTTACACTATGTTATATTTATCTTATAATTATCTTATATATTAATTGACCAATTTTTACTATTTTCAGTCCTACTATTTTCATTTACGTAAAATCCGCAATTCATAGTTCCTTTGGTTCTCGAAGGGTCACCAGATCTTTTGGACAGCGAGCCCAGGCTTGCAGACTTGCAGCATTCTTCAACTCGTCTTAAAAATATGTGGCACATTGCCGTTCACAGGCGCTCACTGAGGCTTCATGATTGACGAAGCAGTTTCCCGGCTGGCGAGCGGCGGCGCCTCTGCGTCCGCGGCCTCCGCGGAAGCCGAAGACGTCTCGACGCTCCTTCCTCTCTCGCTACGTAGATCCCAGCTCATTCCCCCCGCTCCGAACCGCCGCCGGTCGGCGATTGACTTCCTTCACGACTTCGGCGGTTCCTCCTGGATCGCCTATGGCGCGTCCTCCCTCCTTGTGATTTCCCACTTCCCTTCCCCTCTGCCAGAGCACGAAAACCTAGTCGGTCCATTCTTTCGCCAGGTCATTGAGCCGTCCTCCTGCAGCGCCGTCAACTGGGCCGCTGACGTAAACGCCGTCTCCTGGTGTCCAGTTCGTCCGTCCGAGGGCGAGGTCGCGGCAGCGCAGGGAAACTCCATTTGGCTCTACGCTCCGCAGCCTGACAGTGATACAGGTTTGAAGGGTTATCCTAATTATTTTCTTTATTTAACGTTGAGTTTCTTAGTTTGCGAAAGATATTGGAGAGTGCAATGATTTCCAATGCAACGCTTCAACATGTTTGGCTTTGTATCTCACAATAGGTTGCTGGCTTTGATTAAATATGATGCCTTATCGTAGTAGCTGTGGTTGCTCGGATTGATGAGGCTGAATTTGTGTTGATGCTATCCGTTTATTCGTTTACCTTGTTATGAATTAACAAAGATATATAATTGTGATACAACAAGTAGATCATTCCTAATGGGCTGTCTGCTATCCTATTTTAGTCAGTTTTTAAGCAAGATTTAGCACTAATCCGCCAAACAGAATTTTGGGCACCTTAAATGATACTGTTTTGATGATTGCCATTTTATCTTGTTATTGGTTAAATATAGGATTTGTTAAGTCCAATCATTTAAGTATTTAATTGATTTAAGAATTCCCCCTCACAAATCTTAAATTCATAAACAAATATCAAACAATTTATCAAGATTTGACAATTGTCATGCCGGTTTTAATCCTCTCAAGATTTACTAAATCTGAATGTATTGTATTTAATAAGTCCTTGTGTTAAATCCCACATGTAGCCAAACAGCCCATAGATGTGTTCTCCATCCCAGTGTTTGCTAATCACTGAATTGGCAACATGTTGAAAAATGCTCACAATTCTTCATTATCGTTTACCTTGATAAGACTTTGCTATTCATATTTTCATTTGCGCAGTTGTTTGGGACGGTCATAAATCATCTTGCTACCTAGTTTGAGTACAATATTAGAATGCATTGGGAATTAATTAATTCAATTTTCCATGACCACTGTTGGTCTAATATGCTTAGATTTTAGAGTTTGAAAGAGATTCTAACAAATTATTAAAATGATGTAGACAGGCTTAGGGGTGAAGTCAGTTTAAAAGATTATTCAGGACTTTTGTAGATTCTTCTATGACTTGGTTTTTAGCTTAATTTTGTTTCTATGAAGTAAAACAATGAAATTCTGTTCTTGATACGAATAAAAAGCAACAAGTTTGTTTTGAACTTTGTTAAGGCACATTTTCTCGCATTTTCTTAGTTTCTTGCAGACCTTTGTTAGGTATGTTTGAGTTATGAATCAAAATCAGGTTAGGTGAATATCGATAAATTAGACTTGGGTTGAATCTTGGTTTGATTGTGTTATTCATCATTGAGTTATTGTAAGGAACATCACTGAGCATTTGTTTTTAAGAAAATTCAACAATTTTAAGATCAAAAATTAAAAAATTGCAGTTACAAGTTTTTTTTTTTTGTTATTTCAGTTATCAAATTATACTTGTTTTTACAAACAAAGCCACAGTTAAACTTACTCATATATTTAATCTTCTAGGTTATACTAAGCTGTATAAAATTGAAGTGTAGGTAGGAAAATTCGAATGCTAATTATATATCTAATCGGTTTGAAAATTTAAATTTGTATAATATTTGTCAAGGCCATGAATTTGGCTTGAGGATCAAGGATCACTAGAAAACCTGATTTGTTTTTAGCACATATTGAGCTCGTATTGAAGTCAACAAGCCATCTACTAAGACAAGCTTTACCATGATCAAACTTGAATTATGATCCTAGATGGGATAGAGCAAGTTGAGATCGTATCATAAAGTATATGTTTGTTTGTATGAATGTTTACACACACAAACACACAAACACACACACACACACACACATATATATATATATGCATTTTGGACTAGGAACTTGCCTACAAAGGTACAAAAGTTAATAAAAAACATGACCTTTTTTTGGCATGAATCAAACTTGGATCAAAGGTAATGAGTCACACCTAGTTTGAATTGACTCTTGATTGAATCATTAACAACTATAAATGCAGTATGGTTGCTTCATCGAACAAAATGCATTATCAAATAAGGCTTTTATTTTTTATGTTGGGTTTAATGGAGCCTTTCCTACTCAATATATACCTAATTCTCCATATGAATTTCTCTGAGCCAGAATCATTCCTAAATTAGGTATGTTATCACATTTATTTTCTCTCCGATCAAGTTCAACTCCTTTCAAAATGCTCATATGACTAAACTGTCTCTTAATGAAAACGAAAGATAATCATAATTCCTCTACCCCCACATTGGGTGCTCCACTTGTCAAAGTTACCTTGTTTTCTTATCAAGTTTCTTGGTACGGGCCTTCTTCTATGGGCATTGAACTATGTAATTCTTGGCATATATTTCTACACCACTATGCAAATTCTATCACTCTAATATGCTGTCAATGGAAGTAGGCTGAAGTTTCATAACTGTTCATTTGGAATATTACTCATCTATTTGAAACTTTAGGGTTATGATCTCTAATCATACACTTGATATTTACAGGTTCATTCTGTTGGAGTCAGACTGCAGGTGTCATACACTCTTCCATTGTAGAAGCAATTGAATGGACTGGTTCCGGTGATGGGCTGATTGCAGCTGGCATGGAGGTTGTATTTTGGAGGAGGAAGGGTAGTTCATGGGAAATGTCTTGGAAATCTGCAGCAGATGTTCCTCAAGCAATGGTTTCTGCAACCTGGTCTGCTGAAGGTCCAGTTGCTACAGCAGCATGTTGGTTGACTTCTGTGGAAATAGGTGCACAAAATTTACCTGAATTGGCTAACGTGGATTGTAGGCTTGTTTCTGTCTATCACAGTGACGGAAAATCCGAAGCAATAAAGATACAACTCTGTCATCCTCAACCTGTTTCTTTGATTAGGTGGAGACCATCCAATTTAATGAAATTGACAAAAGATGCTTTGCGCTCATGGAAGGATGTGCTGCTTACATGTTGCTTAGATGGAACCGTAAGGTTATGGAGTGAGATTGATAATGGAAAATCTAGGAAAGTAAGTAAGGAGATTGATCATAAGATAAGACAACCTTTTCAAGTTGTTGCAGTTATTGAGATAGAACAGTGCCTGAATGGAACTCTTGGCACAACAATATTTATAGATTGGGCTGTAGATATGGCCAGTGTAATTTCAAAATCTGAGGGAGATTGTCATTCTTTATCATCAGCTAGTTCCAAGCATGATCAAATAGCCTCTTGCGAATGGTTAATCAGTGTTGGACCTGTGAACTTGGTTGCTTTATGGGCCGTCCACTGTCTAGATGATGCTACTACTTTTCGTTCTCCAAGAGTGACTTTATGGTGGAAAAAAAATCCTGCGGACCTTCAAGCTTTCAACTTCTCTAATTATCGGTGTTTGCGTCCTGCAGAAAAACCAGTTTTGGTAAAAGTTGTTGCTATGAGAAGACAACTGTTTGGTCCACCATTTGCATGCTCTTTGCTTCAGTTGCTTCCTGATAATTGCATGACCTGGTGGCATTTATATAATCCATCAATTGATGATGCAGAGCACAGTTCCTTAACTCAGGTCAGCAAGGAGAGATGTCTTTCTCATTTTACAGCTGGTGTATTAAATATAGATGGACACTCAGCAAACATATTACAATTAGCTCTCCATACTTGTTCCCATGAACTTGAGCTTGCTGTCTCCTTAGACTCTAATGGTTTTCTTCTCTTCTGGTCCTTTTCTAAACATTTCAACTGTACCTTGGGTATGCAAATGTATATTCATCCTACTTGGAAACTTATGGGAAAAATCAGATCACAAGATTTATCTACTAATTTGCAATATTTAACTGTGGGGTGGGCGCCTTTTGTTTTGGATGAGAAGCCTTTGCTTCTTCTGGGATATACTGATGGCATTGATTGTTTCCTGATTAATGTCCCAGGGGAAGGAGAGGATATATTATGTCATAAAATCTTCAGTGTATCGTTTGCTAGTCATAATCATTTAGAAGGGTCACCGGATCTCATATTTGCAACACCTTTAGCTTATTTTTCGAAAAGTTTTTTGCTTTGTGGAGTATGGATGAAGGCATTTAGGACTTTATCTTGGAAAATTGTCCTCCAATCTGAAGATTTTACTGGAAGTTCCTGTGAATTTAGTTCTGATTCTGAAACAGTTTTAATGCCTGGAAATATGAGTAAATGGATATCACGCAGTGGCCGAAGATATTCTGCTACCATCTGTCCAGCCTCATGGAACTTTCCACACCCACAAAATTCTAAAACAATGATATGTGTTTCAGTGGTTACTCTCGATCATTCTATGATCTCCAATGTTAATAATGTGATTTCTAATAATGTTTCATATGGCAATATTATTAGTTTAATGGCTATAGGATTTTCTGATGGTGTAGTGGAACTTTGGAAGGTGTCTTCTGCTAAATCATTGGAGTCAGAGTCCATACCCTGGGTTCTTGTGGGAAAATTTGCTGCACACGATGGCCCAGTTAATGCAGTCTCATTATCGAGCTGTGGTAGTAAAATTGCTACTGTTAGCGTAGGTGGTAAAAACTGCGTGACCACCCTTCATGTTTGGACTCCAATATGCTTGATAGGTGGTGGAAGCTTTATACTAGAAGATGTTTTATCATTTAACGGGCCTGTGATTGCCTTAAAATGGTCAGTTATAGGAAATGGAAACCTCTTACTTGGTGTCTGTATGCCAAATGAATTTTACATATATTGTGAGAGAAGATCTCATAGTTTTTTCGTGGAATCAGATAAATCAAAAGAGTTGCATCCTTGGTGCTGCATTTCAATGTCACATTCTTGCCAACCTTGTCATGAATTTCAGTGGGGACCTATGTTAACTCCCGTACTTCTTCATGAAAGGAAAATTTCAATCTTTAGTGAGTGGTTGTCTGAAGCAGAATATAATCACATTGGAGAAAGTTCTTCTATTTATACTGTTAGCACAGATGAAAACTCACGTTGCGGTATATCCCTCAAAAATAATGTGCATGATGCTAATGAATTAAGCCAACTTGACAATAAAGAAAATGGAATAGCTTTTAATGTTCTGTCTTCAGGGAGCTTCTTGAAAAAAGAGAAATGTGATACCAGGAACAGGTTGCATAGCTTAATGGATATGGTAGAGAGACTTTGTAGACCTTTGGAATCCTATCACCCCTGGGCACTACTCCAATATCTATACAGTGGTATGTTCTCTTAACTATTTAAATCATATGCATTCATTAGGATTATCATCAAAACCAAATGATATGCATCTTCATACAACATCATACTTTTGACATCTGAACTGTTTGTGGAAACTTTATGAAAGCACTTTGCATGTTTTGTGGACATGGAATCTAATCATATATCTTTTCTATATGAATGAAATATAACTCCCCCTTGCTTCTCCTTGCACCTTTTTACTTTCATTCCCAAAGATCTAATCAATCTAGAGATGGGAGCCCCAACAGTGTCCAAGTGAATCCTTATGCATAAGCAGGTGTACTTGTTAGATATAACAAAAATAAAACCACAATGCATATTTCAGATAAAACCTTTAGCTTTATCCTTAACCCAAATTGATATATATCCTAGAAATTACTTGAATATACTGATGAAAGTTATCTCATTCTGGAAATTGCACAAATTACCATATAAATTCTAAGTTAGGACTATTGTCATTTTGGATATCCATTTTCCCTGCTATTAAATTAAGATTATCAATTTATTTAAAGCCATAAAATTAGTAATGTGATCGGTTTATCTATGTCATATATGTGTAATGGTTTTTTTTCCTATTCAATCTTGTCAAAAAGAGTTGGATACATCTTGGATATAGGCAAGTGAAGGTATGCAATTGGTGATATTCTAGTTAATCCTACAAGAGAATTACCATTTACTGTTTCCTTTATAGTGCGTAGTCAAATATGTATGATATTCTAGTCAATCCTACTAGGCTGTTTGGCTGTATTTTTCCGGTTTTCATGTTTGCACTCTGTGTATTGATGAGAGATTTTATATCTAAATACACGTGTTCATACTTATTTATCCACGTGCATATATGTGTACATAAGTGTTCTACTTTAACCATCTTTCTTTTTCACCGCTTGACCTATTCACGAATTCATGTTGTCTACTATCTGGTTTTGTGTGATTATGTATTCTTATGTGATACTGTAATTTGCTGGTTAGTATTATGGGCATGCATGTTCTAACTGGGCTTGTTCTCTTATACTATGTCCATATTCTACGAGGGGCCTTTTTTTTGGCTTTCTTTGTAGTAGCAGGTGCACCCTATTTGGATACAAATTGCCAAACTGCTTTAAAAAAAAAAAAGTCTTAAACGGATTCTTTTAGAATGAAGTTTTGAAAATGTTGTTTTTCAATTGCTTCATAAAACCACTTTTCGATAGCAGCTTCCGTAATTTATGAAAAAGAGAATCTCAAATAGACGGGCTATTTTTACTCGTGATTTAGTTTCAAGCTATTGAATATCTCTTGGTTGCGGATTTGCTAACATGTTCATTCTTTCTTTTGATGTAATTTTGAGGTATTTAGTACTTCAATGTGGTTTGCTATTACTTTTTCCATACTTAGGTATGCATTTGGAAAGATAAACTAACACTTGGCACCGTGGATTGGGTAAAATAATTGGCAAATTTTAGGAAACTGGAAACGTGCCTATATTGTTCTGAAACATCTCGTTGATTCACTCTCCCCTTTAGATGCTTCTACAACTGTAATTGAACGCTGCAGTTCAGAAAAGCCTTGTCATATACCACAGATATCTTTGTCTAGGTATCTTGATGGAACGTCCCCAGAAGAGCCAGGCAGTAATACTGTACAGTGGGGTGAAGGAAGTAATTTTGTATCAGCAACCTTTGATAAAAATGTTTTTCAGTTTGGGAAAGATACTATGAAGCCGACAATATATAATGATATTCCGGTGATCAACGGTTTGAAGTCTGAAATTATGGGGTTCATTGACACTCTTGAGAAGTTTCCCACCTTAGCTGCTTTAACAAACATGGAGAGAATACACATTTTAACAGTGCTTGATATTTTACTTGAGCTCAGCAATACAAGCTACGCTTCTCTATATGATAGCCTTGATGAGCCTGGGCGAAGGTACTTAATTTACAGGTCTTCTTAAGTTTTACCTATTAGAAAGTCTTTTCATACTTTTTGGTTCTTTCCTTTGAATTGTACAATGGGTTGTTAGTATGATAAAATATAATATTATGATTATTCTTTTATAATTTACCCACGCTCAAATGCTTTTTCTAAACAAATGAATATTCATCTCTTAATGGGCGTGGCTACGGATCTCTATGGACTCAGAATGGTTTATTTCTTGAAACCTTTCAACTGAGGATGGCCTTAATGTAAGATATTTAACAAACTTTTGAATGTTTCTCTCATAATTAGTTCATAGCTTGTACCTGAGCATGCATGATTTTACCAAAGGAAACATTGTTGTTGCTATTGATCACAATTATGAAAGTAGAACTTCTAAGATGGGTATATTGGTTGTAATGCAAGGTACGGTTCTAGTCTAGAATCATTCTACATTTTATACCATTTCATGCATACTGCATAAGTGAATTTCAATGGAAGATAGGAAACAAGATCTTCATATTACGAAGGAAAATTTCTCAAGAAATGTTAAATAGAATGTTGCAAGGTAGGGGGATGAATGAGCTGATCCTAGCCATATAATAATTTGCTTAGCTTAATCACTAAATCTAGCCTTGTCTACCGTTCGAGCTTATTCAACATAATTCAAGTTTGAGGTCAAATATGGGATATTAACCTTGAATGTGATTTGCATTTCTGTCATTTAAAATGATTGAAACATTTTTTTAATTCTCATGCAAGCTTTCATTTGAGTACTTAAGCCAAGCTATAAAGCAAGGAAGAGGGCAAGGGGGTGGCCTTCTTTTGCCATTAACAACTCTAAAAAGTGTCTTTGGCATTGCTTTGGTTTTAAAACCTAGAAGAGCCTTTGGATCTTATCAATGCTCTATTTTGTGAATGCTTAAGTGACCTTTACATTTTGATTGCTCTGATGAACCATCTCTTACTCTGATTTGGGTTGCTTTTCCTTCGATTTTTTTTCATTGTTTCAATCAATCTATTATGTTTTCTCTCGATTCTATTCTTTGAAAAATTTCTTCAAGTGGGTGTAGCTATTGCCAAACTCTTTAGGCCATTAGTGGCTAGGTCTTGATAGAAATGGACATTACTATTACTTGGGAGAAAGAGATTTGGATTGTCTATATTGCTTATGGTTATACTTGCATAAGGTAATATTTGAAATCATTCCTTCATATGAATTTTCTTGTAAAATATTGTCACAAATATATGGGATGCTTTATAGATTCATTTAGAATTGCGAAAAGTCATCTTTTGGTGATCCTTGTAATCATGGCTCACAAGAGCAATCAAATGATCACCATTTGGTGGAAAATTCTTCTATCCTTAATAGATTTGAAATATTTTATGATTAAATACACCATAACAAATATTACATTATTTTAATAGATAAAAATATTATTTATTAATGTCTTAATAATAAAATTTTATTTTTTTGAGTTTTTTTTCTTACTCAGTATATTTGATTGAATAAGATTTATTTTATTTTGGGATGCAGGCTCCTCATAAAAGTAAGTTTTTATAGTTAATTGCATTAAAAAAGTGTTTTGTCTTTGAGAAATTTTTTGATTATAATAATGATTTACCTTTTTTTAATCAAAATATTTTCTAACATTTTATATAATTTCAATAATTGTATTTCAAAAATTGGTTTTTGAAATTTCAAGGATGATTGAAACAAATTAGAATTGATTTTGATCGACGTTTTAAAAGGCGAAATCGGGAATCAAGGCATTTTGGCTAAGCGAGGCGAGGTGTAAGCCTGAAAAATAATAAAAATAAAGTAATTTAAAATTATGAATAATGATAAAAAATAACAAAATATTATGTCAATTGTGAATTTGATGATTTATTCTAAGATAATATTAGTATATTACTGGAAAGTAAGACTTAAAATAAACTCACTTAAAAATAAAATATTTCATTAGGATTAAGATCCAATGCTGACTCATCATCATTTTGATTGTCTTTAGAAGAATCTTCATAATTAATGTCAAAGTCATCCTCAAACTCTTCTTCATCTATAATATTTTTTCCTTTATCCCCTATATCAGTTAATATTTCATTAGCTTTAGAATGAAACAATAATAGCATAAAAAATAATTTATTATATTTAAGAATACCTTTGAATTTTTTTGAAGCTTCAATCTCACTTTGTTTCTTTCTTTTATATACATGAGTAGTTGCTTCATTGTCTTCATTGACATGAGTTTCTCCTTCTGCTTCAACTTCAGAAACATCAACATTCTTAGGAGTAATTCATCATCAGATTGTAAATCATCAATAAGTAAATGATCAATTTCATTATCAATGCTTCTTTGTTTCTGTAATTTGAGATGTCTATCTTTCAGTTTTTTGTTAAATATAACATATACTAATTTGTTCTTCGATCTGTCGCCAATTGATTTATTCTCTTAGTATGAATTTGATTGAAGGTGCTCCAATTACGCTCGCATGCAAAAGCCGAACATGTTAGGCTAAGAACTTTAACTGCAAAAACTTTCAATTCAGGAACATCATCTCTAAATTGATTCCACCAATGTTCTACATGAAAATAAATAGTTTTTTATGAATATTGATTGAAGTAGAAGACTTAAACATAAATATTAAAATTAAAATTATAAATATACAAATTATAAACATACTAGGAGATCGTGTTTTGTAGCATGCTTGTGCTGCTCTAAATCCAAACATTCCATTCTTTAAATGAAATTCCTCAAGTTGATCATTCACTTTGAGGTAGTCTTCTTCAGAAATGAGCCTGTCCATACACGCATACAAACCAATTTTCACCTTTTTATCAACATGAAAGTCTTTATCATTATAAAATTGAGGGTTTAAATAGTATACAACAGCATGTAAGTGTTGCTGTAATTGACGATCCCACTTTTCATCTATAATATCCCATATTTCTTTGTAGGAACTTTCTTGACCTCCTAAATCTTTTACAATGCCTTCTTTAGCCCTATTCATTGCTTAATAAATAAATCCCATAGCCGGAGTTCTCTCACCATCAACCATTCTAAGCACCTTAACTAATGGTGTTGTTGTTTTCAAATTATGATTTGTACTGCGCTAAAATGAATCATCTTTCATAATAATTTTTTTACATGTTTTCCTTCTTGTTTTTTTTGCCCATAAACTTTTATCCCATTCTTCAGAAGCAATCATAATTTTCAAAGGTTGCCTTAACTCCTTGAATCTCTGTAATGTTAAATATGTAGTAGCAAATCTCGTAACAGCATGTCTAATAATTTTCTTGTACGTGAATTTTCTCATCAAATTGAGTACCCAAGAATGATTGTATATGAACTTACTAATGAATTTGGCCTTCAATAAGGCTGATTTATACTGAGGCAACTATCCCAACTTCTCAAGCATTAAATCAATGCAATGTGCAACACAAAGAGTCCAGTAAAGGTGAGGCCTCTTCTCCATTAACATTCTCCCTGCAGCTTTATATGCACTTGCATTATTAGTAACAACTTGTATTACTAAAACATCACCCACTTTCTCAATAACTTCATCCAATATTTCTAACAATAATTGTGCATCCTTTACAAAACTTGAAGCATCCACTGATTTTAGAAAAATTGTTTCATATGGATTGTTGACTAAGAAATTAATAATACTTTTATGTCGAATATCTGACCAATCATTCCTTTTTCACCTCATCAGGTATTTTTGATATGGTCCCACATTGACATGAGTGCAGGCTAGATGATCCTTCAATCTCTTGACGCCACCAGTTATGTGTTTCTCACAGAAATTACATTTCATGTAAACATATCCCTTCTTTGCACCTTCACATGACACTTCAACTTGAGTTCCATATTTTCATGTAGGACCTTTCCTTTTTGTGCCACTAGTCATGCTAATAATTTATAGAAATAAATATTAAATAATCAACATAAAAAATCAACAATAGGACAACATGAATACAACAATATATCGGTCTACCGGGGGTCCAAGGGGGCGCTGTCCCGTGGCGGGGTTCGACCTGCCCGGTTAGGTCGCGGGGTCAAGGGGCAGCGGCCCTGCTGGGGTTTTCGGTAGAGCTGTCAAAAACAGGTTATGGGTCGGGTTCGGGTCCAACCCGAAATTGACCCGACACTGTTCAACCCGACCCGAACCCAACCCATTTTTGCAAACGGGTCGATTTTTCGAACCCGAACCCGACCCGCTTCGGGTCTGGGTCAACCCGAACCCGACCCGCTTCGGGTATATTTTATTAAATTGTTTTTATTTAATTCAATTTATTTAAATCTAAATTAAATTAAGGTAAGATTTACTTCAATTAATTTAAAATAAATCAAGATTAATTTAATTTGGGCAACAATGTTTATAATTTTTTGAAATATCATTTATTTATTTCATAAAAATCCTTTAAAATCCTATTTAATTAATTAAAAACGGGTCAAACCGGGTCGATTTCGGGTTTCCGGGTCAACCCGAACCCGACCCGGTTTTACAAACGGGTCGAAATCTCTAACCCGAACCCGACCCGGTTCGAGTTCGGGTTGACCTGAACCCGAAATTTTCGGGTCGGGTTCGGGTCGGGTCAAATGTTGACAGCTCTAGTTTTCGGGGGGAGCGCCCCTGGAACAAAATTTTATTATAAGAGTAATTATGCTTGTTTTTAATGTTTGTAAGTTGTTTGTATTGAAAGATATCGCACGGTACCGAGCATGTACCGCGCGGTACCGAGCATGTACCGAGCATGTACCGCGCGATACCGAGCATGTACCGGGCGGTACCGAGCGGTACTGGCTCGATACCAAGTATGTACCGCTCAGTACCGAGCATATACTTGCTCGGTATCGAGCATGTACCTAGCGGTACCGAGCATGTACTGAGCGGTACCGAGCATGTACCTAGCAATACCTAGCAGTACCGAGCATGTACTGAGCGGACGAATCAAGCTTTCGTTACTACGCGTCAAAGTCAAGGCCCACAACACCGCTCACCTGCTCTTCCGACCTAACCGAGGCCTGAACGTTTCGTGCACTCACAACTTCGGCTTCATTTCCTGCTTTCGAAATCGTTATTGCTTTCGGCTTCGTTTCCTGCGTCGTTTCCTTCCAGCTTCGTCTCCTGCACTTACGGCTTCGTCTACTTGCCTCATGACTTCGTCTCTTTTCTTCACGGCTTCGCCTCCAGTTAGCCTTTCAATTCTCACAGGAAGCCCTAATCCTAAACGCGAATATGCGAACACAAATTGGCAGTGTCGTATTTACATATATACCAAAAATTTTTTTTTTCGAGGCGGTGCCTCGTACTGCCTCGAGGCGTTACGCTCTGATGCGTATGCCTTATGCAAAAAAATTGTAGGCTTCGCTGGATGGTTCGAGGTGTAAGCCCCAATACGCATGACTTCCGCCTCGACTTGAGGCGCGACTCAATGCGGACGTCTCGTCCACTTTTTTAATGGTTGATTTTGATGTCCCGACCCGACCCGGCTAGCCCGAATTAACTGGCCGGGAGCAAACAGTCATACGGAAAGATACCATAACATATAAAAACCATAATCAAACATTTAACTTTTATAATAAAACATAAACATCATTCATAAATAATAAGAAAGAGCCACTAAAACTTCAAATGAAAGTGTTCCAAGTTTGTTTCTTCTCACCACAACAACTAAAACATAGACATCAATAATTACATAAACTCCAACAAACTGTTCATATACAAACTACTAACTCAAACTCAAAATAGTAAACATAAAAAAAAACCTCTTACTGAGGTCCTCTATGATGGTAGGTGTACTATCGTCCCGTAACCATCACTTCTTAACAATATCTCCTAAAATTTTTTTCCAATAATAGGATGAGCCAACAATCAGCAGGTGAAAAATATTTATCTTAAATTTATAAAATATTTTTCTTTTCTTTCTTAAACATGTCATTAAGTATGAAAATGAAATAATGAAATATTATAATAAACATTTGTTGGCGTGAATTATAAAGTATTTTTATAATTATTTCTTTAAAACATTTCCTTTTAATCATTCTTCCTTTTCTATTTTATAAAGATTTCATTTTTCCTTTAATCCTTTCATAATAATGCATAAATTTCATAATCATAGTATAATAAGCACCCGTCCTGAAAGAACCATAGTTTTGTACTGATCAAGTACATAGTCATTGACCATTTCTTTTACCGTTTGGCTCCAAATAACCCCATTACCATTTGGCTCTTCAAACCCTTTTATCATTTAGCTCCGTAGAACCGCATTATCATTTTGGCACTTCCGGATCAACATACACATGCATTTTATAATACTTATATTCATCAATGAGTCTAGAAATTATTCAATACATCATATATTTTCTTCAATGATTTTTGGATAATAAAATTCTGCATCTCTTATGTCTTAAATTTTATTTAATTAACTTGAACATTTTTAAATAACATGTCATACATATAAGCAATAATTGAAAAGTTAAAACAATAATAGAAAATTCATGAAGATTAACTTGTAACCTTTTTAAAAGTGCAGAAATATTTAATTAAATTTCATAAATTTAATTTAAATGTAATCACCTATCTTGTATGTATCGAACAAACATCACAACGCTGCACGACGTTGCTTAACCACGTGTCGTCTTCTTAATCCACACCTAAGGATAAATACAATTGAACTAAGCACACTTCACAAATATTTTCAATAATTAAAATAATTAAAATAATTTAATTTCTATTTTCGGAATTATTATAAATCCAAAATTTTAAAATCCCTAAATCTTAAATTTTCATCATAACATCAAGCTAAACATTTTCCTAAATCATAATTAATAATTATGTTAATTATTTTTGGATTAAGTTAATTAGGGAAATTAAGAAAAATGAGATTTATTATAAAAACTTAAAATTTTGTTTTATATATATTTCTAAGGCCCTTAGAATCAACTTTTGTAAAAGCACTTTATAGAAATTAAAATTTAGGTAAAAGTCCTAACTTTTTTATTTCCAAAAATTCCTTCAAAAACTTTATTTTTACCATTCAATTACTTCCCTAATCATTCCTTAAAGGTTTTGTAAAGAAATTTTGAAAGAAAATCAAATTTTTGTAAAACCCAAAATTTTTATCTCTAAATAACTTGAGATCGAGAGGGATTCATTTTGAAACAATCATTCCTTAAGATTCCCCTCGTTGTCCTTTTTGATTTGCACTAAATTCTTTGCTGGAAAATATTCGCCGGAGAGGAGCACGCCGAGCCCGTGCCGTTCGTCCTGTTTGTCCAGTCCGACTTCTCCTTGTTCGGCCGAACCGTGCATGAAAATGAGAGGGGGAGGGCCCGATTTTGTTATATTAGGAGAAAGGGTTTGCCAAAAAGACCTAATTGCCCTCACTTAAGTAATTTCGGCTTTAATATTAATCAAGGGTAGTTTGGGCATTTAGAAAATTTCACTTAAGTTTCGTCATGACGTATTGAAAAGCATGCGACGACCTACGATCATCTTTTTTGGGTTTTACAATTCACACCCCTAATAAAAATTTCATCCTCGAAATTTAAAAGAAATTTTATACAGTAAAGTCATACCTTAGCCAAATAAATTAGGGTAATTCTCCCTCATTTCTCACTCCTCCTAAGTGACATTATTTTCTGAAATATGCTTCAATAACACTTTAACATAAGGGATTGCTCTGCTTCTTAATTGTTTAGTATCATAATTAATAATTCTCTCTGATTCATTCACAAAGGTCAAATCTGGTTGAATATCAACTGATTCAGTACTGATCTTCTGAGTTTCATCTGAAATGTATTTTCTTTAAAAAGAGATGTGGAATACATTATGTAATCCACTCATATGAGTTGGCAAAATTAATCTGTAGGCCACACTTCCAATTCTTTCTGCAATTTCAAAAGGACTTACATATTTTGGACTTAGCTTTCCCACTTTGCCAAATCTCTTTAATCCCTTCATCGGACTGATCTTAAGAAACACAAACTCTCCCACAAATTCAACGGGATGATGTTTGACATCATAATATTTCTTCTGTCTATCTTGTACTGCCTTCAATCTATCACGGATCAACCTAATCTTTTCTGTAGCATCATCAACCACATATGCCTAATAATCTTTCTTTCTTCTGTCTCAGCCCAGCTTAAAGGTGTCCTACACCTTCTCCCATACAAAGCCTCATAAGGAGCCATACTAATACTTGCTTGGAAACTGTTGTTGTAGGCAAACTTAATCAGTGGTATATATGTCTCCCACTTACCACCAAAATTCAAAACACATAATCTGAGCAAATCTTCTAAGGTTTGGATGGCTTTTTCTGACTGCCCATCTGTTTGAGAGTGGAAAGCTGCACTAAAAGAAAGACAGGTACCCATAACTTTCTGAAATTTCTTCCACAATCTGGAAGTAAATCTTTCTTCCCGATCTGACACTATAGTCTTTGGTACCCCATGTAATTTGACAATCTCACTGGCATACATGCTTGCCAATTTCTCAACTAGATCAGACTGTTTGATAGGTAAAAAGTGTGCAGACTTAATCAACCTATCAATTATCACCCATAAAGCATCACATCTTCTTCTGGATCTGAGTAAACCAATCACAAAATCCATAATAATATCTTCTTATTTTCACTCAAGTATAGGTAAGGGCTGTAGAAATCCTCATGGTTTCTGATGTTCAACTTTCACCATCTGACATGAAGTATACTTTGATATAGTATCTGCCACACTTCTTTTCATTTCTGGCCACCAAAACACCTCTTTTATGTTTCTCATACATTTTATTACTACTTGGCTGAATGGCGTAATTGGAATAGTGAGCTTCTTGAAGAATTTCTTTTCTTAAGTCATCAACATCTGGTATGCACAATCTATATTTATAACGAAGTAATCCTTCACTATCAAGCTCAAAATCTTCAGTGTGTCCCACACTAACCTTATTCAGTATCATTTTAAAATCTGCATCATGTGGCAAAGCTTCTCGTGCCCTTTCTGGAAAGGTTGATTGGATAATAGTTTGATTCAACATCACAATCTCTGCATCATTGGGTTGAACCACTGAAATCTCCAACTTCTTCAATTCCCTTATCAATTCCTGCTATTGTGTGATCATCCAGTTTGCACTACCAGAATTCTTCCTACTCAAAGTATCTGCAACTACATTTGCTTTACCCGGGTGATACTGAATGTCTAACTCATAATCCTTAATGAGTTCTAACCACCTCATCTGCTTTAAATTCAGTTCATTCTATGTGAATATATATTTCAAACTCTTGTGGTCAGTAAAAACTTCGCATCATACCACGTACAAGTAATGCCTCCAGATCTTTAAGGCAAAAATTACTGCAGCTAACTCCATATTGTGGGTTGGGTAATTCTTTTCATGATTCTTCAATTGCCTAGAAGCATAGGCAATGACTCTTCCATTCTGCATTAGTACACAACCCAACCCTTTATGCGAAGCATCACTATAAAGCTGAAACCCATATGACCCCGAGGGAATAGTCAGCACTGGAGCAGTTATCAAACACTGATTTAACCTCTAAAAAATTTTCTCACACTGAGCTGTCCATTCAAACTTCACTGCTTTCTGAGTCAATCTGGATAGTGACATAACTATTTGTGAAAATCCCTCAACAAACCTTCTGTAGTAGCCTGCCAATCCCAAAAAGCTCCTAACTTCAGTCACTGTAGCCGTTCTTGGCCAATATGCTATTGCTTGCACTTTATGCTGATCCACATATATATTCCCATCAGTGATCACATGTCCCAAAAATTTTACATTCTTCAACCAAAATTCGCACTTAGAGAACTTAGCATACAATTCATTCTCTTTTGAGGTATGCAATACTGCCCTTAAATGATTAGCATGCATCTCTTCATCTGGGGAGTAAACAAGTATATCATCTATGAATACTATCACGAATAGATCTAAAAATAACTTAAAGATTCTATTCATGAGATCCATAAATACTGCAGGAGCATTTGTCAAACCAAAAGGCATCATTGTAAACTCAAAATGCTCATATTTGATACTGAAGGCCGTCTTTGTAATGTCTTATTCTCTAATCTTTAGCTGATGATACCCTGACCTCAAATAAATATTTGAAAATACTGATGCACCTTCTAACTGATCAAACAAACCATCTATCCTTGGGAGAGGATACTTATTCTTCACTATTAATTTGTTCAACTCTCTGTAATCTATACAGAGTCTTAGGTTTCCATTTTTTTTTTCAGAAAAAAATAGGAACACCCCAAGGGAAGGTACTAGGCCTGATGAAACCCTTCTCAAGCAGTTGTTCCTTTAACTCCTTAAGTTCTTTTATTGCCATTCTATAAGGAGCTTTAGCAACATATTTACATCCTTCCTCCAATTCAATAGAGAAATCTATTTCTCTACTTGGAGGTAAAGCTAGGTAAATCATCTGAAAATACTTCTGGAAATTCCCGAACAATTGAGATGTCTTTCAGCTCTCTTTCTTCATTCTCCTTATTAACATAGGCTAAGAAGCCTTCATATTCTTTCTTTAACATCTAAAAAGCATTCAAAGATGACACAATCACAGCTGTTACCCTTTTATCCTCTTGAAATTTGAATTTTCCTTCTCCTGACATACAAAACTTAACTTCCTTTTTGTTACAATCTATAGTTACGAAATGACAAGATAACCAGTCCATGCCTAAGATTGTATCAAACACAGATTAGGGTAATACAATAAGATCCGCCTCTAAATTCTTATCACAAATCTTCAAATCCACATGACATTTCTACTTTGTTTCAATTTGATTTCCATTAGGCATTAAAACTGACAGTGATTTAATCATAACTGTTGGAAGTAAATTGACTGATATAACAAAATCCTCAGAAATGAAGGAATGCGACGCTCGAGTATCAAACAGAATTCTAACATGTCTATCACACATAAGGATTGTCCATAATCATAAAAGTTACAACACCACTTGTTTATAAAACATGCGATTCATTATTCGTTCATTTCATATAAAATCTTTCATTGACAATTAATTAAATTGCGTACCTGTAACAACGTCAGGAGACCCCTTAGTTTCTTGCTGGGACAATCCATATACTCGAGGTTGAACATTCTGACGAGTCTGACTTTGAGAAGGCATGAAAGCTGTAGACTCCATAGTTATTGGTCTACCAGTTGTCCTCTGAGCTATGTTGCACAGATACGCCTATTTATGAGGTATGCCGTATCGGATATGTGTCGGATACGACTTTGCTTTGTCCAATTAATATATTATTTAAATTTGATCGGACACGAGTGTCCTATTAAAAAAAATACTCGGTACCGCTCGGTACTTCTCGGTACAGCTCAGTACTGCTCGGTAATGCTCGGTACTACTCGGTACCGCTCAGTACTCGGTATTGCTCGGTACTCAGTACTGCTCGGTACTGGAACTCGGTATAGCTCGGTACCGGAACTCGGTACCGCTCAGTACTGGAACTCGATATCGCTCGGTACTGGAACTCGGTACTGCTCAGTACCGGAACTCGATATCACTCGGTATTGTACCTTGACCCCGCGACCTGACCGGTCAGGTCGAACACCGCCAGGGGGCAGCGCCCTCTTGGACCCCTGGCATAGGCGCAACATATCTACACTTTTAATTAAAAATTTTATTGTTTCAAATTCATGTTGATTAATTGTGTCGATCCTTCGTAGGATAATTAATAGTTGAAATTTCATATGCTTGACATTTTATCTTCTTGTTTTAGTTGTTGTACTGACGTTTAATTATTTAATGCTTACTTTTATTTCATTTTTTTGTCATTTAAAATATTACACTTTGATCACTTTCTTAATTTTTATGTATTATTTATATATTATAATGCCGTATCCGTGCCGTATCTGTATCCTGTATTTTTAAGAATTGGCGTGTCCCGTATCCGTATCGTATCGTATCTGTATCGTCATATCCGTATCGCCGTATCCGTATTGGTGCAACATAGCCTCTGAGTATTGTTGCTTGACCTGACCTCTGTAGCAGATTTCTGTTTCAAAAGAGGGCAAGACTTCATTATATGTCCAGGCTGATGGCACCAATAAAAAATATTAATGTCATAGAGGCACTCTCCCTTATGCATTCGCCCACACTTACTGCATAAAGTAGCAATTGAAGCACTGCTGTCAGAACTACTAGATCTGAGCTTCTTCCAAGTAGATACCCCAGACTGAGAGGATTGAGCAAATTGAGAGGGCTTTGACCTGCCCTCCATTTTCCTTTTCTGAAAATCCCTCCATCTTCTGAGTCGCCTGCATGTCCATCTCAATCCTTCTGACTCTTTCCACCAAAACAGAATAATCTTCTATTCCAAAAGGAATGAGAGGCTGCCTAATTATGTTTTTTAATCCATTCAGGAAGCGGTGACATTTCTCTTCAGCATTAGGTATCAGGTGTGGGGCATACCTGGACAACATTGTGAACTCTGCCTCATATTGAGAAACAGATCGATCTCCCTGAACCAATCTGTTGAACTTATCCTGTATCTGTCTCTTGGCTGACATAGGTACATACCGGCCTCTGAATACTTTCACAAACTCCTACAAGGAGACTTGATTGCTGGTACGCCCTCCAAAAATTTATTGCAGCTGACTTCTCCACCACCTTTCTGCCTCACCATCAAAGGCATAAGTAGTAAGTATCACCCTTCTATCCTCTGGGCAAGACATGCCCTCCAGTATCTTCTCTATCCGCATCAGCCAGTCTTCAACCTCTATAGGTCTGCCACTTGAAAATAACGGAGGCTTCATATCTTGAAATAGTTTCAAGTTCTTGTCCATAGAGCGCTTCCACTTCCATTGCCACTGCTCTGAGTTTGGGAGGTCTTTATCATCTGAGTCATCGCTTTTATCATCTGAGCGAATGACTCCATAGTATTGTTATCATTATTTTTCTGACGTTCTGCTACTTCTGGTAGCTCCTTCCCTTCCTCACCATCAATACCATCAGTGGCATTCTGCTCAGAATCTATATTCTTGAGATAAAACATAACAATCATAAGGCGAATAATTCATAAAATTTATACTTTCTACACATTCTAAGATTCATACAATTCTCCTATAGGCTCTTTCATTGATCAATATTAAATCCCTTTGCTCTGATACCACTCTTGTTACGACCCAACCCGGCTAGCCCGAATTAACGGGGCGGGAGCAAATAGTCTTACGAAAAGATACCATAACATATAAAAACTATAATCAATTTCATTTAACTTTTATGGCAGAACATAAACATCATTCTTAAATAATAAGAAAGAGCCACTAAAATAATACCACTCTTATCACGACCCTACCCAACTAGTCCGAATTAATGGGGTGGGAGCAAACAGTCGTACGGAAAGATACGATAATAAATTAAAATTATAATTAGTTTCATTTAACTTTTATGACAGAACATAAACATCATCCATAAATAATAAGAAAGAGCCACTAAAATTTCAAATGAAAGTGTTCTAAGTTTGTTTCTTCTCACCACAACAACTAAAACATAAACATAAAAAATTACATACTCCAACAAACTGTTCAGATACAAACCACAAACTCAAACTCAACAGTAAACATAAAAAAATCTCTCTTCCTGAGGTCCTCTACGACAGTAGGTGTACTGTCGTCTCGTAGCCATCACTTCTTGACAATGTTTTCTAAAATATATTTCCAATAATAGGATGAGCCAACGCTCAACAGGTGAAAAATATTTATCTTAAATTTATAAAATATTTTTTTTCTTTCTTAAACATATTATTAAGCATGAAAATGAAACAATGAAATATTATAATGAACATTTGTTGGCATGAATTATATAGCATTTTCATAATTTCTTTCTTAAAACATTTCCTTTCAATCCATATTCCTTTTCTGTTTCATAAAGATATCATTTTTTCCTTAAATCCTTTCATAATAATGCATAAATTTCATAATCATAGTATAATAATCACTCGCCTCGGAAGTATCAAAGTTTTGTATTGATCAGGTACACAGTCATTGGCCATTTCTTTTACCATTTGGCTCCGAAGAATTCCATTACTATATGGCTTTTCAAGCCCCTTTACATTTTGCTCTGTAGAACCTTATCACCATTTTGACACTTCCGGATCAACATATATATGCATTTTATAATACTTATATTCATTAATCAGTATAGAAATTATTCAATACATCATATGTTCTTCAATAATTTTTGGGTAATAAAATTCTATATCTCTTGTCTTAAATTTTGTTTAATTAACTGGAATATTTTTAAGTAACATGTCATACATAAAAGCAAGAATTGAAAAGCTAAAACCATTATAAAAAATTCATGAACATTAACTTGCAACATTTTTAAAAATGCAGAAATATTTAATTAAATTTCATAAACTTAATTTAAATGTAATCACCTACCTTACAAGTATCTAATAACCACCACAACGCTGCACGACGTTGCTTAACCACGCGTCGTCTCCTTAATCCACACCTAAGGATAATTACAATTGAACTAAACACACATCACAAATATTTTCAATAATTAAAATAATTTAATTCCTATTTTTGGAATTATTATAAATCTAAATTTTTGAAATCACTAAATCATGAATTTTCATCATAATATCAATCTAAACATTTCCCTAAATTATAATTAATAATTAGGTTAATTATTTTCGGATTAAATTAATTAGGGAATTAAGAAAAGTGAAATTTATTATAAAAATCAAAATTTTGTTTTAAATATATTCCTAAGCCCTTAGAAACAATTTTTGTAAAATCACTTTATAGAAATTAAAATTTAGGTAAAAGCCCTAACTTTCCAATTTCCGAAAATTCCTCCAAAAACTTCATTTTCACCATTAAATTACTTCCCTAATCATTCCTTAAAAGTTTGGTAAATAAATTTTGAAAGAAAATCAAAATTTTGTAAAACCCTAAAATTTTCATCTCCAAATAACTTGAGATTGAGAGGGATTCGTTTCGAAACAATCATATCTTAAGATTTCCCTAATCGTCCTCTTCGATTTGCACTAAATTCTTCGCCGGAAAATCGTCGCCGGAGAGGAGCCCGCCGAGCACGTGCCGTCCATCCTGTCCGCGTTCTCCTTGTTCGGCCGAACCGTGCGGGAAAATGAGAGGGGGAGGGCTCTGTTTTGCTATATTAGGAGAAAGGGTTTGCCAAAAAGTCCTAATTGCCCTCACTTAAGTAATTCGGCTTTAATATTAACCAAGGGTAGTTTGGGCATTAAGAAAATTCCACATTTTTTAAACTCCATATTTAGGCGAAATTGGATACAAGTTCTATATACCAAATCGATTAGAATTTTACGTAGGATTTTATGAAATTATTTCCGTCAAGTTCCGTTAAACTTAATTTTTCACTTAAGTTTCTTCGCGACATATTGAAAAGCGTGCGACGACCTACAATTATCGTTTTCGGGTTTTATATTTGAATAGAAGCCAAAGGAAAAATATAAGAGTACTTGATTTTGAGAAGCCTATAAATAATTGGTACTATCCTCTATTTGGCTTTCCTATTTTTAGATTGAATTTAAGTTCAAGTTGATCAATTTCATTTAAAAAATAAAGGTTTATATTCAGATTGCAAAATATCTAGGTAATGTCTTAGAAGGTGAGGACTTATGATGTAACTCAAAAGTACATTAGACTTAGATTTTAGATCTAAGATGAGAGTCATTGATATGTACTAACATAGATCTAAATATACCAAAATGCATGAGACATATAAACTTGAAATCTCACTTGTTAAGTCAGTGTGATTTCTGGTTTTACATTCTTGCCTGGATATGATAGCTAACTAAACCAACCAAAGTGTTTCTAAAACTACATGGTCTTAGTCTTAATGCATATACAAAACAGATAAGTTTTTTTTTTAAATTTTAGAAAAGAGAGCTTTTAAGTTAATCAATTAAGATGCCTGATCACGAGTGTATGTAAATACTGACTCAAAATGCAATTTTTTTTTATGTAGTCTTTTAAGTGAGAGCTTTTATTTTTCTATATAACTCACAAGGATATGCATATGATGTTCATAATGTAATACACGGGTTTAATGTTGATTGATAAGCACATCTGTAATGTATCAAATATTATATTGCATACTAAGATCCATAAAGAGGCTTTGGATTTCATTTTGGTTTTGAAAAAGTTAACTTATTTTTGGATTATTAGAAAATATTATCTTATGATTTATTTTAAAATTATTTATATCTTAATGGATATAAAATTTACTCCTAAAAGTCTATCGCACAAATTGTCCCCGCAACCCTTAAGCAAAAATATCAGAGAAATATAGAAAAAATATATGCATTTTTAACGCGCACTAAAAAGATATACAAAATCAATCACAAAAAATCAACACCAAAATAATATAGAGGCTTATATATATATTCTTTTCTATTATGATTTGTGTGCAACTTCGGACCCACTTTAGTTTTTGTCATGGATTCAGAGCCTTCCTAGGGTGTTCTTGGCGGCCTCATTTGCCATAAGATCATTAACCCAAATCTATCATATGTAATAACTCGTGATTATCTTATTGTTGGTGATATTGGTGATCAAAATTTGTAGTCTTTGGACTTTCATCTAAGTTTTTTTTGGTATAAAAGATCTAGTGGACAAAAGATTTCAAATTCTCACTATTAAGAGGGGTAACAAAAAAAAAAAAAATATTGCTGTTTTTTAAGATTTACCTAACTTCAAGTAAGTCGCTTTATACGAGGACTCCTTGGGTTCTTATCTTATGTTAGATGGACTCTTGCTTTATCATATTCTATTATTTAAGCCTATATTTTGGATATTTCAATTTTCTACTAGCAATTCTTTACAATTGCCTGATATTGTACTCATATCATTACTAATATAATATATTTGTCTTTAAAAAATTGCTTTATTTTCTTTAGGTGGCCCTTTAATGTTTACAATGAAACTAAAAGTTTTGATTTTTTGGCCTGTAGTATTTTTGGGCAACGAGAAGAGGTGGTACTATAGAGATTTAAAGTATTGGGGGTTTGTGAAAGAGATGGGGCCTTAACATTTTTCTTTGAAGAGAAGATGCTAGGAAGAGTTTTTTGGGTTATAATTATTTATGGACATGGATGTGTTTCAATGTTTTTTTTTTTTTTACTTTTAAAAAGATTTTATACGTAGTCATTGAAAAGAGTAAAAACATTTTGTTGAGAAAATAAATATAATATGATTTTGAATTTCTATCCTTATAATCGAACATGACATTGCGAATACATTATCTCAAAAGAAAAAAAATATTATTTCTCAATGGATTAAAATACAAAATATATGAGTTTTCTCTTAATTGTTGTAATTGAATTATCATAAAAATAACATACAATCTCGAAAGATTGAAATATCATTCAATTATATATTGAATCATAATAACTAAGATATTTTTATTATCCTCATTATCAAATCATCCTAGAAAGGAAAATAATATCTCGAAGGATAGAAATATTATTTCGCTAAGAGTTCAAATATGAGAATAAAGATATTGTCTAAGTTTAAATTTTGGTCAGCAATTTTTCAAAAGATTTTCTCCTACTTTATTTAAAAGCTAAATAAAATAAGGTTTATTTTAAACTGATATACTTATTCCCTATAAGGACAATTAAAGTTGAGAGTTTTTAAGAAAAATTTTTCATTAAGATTGTGATAATTAGATTTATGATTGTTATAAATTACAAGTAAGAATTATAAAAAAATTTGAGATTTCAAGAGGGATTGATTCAATTTGAAATATTCTTATTTTAAGGAGTTAAAGGAGAAGAAGTAGGAGATACAGAAGCTCAGATGCATCTTAAACTATCATATTATTGGGCTTTATAGTTTTGAAGTTGAAGTTTAGTGTTTAAGTTGACATTTTATTAAAAATTCAGGTATTATATTTCTCAATCACAAGGTTAGAAAAAATGCCCATAGGGTCAGAGCTTATGATGTAGAGAATCAACTATGAAACCTAAAAGTACGGTGCTATAGGGTTGTAGTTCAAACATAGTCTAACTAAATGCCAGTGGGACCTATATCCTTGATTTTGTAAATAGTTTGAGATAGCCCGACTCTTTTGGAATTACAATCTTACTTGGAGTGAAATGCAAATGAACCAATTTCAAAACCATGATTCTGAGTGTTATGAAAATGTCAGATATGGCAGGTTTTTATTCAATTAAGAATTTGATATCGACTTCTAGTGATTCTCTACATCAATGGTCAATATTTAACTCAAGTCTTATTTCATAAATTTAATCATTTGGACTTCAAACCAAGGAGAATTTATACAAATTCCCCTAGGGCTATTTTGCATTAATTTTAAGTTATGTTCTTCAAATGACTCAAAACTTTAACCCTATGTTTTTACAATTTAGGGGTGGCATTTAAGTGAAATTTGATATATTTTTTAATTATTTTGGTTAATTTTAGATTTTATGAATTTTTAAGTTAAATTTAGAACCTTAATTAGGTAAAGTGATTCACTAGGACGCCTAAATGAAGTAAAAAATCCATAAAACTCCTCTAGGAAGTCTTTGACCTTCCTAGTCACAAAAATTTGACGTCATTTAGAGCAAAATCAAATATTTAATTAAGGTTTTATGTTTTTCTTTTTTATTCAAATTAATCCTAATTTTGATAGGGTTTTTAACTTTACAAGATTCTCTTCTCTGAGTCTGAGATGAACTCAGAGAAGGGTCAATTGTACTTTTAGGATTTTTCTTCATTCATGTGTTTTAGGAGCTAACTATGTTTGTTTGTTCAATGAATTTGTTTTAATTTGATTATTGAAACTTTTATTTCATATTTGATTTTAAGTTTGATCTGAGTTTGATTAATGTTATACAACTCATGTGTGTATGATTTCATATTTATTAAATTTACATTTAATTTGATTTTGAGAATGAGTTTAGCATGATTATGTATTAATTGATTCTATTTAATATAATTTGATTTGAATTTGAGTGTATATGACTAAATTGAATTGACTAGGCCTTATATTTGATTTTATTTTAAGAAGGATCTTAGCAAAATTTAATTATAAAATTAAACGTTATATCTTTTGAATTGTTTAATTTTGATTTGGTCTTTATTAATTTTGTATTCTAGTTTGATCTTTAGGAATGATTAAATTTTTTATTTCATTTAAAATTCATGTTTGATTTAAGTTCATCATATTAATGGGTTCAACTTAACGTGATATATTTAATTTTATTTAATTGTAAAGAGTATATGCTATTTAAATTTCTATTTGAAAATCAAGCAAACTCCTAAGTGTCTAGGGATTTTTATTAACATATGCAAGGATGTAAACTAAGTAAAAATAATCAAATCTACTCAAGCTTCTATTTTTGAATTGGCGAATGTGCTTTCATACAATGGGGGATCATTGGATATGAGTTTAATGATCCGAGGTTTGGTTGACCTCATCGAATGTCCAAATAAGAATAATCCATTGGAAATCACCAAATTTCCACAAATTGGTGAGGAAGACAATGGGGTTGTGTTACATTCCTAATCGAAGGGTGATCTAAATGGACCTAAGGTTGATGGATCATCATGCATTCACATCAACAGTTTTGCTAAGTTTTTGAAAATTTTTTGCCTCACCAGAGCTAGTTTGATGGTTTATGGCTATAGCGCCTTCTTCTGAATGAAACAAAAAACAAATGAAATGAAGGTAGGCTATTTTGTGGATTGTTCTGGTTGTCAACTCCGTTTATAGCTTGCTCCTAAGCTTGTAAGGAATCTCGTCGTTGCTCTCTCTCTCTTTGTTTCTAAGAGTTGAGAGAAGGATTTTCTTCATTTTAGTTGGAGACACAAAGAAGCTTTACAATTTTTAGGATAAACTGAAGACAAGAAGGAAAAAGTTTGCTCAATTTTCTAAGTAGGCTATAGGAAAGATCCCTAGTTTTACCCGTTTTCTATCTTGTTTTTGAAAGCCACAAGAAGGAGCTCTCATTTTTGGAAGAAACGAAGTCGGCAACTACCTTTCTTTGATTCTAGAAGTTGAAGCAGGAAGGAGAAGCACCAGTAGAAGTTAGATTTCCCAAGTTGCTTGCTAGAGGTTGCTCGACCCTTCTTAGTTTTTCAAGGATTACGTGCTTCCATCTCCTCTCCCTCGACTCTATCTAGACGCACACGAAATGACCCTCTCAAGCACTTCATTCTTCTCATTTCTCTGGAGAAAATCAAACTCAACAAGGAAAAACCCCCTCCACCAGTTCTCTCCCTCTGGAAGAATAAAAAAATGTCGCTCGGTTTACCCAAGTCACACAGAAAATCTCCTTCGTCTTGTTTCCGCCAGCCGAAGTAGCATCATTCTTGTCACAATAGCGTATAGTTCCCAAGATGGGCTATAGATGAATGATCGTGCCCCTCAACAACCCCAAATTGATGCATTCACACTACCCTTGATATAGTCTTTATTATGCCGGGGGATCATGGAAAAAAGACTGACAAATATTTAGTTTCAACCATTAGATTATGGGTTTCTTAATTTGTAAATGCTCAAATAAAAAATTGGCCTACTCGAATGAGTTGATTTGGGTTTGACTTTGATTCAATTTGGGTTAGTTAGACTCGATTCGAGTCGATTTGATTCAGTTGAAGTCGTTTCAACTTAATTAGGCTTACTTGAACTCAATTTGGCCCGAATTAATTTAATTTGACTCAAGGCAACTTAATTCTACTCGATTTGATTTGATTTGACTTGTTTCAACTAAATTGAGTTGATTCAACGCAATTTAACCAGTTTCGATGGAATTAACATCAAATCGAACAATCTAATCAATTAAATTGAGTTGAATTTGTCTTAATTAGTCAATTTTAATTGAGCCGCCTTGAGTTCAAATGCATCAATGAATGATTGTGAACCTCATTCCAAAAATGAGTTCAGCAATTACAAAAAAAATTAGTTGAAAAGAAGCATTTAAAATTTGTCATCATAGTTAAACGTATAACAATGTAGGAAGAGTTGAGAACATCATGTTCCCTCATTTATATTATCTTGCTTGATATGTAATAAACCTTGAAGAATGGCGATTTATTTAATTTTCTATTTTGGCCTCTTTTGGCAAATGAAATTTGGAACTTTTTGCCCATGTCTTCTTCGAATACTATCCTCAAAGTCATAACACCGTCATCAGAGTCATACTGTGTATTTGGATTACCAATACCCCTAACAACAGAATTATCATGAGTAGCAAATACATATGGGTGGATTTGAATCAATGATGTTGCATGCATATGAGGTGCCAACTGTTGCCTTTGGTCTACTGAACATCCTGGGGAGGAGGCTCTGATTTCATAACAATATTTAAAGTATATTCTAGGTTTTGAGTACAAACTATATTAGAAGAAGTTTGCAGTTAGGGTTTTTTTCATCTGAGTGCTCTCCTATTTGATGATTGCTAGTCTTATGGAAAGATGATTTCCTCAATTTCTGAGCGATCTTTGAAGCATCCTGTGATGTTGTGACAAAAAAGTTTTGCAGAAAGAATAATATAAAGGAACACCATCAAATTTTACATTTAACCAATAATAATGGAGCCAATCCAAATCTCCTTCTTCAATGGGATAAAATGTTTATTTCATGGCGGCCTGGAGAGTTTAGCAATAATAGCATCCACTTGAAGCAATTTTACAAAAAAACAAAACCAAAAGAAAACATGGTGAATTGGCTTAAGTAGTGAATTCAGAGCTGAGAAAAATCAATCCAAACTGGATTTACAGTTGGCTCCTTGGATTAATCAAATTGAGGAGGCCATTTAAGTAAAACATCAGAAAGACATCCACATAGCATGATCTCCATGAGAAAAGTCTTGAATAATCAACTTTTAAGGTTAAAATATGTACATGATGGGATTCAAGAAGCGACAATAAGTTCATTTTAGTGATTTATGACAAACTTCAGTTGTGATGCTTTGCATTCATTTCTTTGGCTTTACTTGGGGTAAGCTACACTTGATTTTGTAGGATTTGCAATTAATGCTTGCTTTAGGTTGTGCTAGAGGTGTGCTAAGGAAGAATCAAGGTTTTGATGAATGTGCTAAGTGGAACTAGGGAACTAGGCCACACCTAGCCCATTTGGTGCAATTCTTTCAACTTGAGTTGTTTAAAATCCCATGTATTTTGGATCCAATTCTTATAGATCTATTCTCAGTTCTTTGTTCAATTTTCTTCATCGTAGTCAGGTCTCATAGATTAATCTATGTTAAATTAAGTTTGAAGATATTTGTTTGATTTAGTTAGTAAAAGCCACTAAGAATGCACTGGCCAATAGACTAGCATCAGTTCTCGTTTTATCAAGCTAATGAAAGGATATATATATATATATATATATATATATATATATATATATAACCAGAATTTAAAAACTGATCCAACCCTGCCCACTATTTTAGCTCTGGTCAGGTTAGGGTGAAATTTGGTTTAAGGTTGATTCCAATTTTTTGAACAGCTTAGAGTCCCAATTTTATTTCAGCAAAGAATGAAGCTAACCTGGAAGGTTTGCAGTCCTAGGCAAGGAACTAGTTCCTTTTTTGTACCTGCTCTGAGAAATTCTGGATCTTGTATACAAATTGTTTAGGATTAAAATTAATCAACATAATAGACTAGACTGATTACATATCTTCTGCACACCTATCTTTATATATTCCCACCAATGCGGGGTCTTAGAAACAACGTTATTGATTATATTGACTATATAAATGCATCCTTAAACTCTACATTGGTGGGAGCTTACGTTATAAGCCTCAACGTGCTCTGAAAGCTGTTCAAGCTCAATTCTTTCCTTGAAAGACTTTTCTATTACTCAAGCTGTCAAAATAGGAGTTAACTGGGCTAGTTTGTCTTAATTGATGATTGGGTTTGCTTTGTCTGTCCAGCATAATTATTGTTTGGACTTGTCATCTTAGAGAGGTAAATTTGTGGTTGCCATTAGCCTTATCATGATTATTTGGCTTCGGTTTTATGAATCCTCAGTTATCATTTATTTCTGCTGAGTATTGCCTGATGTGTTAAATTTGTTCTTCACAAATTATTTTCAATTTATATGTATGTAACCTTAGGTCCACCCCTTCTCCCTCATAATCTTTAGACATTAATTTTATCTACTTAACTAATGGGTATAAATTTTCCCTTTGTTATTGTCAAAATCTCAATCATCCATTGGCATTTGATGGTCAGGATGAGAATCCGTGGGAGGCTCACCTGGATCACGCCAATATCCTTCTATATTTGGGTAGCTGAATTAGGAAGGATTATATTGAGGCAATTATGTATCAATTAGAAGTTATTTATTTCTTTATTAAGACATCTTGTATAGATCTATAAATAGGGATAATTTTGTATAATAATTAGAAGGTATTTTTACCCTTCTCAAATTCTATGAATTGTAACATGGTATCAGAGCCAACCGCCTTAATTGCCGTCGAAAGACGATCTTAGATCAACGGAGGAGAAAAAGAAAAATCCGAGCGGAAAAGAAGCCGAGACGAAGCGGAGATACCGCAAGAGCGAGCTCCCGTCCCTTTGCTGCCGATCGAGCGAGAAAGATCGTGTCCGAGAAATACCGCTTGCGGGAAGTGGTATTGCCGGAGCCTAACGGAAGACGAACCCGAAGCCTCATCCACGGTCGACACGAAGAAGTCGACCGGATCCGAATCCTATTGCCATGGAAGAAAAATCGTAGATCGCCAAAGGAGAAAAAGAAAGAAGAAGAAGGGATCGGAAGACAGAACTTTGCGGCGCTTGCGATTGGAGAATGATGTAGACAAAGGGGGGGTCAACACTAGTCCAAAATAAATCATATTTTGGCTTCCCTTGAGTCTAGTAGTTCATCATATTTGAGCTAAACTTTTAGTTCATTTATGAGCTTGACTTTAGTTCATTTATTGAACTAAGGATTAGCTCATTATGAGCTAACATTTTAGTTCATTTATTATCTTACTTTTTATTAAATGTTATTTATAGTTTTAAAGTCTTCTTTTATAATGTCTCTTGGGGTTCCAAAAAGGGCTTTTGGAATTCCAGGACTTGCTTTTTATGGTGGCTCCTTGGCTTCCTCCTTTGGTTGTCGTTTCCTGTGCCATGCCTCTTGGGATTCCGGCCGGCTACTCCTTCCCGAGGCCATGGCTTCTCGGTTTCGGTCGGCCTCCTTGGTTTCCGTGGATGGCTCTTCGGTTTCTTGGCTTTGGGTTGATTTCCATAAAAAGCAAGAGTATTTAATGCTTGTGATGTTTAGTTTCTTGTGTTAAAATTAATGTTTTTGTCTTTTAATATTCCCTTTCATACCTATATATATGGGGGACTTGTAATGTTTGAAAGTTAGTGAGTGAATGATATTTGATTTTTGGAAAATTTGTTAACCTGCGGGTTGCTCGGAAATCCTGCGGGCTCTTTCCAACCTTCTTTTCTCATCCCCTCCGGAAATCCTGCGGGCTCTTTCCACCCTTTCTTCTCGGGCTTCTAATCTCTTTCGTCTCTCCGCAAGTACCGCTCCACCTGTATCCTTCTTCTCAAAGTGCAGCAACTTTAGGGTGTCTGTCGTGCTGTTTGTAAGTCGTCGTCATAGTTTTTTTTATTTGATTTTAAAATTGAAATGTAAGAGTTTGTTCTTCTCTTTTTTCGTGTCTAGTCAATTTCGTCCTTAGAAGTCCGCCTGTGAGTTTGTCGAGCAAGAAATATAAGGAGCCTATATCCTTTGCTTACATCATTTGGTATCAGAGCAAGTTAGGAAGTCCTAGGTTTGTGGTTTGTCAAATTGAAGTTTGTCAAATTTTATTTTGGTTGTCAAGTCAGAGTTTGTGAGTTTAGTCAAGTCTGAGTCTGTCAATTTTTAATTTTGTTGAGTCTAAGTTTAGGTTGAGTCTTTTTGAGTCTTTCTTTGAGTCCTTTTCTTTTTAGAGTCTGTCAAAAAAAAAAAGAAAAAAGATAAAAAGACAAAAGAAAGCAAGCCAGTTGAAAATGAAGATCATATGGATAGGTGGATTCCGACAAAGTCAACACATCCTTTGGAGTATGAGCTGTACAAGCTTCAATCGTGGATGCACATTCGGACAGAAAGGTACTTCAAGAAAAAGCAGCGCTTACAAGATAAATTCTTAAGAGAGCGAGACAAGATCATACAGAAATATGAAGATCTGATCAATGAAATAGAAGCGCCGTCTTCATCTCCTCGAAACAAATCGAACTCATCGGGACCTGAGTTTTTCAAGAAGGGGAGTCTGATGTAGACAAAGGGGGGGTCAACACTAGTCCAAAATAAATCATATTTTGGCTTCCCTTGAGTCTAGTAGTTCATCATATTTGAGCTAAACTTTTAGTTCATTTATGAGCTGGACTTTAGTTCATTTATTGAACTAAGGATTAGCTCATTATGAGCTAACATTTTAGTTCATTTATTATCTTACTTTTTATTAAATGTTATTTATAGTTTTAAAGTCTTCTTTTATAATGTCTCTTGGGGTTCCAAAAAGGGCTTTTGGAATTCCAGGACTTGCTTTTTATGGTGGCTCCTTGTCTTCCTCCTTTGGTTGTCGTTTCCTGTGCCATGCCTCTTGGGATTCCGGTCGGCTACTCCTTCCCGAGGCCATGGCTTCTCAGTTTCGGTCGGCCTTTTTGGCTTCCGTGGATGGCTCTTCGGTTTCTTGGCTTTGGGTTGATTTCCATAAAAAGCAAGAGTATTTAATGCTTGTGATGTTTAGTTTCTTGTGTTAAAATTAATGTTTGTGTCTTTTAATATTCCCTTTCATACCTATATATATGGGGGACTTGTAATGTTTGAAAGTTAGTGAGTGAATGATATTTGATTTTTGGAAAATCTGTTAACCTGCGGGTTGCTCGGAAATCCTGCGGGCTCTTTCCAACCTTCTTTTCTCATCCCCTCCGGAAATCCTGCGGGCTCTTTCCACCCTTTCTTCTCGGGCTTCTAATCTCTTTCGTCTCTCCGCAAGTGCCGCTCCACCTGTATCCTTCTTCTCAAAGTGCAGCAACTTTAGGGTGTCTGTCGTGCTGTTTGTAAGTCGTCGTCATAATTTTTTTTATTTGGTTTTAAAATTGAAATGTAAGAGTTTGTTCTTCTCTTTTTTCGTGTCTAGTCAATTTCGTCCTTAGAAGTCCGCCTGTGAGTTTGTCGAGCAAGAAATATAGGGAGCCTATACCTTTTTGCTTACATCAGAGAAGCTAGTTGTGACTCCTCATCCAGTGTCGACACGAAGAAGCCGACCGGTTGTCGAAACCGAAGGACGACACCAAGGCTCCCGCTTGCAGCTAGAGAGGCGGAACCGTGCAGAACGTGGCGAGCATCCCGATCCGATAGGAAGGGAAGATCGTCGAAGGAACCTAGTCGAACAGCCACTTAGGAGATGAAGGAGTCGAAGAAGCGTCATACCTTCCGATCCGACAGAAGGGAGAAGTCGTTGAAGGATTTGTTGAACAGCCACGAGGGAGCCGAAGAAGCACCTCCTACGATGCACCCGAAGGACGACAATGAAGCTCTCGTGGTGAGCATCCTGTGCGGAACCGTGTGGTGCAAGTATCCTGATCCGACCCGACAGGAAGGGAGGAGCACCGAAGGAGCTGAGTCGAACAGGCAGGGAGCCCAATCGGACAGGAAGGAAGAATACGAAGGAGTCAAAGAAGCCTCCTGCGAAGCAAGAAGACTCCTAGCGAGTGGCTCCCTGTGTGCAGGCCCTTGCCGAGCTTTGGATCAGCTTTGGATCGGTCCGGTCCAAGGTTCAATTTAAAATTAAAAAGGCCTTTCAACTTTTATTGTAGAAAAAAAAATCGGCCTTTATTGCCGTAACTTAAGATCAAAGGGATCTTATTTTGGAATCGCCTGGGATATACAAATCAAAGAAAGCAGAGAGAAGAAAGCGGCCTTCATTGCCGTTGGAGTCGTGCGGTCCAAACAACTCATGCCCTCTGTTTTGCACCAGCGGCCTTCATTGCCGTAGGACATCGAACGAGAGTCGAGTAAGTCCAAACCGCGCGTGCCCTCTATTTTGTGGTTGTGGCCTTCATTGCCAGGATTTGGAGGAATATTACTCCTTCTACCGGCCTTTATTGTTGGAATACAGGTTCCTATCATCGGCCTTCATTGCCAGAATGTTGAGGAATACTAGTTTCCACCACCAGCCTTCATTGCCGGAATTTTGAGGATGTTCCCATCACCGACCTCCATTGTTGGAATTCCGAGGAATACAAGTTCCCACAACCGGTCTTAATTGTCGGAATTTTGAGGATAGTTTTCCATCATCGGCCTTCATTGCCGGCTTTCTCTTGTGGTTGATATCCTATCTATAACCAATGCAGCTCTACCTCTGAGCGAGTAATTGCAAGCTGGTATCCAGCTTGAGGGGGAGTGTCAAAATCTCAATCATCCATTGGCATTTGATCCCAAGGTCAGGATGAGAATCCGTGGGAGGCTCACCTGGATCACGCCAATATCCTTCTATATTTGGGTAGCTGAATTAGGAAGGATTATATTGAGGCAATTATGTATCAATTAGAAGTTATTTATTTCTTTATTAGGACATCTTTCCTCCTCTCTTTGCTGAGGCAACCAAGTCCCCTTTCCCTCCTCTCTTTGCTGGCCTTTCAGTTCCTCCGTCTGGCTCTTGTCCCGTGGCTGGTTCCTCCCCTCGTGGCTGCCTGTTCCGGTTCCCTGTTGGCGCCTGTTCCTATCCCCCTTGTAGCCCCTTCGGGTGCTACTCCTAGACCGCCTGCTGGCCTTTTGTTTCCCCTTTCCTGAGTGGTTCGGCTGGAGGTACTTTGGGTTGTTTAGCTTCCTTTTTAACTATAAATATGTGGTGTTTTGAAGAATACAAGAAGAGATTATGTGATAATTTTTTGAGCCAAAAACCTGCGGGTTTCTTCTTGGAAAAGCATGCGAGCTTGTTCCACTTCTCTTCTCCTCTCTACGACTTCTTCTCGGGCTTCTTATCTCCTTCTCTCCTCAAGTGACCACCCCATTTGTATCTTTCTTCTCGACGAATGAAAGCAGCTTTAAGTGTTTGATGTTTGCTTTTTATGTTCTAAGCTTGTATGCATCATCCTTCTTATATGAAAGTTGAATTGTATTTTGTTTAAGTGTTGTATTTTTTCTATTTTCTTATTTTATAAGGATGTCCTAGTTTGTGTGAATTTTGCGATCTTTTTTATTACATCAATTTGGTATCAGAGCTTTAGGTTTTTAGTCTTCTTTTCTATTTAAAAAAATTAAGAAAAAAAAAGAGGATGATATGGAGTAATTTTTGGAGTTAAAACCTGCGGGTTTCTTCTTGGGAAAGCTTGCGAGCTTGTTCCATTTCCCTTCTCCACTCTACGATTTCGTCTCGGGCTTCTTATCTACTTCTTCTATCCACAAGTGATCACCCATTTGTATCTTTCGTCTCAAGCAAAGAAAAGCAGTTTTAGGTGTTGTTTTTATGTTCTATCATAAGTTTAAGTAGGTGTCATGTTATGTTTAAAGCTTAAGTGTGCTTGTGTCTTAATTATTGTGTTGTTTTGTTATGTTTAAAATGAAGACCTAATTTGTATGTTTTTTACAATTTTTTAATTGCATCAGATGTATTCTTAGTTTGAATGGTCCAACTTTTCATTAGATAATTATATGACATGATATTGTGTATGCTTCTACAGCAGAAAAGATGCATGTCTTCCTTTTTCTTTTTCAAAATTAAAAAAATTGCTAACTTTAAATCTTGAATTTGGAGCTCTTATGTGTTTATCAATTGATATATTAATCATATTACTTTGCAATTGTCAAGGTTTTGGGTTGCAGTGAGATTTCAGCATTTTCAATTTCTTCGGAAGGTCGGAAGAGTGGCTGCCAGGGAAGAATTTGCTATTGAATCATGGTTGGTTGCATGGGCATGCCAATCTGATTGTCAGGAAAATCTTTTAAATTCTATATTGTCCACTGAACCATCTTGGTTAGAAATGCGCAATTTGGGCCTGGGATATTGGCTTACAAATGCATCCCAACTACGGGCAAGAGTAAGGATGGGCTTGTCTTGGTCAGCCCTACGTTTTTAAGGTTATTGTATGATTTCATCTTGTTCCGCTAAAGTTCTTTTATAAAATTTTCTGACTGGATTTTGATAAAATGCTTAAGATAAAAATCTTTTTATTATCTCTCCTTATTTTTGATGTATTATGTTGAAAATCGTTCTTTCTTACTTTTAAATTAACTTGTTATCGCGTTTGGAAATGGTGTGCTTTAGGATAATTTATTACGTTGGTGTTCATTGATTATTTCATGGTCTTAAGTAGTTCTAGGTCTTGAAATGATGCGTAGCATCTCAATGCCAGTTTACAATGGTTTGTTATCTATGCTTGCAGGTCATTAGCACAATAATTTTTTTTTATCTTTTTTGTATATTTTGGCGGTGAGGCTTTGTCAATTTTTCAATAACCATTGACATCTTACCTTCGACATCCACCATGTTTGAATTTTGCAATGGTATAGTGTGAACTGTGGGCCTTGTTTTTGGCATGAATTAGATGCTTAAAGCTTAATCATGAGTAGCTTAAAGAAGAATGTTTAGCTGTTTTGCTTAAGATTTTGACTAAATGTAAGGTTTCTAGCTCCTTAGAAATGGCATGCTTCCATCTAGAAGTAGTTGTCTAAGGGGAAATTTTTTTAAATCATGCAAACTCTTCTTGCAGTTAGTTTTGGACTTTCATCAAGCTTTTCATTTGTCCGGTGGCACACCGGTGTCCTATTCCCTTTTTACATGATGGATTTTGGCCATGTTAGGGCAGTGAAAATAAGCTAGACTATTTCCTCTGCTGATAGCTTCATTACTGCTAAATTGAATTATATCAACTTCCATGAGTAAATCTCATGGTTATTGTTTTGATTATGGCAGTCAACAGACTGGAGAATGCAATCTCCTTTGTACAAAATCCTGATTATAGTGTAGTTGGACATCAATCAGCATGTTTTGTGTTTTAAAATTGATTCCCAAGGATGGAAAACATACGTCATATATAAGATTAACTTGCATGAATCTTCCATTTAGAAGGGATTTTATTTTTCTTTTATTGCAATCTTTTCCTTAGATTCTAAAAACAATTGTGAACTTCATGTTTTTGTCCCTTTTTCCCTTCCTCTACAACTCTATAAATGTCGTAGACTCTCCTCAAGATTTCTCATATATCTTAACAAAATATGTGAACTACTTATGTATATACCTATGTAAAGTGGAACTTTGCTTTTTAACTGCTCTTCTATTTCTATAAGGATTCCAATTCATGTGAGCGTGATTTGGAGAAGGTTTACCATTTATCTTGTATGATTGTAATTCTCATGTGCTAAATTGGAAGAGATTTTCTTCAATTAAATTATTTTTTTTTTTAAAACTTTTATTCTTTAATTATGTCTATTGATGGTGGAAATTCTTTTATAGGAAACTATACTAACGTGTACATCTTTGCTTCTCTCAATGAACCATACCGACACTTGTTTCCAATCAATATTTTTCTTACATGAGTATGCGTGGTATCTTCTCTTGTTTTCCACCATTATCTTTATCGTTCACTCGTCTTTATGTGCATTCTTTGTATGTTCATACCCACGTGTGTATTGCTCACCCTTGCATTCGACTTAGACATTGCTCGTGGCATGCTTTCTTTTGTCGAAGCCTCATGTCATTGACGTTTTGCTCTTCTTGTGCTCATGATTGAGTAGTATATTCGTTCTCAGTCTCTCACGCACCTTTTCTAACTAATTTTCCGCCTTGCAGAATTTTGTTTTTCCTCAAGTGATCGACTTAATGCTCGATCACCATCTTTGACTTTGCATGGTTCTATAGCTGACATTTTACCTTTCGCCAACATTAATTGCTTCTAAGGTTTTGGATGAACCTTCAATTAAGTTGCTACCTCTTATACTGGTGGCTCCTTGCTTTATAGAAGCTCTTCCTGCTTCCTCTCTTTTGGAATGTAAGCCTCTAGTTGCCCACCCTCCTCATTCTTTTGCAAATGTTGTTGGTGAGCTGAATGATCGAGGGTTTCTTTTACTTCAAATAATCATTTTTTTTCTATTCTATTACCAATATCTAATATCACCGCCTCATTGTTGACGAATATTTTCGCATCAATTCGACCCCGATCGAGCCCGACTAGGCTCGATCGTGCTCGATCGATCGACGTCGAGACAAAATTGACTCAAATTAAGCATCGTTTTAATTAAATTAAACCCAATTTAATTTAATTAAAATTAAATCAAATCAATTAAAACCCAATCGAACCTCGTCGAGTGTCGTCGAACCCAATTCGACGCTATTCGACATCGATCGGAGTTCAATTTTGCAAAATTGACTCGATCGAACGAAATCGGACCCAAATCGACTCAAATCGATTCGGGTCGAGCCCAATTCGGAGCCAATTTCAACCCCAATTGATTGATTTGGGCTCAATCAACTTTCCAAACCAGAAAATTGAAACCTAGGGCTGAGATTTTATCTCATTTCTCACCCAAAATTTGGGTTTAATGTACTCAAGTACATTCCCCTCGTTTCAAGCAACGAGAGGCGCTCATAGGCTCATTTGGACGGTCCCTTGGGCTGTCCGTCCGAAGCCAGAGCGAAACAAGAGCGGGAGAGGGAGTGGGGAGCGGCATTCGGCTCCCCCTTGGCTCTCTTTCTTCCGTCCCGACACACACAGAGAGAGCGCGTGAGAGAGAAGAGGCGGAGAGCTCCCTTCGTGCGACTCCACCAGGCGCTTCTCCTCCTTCGGCCAAAGCTCCTTCCCGCGTGCAGCAGCTCCGTCCGACCTCGCCTGGGCCTTCGGCCGAGCTTCCTAAGGCTCGGTCTCTTCCCGTTTGCCACATCTTTTGAAGCTGTCGGCCTCCAGTTTCGCTCCAAAGCCTCCGACTTCCTCTAAGTTTGGGCCGGTGCGACACTTCTTACGGAAGAGCACTTCTACTCTCTTCCTTCTTCGTCTCCGGCGACCTCGAGGCGGGTTGGAAGCCATTTGAAGCTTCCAAACAGCAAAGGAAGGCTTCTCCTCCCTTCTCTTTCAACTCCGGCGACTTCTCGACGAGGAAATCAGCTCCGGGAGACTCTCGAACAGCAAAATCTGCTGTTTGAAACTTGTGGACAGCAGCCAACAGCAAGGGAAAGCTTCGAACTTCTCCAAACAGCAACTTGGAGTCTTCAAATCGCCTTGGACAGCAGCCATACAGTTTCCGAGAGCTATCAAAAGTTGAAAACTGCTGTCCGGAGTGCTTTGGACAGCAAATTCACCCTCCGGAGTAGCTTGGACAGCAATTGGAACTTGGAGCGGAGCTTGGACAGCAATTGGAACTTGGAGCGGAGCTTGGACAGCAATTGGAACTTGGAGCGGAGCTTGGACAGCAATTGGAACGTGGAGAGGAGCTTGGACAGCGGATTAAAGCTTGGAGCGGAGCTTGGACAAAGCTTGGAACTTGGATAGGAGCGCTTGGACAACCCGGGGAAGGTATACCACCAAAACTTAGGCAAAACCTTAAGGCTCCAAAGCCAATGGCATGCGATTGACGCTCCAAAGCCTTAGGTCCTTAGAAGCTTTAATTTTCATTCCCCTAAAATCCTATATCCGCTATCCATTAGTTTCAATCGTGAAAATCAAGTGAATTTGCATGATTCGCTCTCATGTGAGAGCTAAAAAGATAGCGGCGTGGCGATGGGGCGTTGGACTTGTGCTCAACGTCCCTATTTGTGCATGAAAATAATGTCCATGTCATGTTTAGTACTCTTACCTTTGACCAAACCTTAGGTTTAGTAGCTCGCCCAATGTCTAATGAAATGTAGAAGTGCGGGGTCTCTTGTCTAAGTGTGGCACGCGTTAACATACCCTAAAACTTGTATGTTTCAACAAAATTAGCATGCATGTGATAGGATTACACCGCCATGATATACACAATTCCCTCTAAATTTGCTAAAGGCTCAAATATACATTTCAATTTTCTTTTATGAAGTTGCGGGATCTATTATGAGCATTATTCGTTCATGTTTCGGATCCCATAACTAATAGATCGATTGGAATTGCATAATTGAACTTCTCCAAATTTAGAGAAATAGAGCGAAGTTATCTTTATTATTTGCTTTCATTTCTTAATACTAAAGTGAGCTCATGCGAATTGCTGTCTTTAAACGCTTGCTATATGTCAATGGCTATGATATTCATGTACCTACAATTTGCAAAACCCTAAATATGCCCACTAGTCTCATGGATGCTTGCAAATCAAGGGTGGAGTGGTCTATGGCTTCAAGGAGCTTATAGATTGCACCCCATCATATGCGGTTGGCATGTTTAGTGTGGTTTGAAAGTTGACGGGTCAAGGATATTAACACATAACGTAGGCACTTAGTGAAACTTTCGAAAAGACAATCGAAAGCTTTCACCCTTAGGCTTCCCTTAGACTGTAGAAAACTAATTCCTAGAGCCTATCCATAGGAGTCCCAATGGCATTCTATCCTATATCCTTAAGTTGCTTAGATGACACCGTATGTTATCTTCCCAAAAAAAAGAGGCCGTAGGAGCAAGTTCATCCCATACGCCACCCCCTCAAATCATGCCAAAACTGATTTTGAGGTCGTTTCAATGAGTCGGGAATCCCCTAATCTAGATCTTCCCTTCTCCAACGTGTGCATAATGGTTTGGAGCGCCTCAAGGCTCCAAACACTTCATTGCATGAAACTTCCCGACTTAGGACCGAAATCCTAGGCTCGTGGCATTTTGTTTGTTGATACAAAATCAACAAACATTTGCCCTTTTTTTATTATTTAGGACATTTTGGAGCTTCCTCAAGGCCCCTAAAATATCCCATTGACTTCAACCATCAAGACATTAGGAACAAATCCTAAGTCGCCTCCCTTTTGTTGAGACAAAAATCAACAAATGCATGCACTTCCGTAAGTGATATTTTGTAGCTTCTCTAAGCTCCAAATGTCCATCGTGTGTATCACTTGAACTTGAGACCAAACTCTCAAATTCTCTTACTTAGTTTGTTGAACCATCTAATCAACAAACACTTTACTCATGTGTTGTATTTAGAGACTGTCTAATACTCCAAATGCTCCTCCTGCACATGAATCTTTGTAGTTTGGAGTCAAACTCTAGGCTATCAACCCTTGTGTTGGAATATAAAACCCACCCATCTTTTCCTTCCCTTTCGTTTGTTAAGACATACAATTGACAAATGAATGTTCCACTCCCCCATGTATGATAATTTGAAGTCTCCAAAGGCTCCGATCAATTATCATTACATGATAGTCAAACTTTAGAAACAAATTCTAAGTAATCCTCCATTTGAATGTTGAAACAAAATCAACAATCCTTCTCTCTCATACATGTTTATTTGGGACATCTCAAGTCTCCAAATGTATCATTGTATGAATCATCTAGATTTTAGGACCAAATCCTAAGGAGTTTCTTCATTTGTTGAGTCATAAAATTAACAAACGAGCATCTATCCCTATTCACTTGGCTCCAACCAAGTGAATGACCTTCCCCTTGAGTATCAAGTATTCAAAGAGCATTCATGAGATTTTGTAACTTCAAGGTCACATCTCTCTCCTTTAACTCCAAAGTTATAAGGAGCCTAGCAAATCACTCATTCATTGGAACGCAAAACCAATGAATCCTCTAGATTTGGGATTTAAATCTATGTCTCCCTCCTCCATTCATTTAGCCTAACTTAGGTGGATGATAACCTCTCTTTGGATACCAAATGTCCAAAGTGCACTTTTAATCGGCAATTTGCAAGTTGCATTCTAGTCATAATCTCCTATAAATCAAGATTATAAGAGAACTTATGAACCTTCTCTTACCCCTCCCATGTACAATCCATGGAGCGTTCTTGAAGCTCCAAGAGTTGGAGTACATGAATCATTATAGCTTGAAACTAAGTTCTAAGCTATCCCCCTTTTTGTTGGAACATAAAACCAACAAACCATCCTCTTTCTACAACCCAAACGATGTAGGAAGACCCTCTCATTCTCCTAAAGTACAAAATTGGGAGAATGTGCACTTCTCTTTGAACACCAAATGTCCAAAGAATGTTTTAGAAGCTTGCAACCCAAAGTTGCATCTTCTCTTCTTCTTTCTACAACTCAAAAGTTGTATGAAAGTCTCACCCAAATCTCCTATTTGTTGAATCAAAATCAACAAGTAATTCAATCCAAAATTATCTTACTTGTTGAACCAAAAACAACAAGTAAATTCACCCCAAGCTTAGGATTCAAGTCCTATTTCTCTTTGCCCTTCCTAACTCAAGTTGGAAGGGGGCAATTTTCTCTTTGGACATCAAAATGTCCAAAGGCCTTAATGAATTTGTAACCTCTAAAGTTGCATTTTCTCTCTTTCCTACAAGTCAAGATTGTAGGAGAGTACCCAAATCCGTCTTCATGCTCCCAAATCCTAATTGGGAGGATGAATTCCCCTTTGAACACCAAATGTTCATGGTCATTCATGATTTGCAACCTCTAAGTTGCATTTCCTCACTCTTTCCTACAAGTCAAGATTGTAGGAGACCATTCAAATTTGTCTTCATTCTCCTAACCCAAATTTGGTGAATGAGATCCTCTCTTTGGACACCTAAAAGTTCAAAGAATCCTTGATGTGTAAGCCTAAATCTACACATCATCTTCTTATGTTTGCTTAATCCAAACTTAGCAAACTAAACACCCATCATTGAACATGAAAGTTCAATGATAATCCCTCTTGATTTGTAACCCCAAAGTTACAAACCTTTCTCACTCATTGAACCAAACTCAATAAGTGATTCAACTTTGTTTGCTTAATCCAAATTAAGCGAATGAAACCCAACCCCTTGAATACAACAATTCAAGGAGGCATCTTTTTGATTTGTAGCCTCAAAGCCACTAATCTTCATTTACCTTTATAGGTTCCAAAAGCCTTAAAAGGTGTAATCCCTTAGCCCAAAAGCTATAGGTTCTTTCTCTTTCAACTCTAAAGTTGTAGGAGATTTCCCCTCTTTAGCTCCAAAAGCTAGAGGAAATTTTCCTACATTTAGCCCAAAAGTTAAATGTTGGATTCATACCTTCTTTTTCTTAGCTCCAAAAGCTAAGGAAAATTCCTCAACAAGTGGCACCAAAAGCCACGTGTTGGACACTCATTTCTTAGACCCAAACTCTAGAAGGACTTTTAGTGTGACATACCACACAAGCCTCACACACTTAGATGCACAGCCCCTTAGGCATGCTAGGATTAGAACTTTTCTTTGTGTGCGCATGTGATTGATGTTGTGGATTGATTGCCCTTGGATTGTCTGCGTGTGGACACTTGCCCTTAAGTGGTTAGTATAGAGATATAAATGCTTTTCTGTGCAGGTGGCCATATCTAAAAGTGGGGGGGGGGGGGGGCGCTCATAAATAATAATAAACTGCTTGCATGACATGTACTGCTTAAAACCCCCCCCAAAGATGTGGCCAATAGGGTAGAAGCAGGGGCCTAGCGCTTAGCACTCTAAGTGCTAGGCCAATTTTGAGATGATCATATTTTTGCTATATAAACTGCCTCCTAACTCTGTTTTGCAGATTTGAGTCTTTTTTTTTTATCATGTATTTGGTAGAAATAGGATGTAAAACTTGTGGGGGTTTGGAGCAAAGGAAGGGAGCAAAGAAGATGAAGCCTAAAGAACTTTTGTAAAGCTTGAAGACCCCACAAGTAGAGTCTGTAAATGTTAACTGGGTTGTATAATGGCAGGCAACTCAGCTGCCAAACATGTTTGTAATAACTGGGACATTATTTACATTTCTGTCTTTATTTATATACAAAAGCATGTGTTGAAGTGTTTACTGAGTGCGCAATAGAAAAAAGCATGTTTTTCTTAGGTTTCTTCTCTTGTTTTTGTGGGTGTGGCCTGGACTTGATCACGTTAGGCTGTTAGGATAAAAACTAAGTTTTCTACCCCTTAACATGTAAGCAATCTAAAAAATAAAATCAAATTAGGCTCCATGTCTTTCAAGTAAAAAAAAAATTGCATGACTCCCCCTAAGGAGCCAAGTTTTCAAAATTAAAACAATCATGCATAGCCCAAACATGTCACATGTAGAATGCCTCAACTTAAGGATTAGATAACAAAAGTCTTTTTCTTTATGAGTCAGCATATGCATACCCACATAATAAGGCATCTTGGCCTCAAAGCCAAGCTATAAGACCTACCTTCTAAATAAAAACAACCCTAGCACTCTACATTTGCATTGAGACTGAATAGCATGGTTTTAAAAGCGATTAGGAGGGTTAGCTGGTAGTCCCTTCCAGGCGGGACAATAAATCCAGAGGCCGGGCGGGTTATGCCTCTTGTGAGGTGTAGCTTGTAAGTCCCTCTTTGCACTCGTTAGATCTAGGTTCGAGGTACTACCTATCGGTAGTCCTCACCTTAGTCTTAGGGTCCGAGGCACGGGTTGATTCCAAATCACCCTATAAGCCCTCAACTTTCGGGCAATTCCTCCAACAAGTGTTTTTGGGATGTAAGCCCCAATCTTCTAATAAAATATCAACTTAAACTAAAATTAGGTTGTTAAAATGTAAAGCCCAACATAGGATAGTTTGGGCACCTCTGAGTTTCATCTCAGAATCAAGTGCCCCTACTTCAACTCCTTTGGCTTTCTTTCCCAAAAATCTAAATCTAAGTTGATCAATTCCTCGAAATTCCTAAAGGCCAAACCCTTTAAGCAAGATTTTCATGGATTTTAAAACAACAAAAATCAATTTTAGCCAATATTTAAATGACTCCCAAAACAAAGAAAACCACTAGTTTAATCAAAAGTGTTCCCAAATCAAACTTGGGATGTAATTAACCATAGGGGCTTGCCCCTATGAGATGTCTGTACCCCAGAAATAAATAAACCCCACTCAACCAAATATTGAGTGGGGGAATCTCTGTTCTAAATTGTAAATTTTGTTATTGAGCCCATAAGAAAATGGTATTTTTACCCTCCGGGGTAATATATCGTATTCTTATGCCGTGCCCGATTATAAAATATGCAATCCGTTTGAGGATACAAAAATTCTCCAACACTCATAAGCATCTATCCACTTAGGGGTGTCAATATATGACATGACTCGAAAACCCAACTCGAAAATTCTTGGTTCGGGTCGACCTGTTTGATAAATGGGTCGGGTTCGGGTTAACTCGAGAACATGAAAACAACCCATTTGACCCGAAATCATGCTCTCCCTTGTGCCTTTCCCCCTTGCCTCGCGTCCTCGCCCTCTTGTAGCTAGCCCTCACCTCTCGCTTACTTGCCCTATTGCTCGATGCTCGTTGCGCTCGCGAGTTAGTGGGTCAGGTCAGGTTAACTCGGGTTAGGGGCAGGTCGGATCCAGATTTGGATTTCTGATCCATTTGTCAGATCGGATCGGGTTCAGATCGGATCAATTGAAGGCTGGTCAGTTTCGGGTTGGACTCGAACCCGACCCAGACCCAGAAATTCATTTTAACACCACCATATCCACTTATCACGAAATATTTGCTCCCATCTTTATGGAAAAGGAGATTTAAGAGCTTGCTAGATCTCTCTTTTTATACATTGGTTGCCAGTACAACCTGAAGATTATATACAAAATCTTGTTTGATTTACATTTACTTTAACGGTGTTCCTTCAGGCTCATTGACCCTCATCATGTTATTATTAGACCATCTTCAAAAGTAGACTACACCAACCTTTTCTGTTAACTATCCTACTATATTTTAGTGGTTTCCTCATTTTGATTCTTCGGAGGAATCACTCACTCCAGTCTAGATTACATTTTCTTGACTTTATTTACTTTATTTCATCCATTCTACTTTATATTCACCGTGTTTTATATTTTGCAATGACAAATCATTGAAAGTGGATAATGCTATTGCTTGTATTTCAAGGGCTTTTGTGACTAGTCCTAGTTGAGCTAAATCTTACTTATTAGTTAGAAAGGAGGTGTGGATTGACTCCTTGATTTGTAGATATTAGTAGCGGGGATTTGATGGAATCTCAACATATTTTTCATCTTGCAAAATTTTTGAGTAGATTTTCTTTGAATATTTAATAATTATCTAAAAATATAAAAATCCAATTAAGATGCACGATCAAATTATTAGATTCAACCTCCATCATTTTGGAGATAACTTCACTATTAGATCAGGTCTTAAATTAGAAGTTATAACCAATCTTAGATTTTTGTTTAGAGCTAGAGGCTCTTGTGCCTATATTTGTTTGACCTATGGTGACGGTTACATTTACACTTACAAACATCACCCGTGATCCTACTCCACTTATTAGTATAACACCTAATCTCCATCCAAATTATTAACACAACCACGATCTGGATGCTCTTCAAACTTATATTTTACATGAGAGCGCTTAGAGATTAACTCTTTGGTGGATAGGATGTTTCAAATTCTTTTTGCTATATGAGACACGAGTTAGAAGAAAATCTATATTTTCAATAGGTTTGAAGCAAGAAGATTCAGTAATTTAGTAGGTTTTATGTTCCTAGGGATTTTGTATCATAGACTTTCATGTTATTTGTATATTGGTTTGTGTACTTCCTTTTTTCTTGGGAAATTCTTCAAAATAGCTCTCGATGTAGCACATCATTTTCTCTTTTTAGTTTTTCACTTCTTTTAAAAAAAAATCCTTTTGTTGGTAATGATTTTTCTCTAGTTTTTTGGGTTTCCATGTTGATATTTCAGGTTGAAATATCTTATTGTTATTTCTACCTTTGGATTTTACAAAGACACTCCAACTATCGTTGCTAATAATCGAGCAGTTCTCTAATACTTATTTTTCCTTCGTTTATTATTGCTACAGATGGAGAAGCTGGCTAGACTGCAGTATCTCAAACGGAAGAATCCGAAGGACTGTGCACTTTTATACTTAGCATTGAATAGGCTTCATGTTTTGGCTGGTCTTTTCAGGATCAGCAAAGATGAGAAAGACAAAATTTTATTTGGATTCCTCTCAAGAAACTTTCAGGTACCATATGCAGAATGACATTTAATAGTGCATAAGTTACGCATCTTCTGTTTTTGTGCTGGCGTTGATGCCTCACCGAGTGATTCAGTTTAAAAAGGAAATTGCTTCAGCTTAGGCACTCGATGCCTTCCTTATACGAGCTCATTTCGTTCATAAGTGTTTTGTTTATATTTCAATCGTTTTTAACTTGTTATTTGTTGAACATATGGCCTGCAATATATGTTAAGAGATGTAAACCTATCATTTTTTTCATCCTTTATCTTTTATCTTCAATATGTCAATCCTTTCTGCTTCATTGTTCTTTGGAGCTATGTTTGCAATCTAAATTCTGTGATATTCTCTCTAATTTTCTCTGCATGTTAATATTGCACGTTTTTTGAATTATACTGTGTGCCAAGGGTCTTATTCTTGTTTCCTTTGATTTTCTACTTATTATTCTTGCCCATGGTTTGGATAATGCACCGATAGTTTCTCATTTGCAATTTTATACCGTTCTATTATTCTATCGCTATCATACTAGTATCATTTTTGTTATTAGTTGTTCCTTTTTTATAAATATTTATGTTATCATCAATTTTGTATACTAAAACTAAATTATTTCTATTTAATTGTGGACTCTTATAAATATTTTTCTGAATGCTTATTCTTACATATTCTGATACTTGGCGAGCATTTTTAACTATTTATTTAATGGCCCTTGCATTTTGCGTTGAATATGCTGTAGATGCCAGTTTTTGAAGTTATGAAAGCGTAAATAGGATTGTCCTTTTTATCATTTAATGGAAATTGGCACCTTATTTTTAAAAGGTGGTGCCTTCCTCTCCCTTAAGCAATCTTGGCCCTTTGGCCCATTCATGGCATCTTTGAGCTTGATGAGTATGATCTATATAATTCGGATTTAGAGTCTCGTTACAGGGAAGATCTTGGAACAAGGGTTAATGCTTTTGTATGTATTCATATGGGTTAGAAGAAGTGGGACAACTTGTTCAGATGAGATCTATTTAATTAGTAATACATTTTAATGGAGAAATATGCCAAAATGGTCCCTTGACTATTTGTATGGGATCATTTGAGTCCTAGATTATTAATGCGTTCACCTTGACTCTGGAAATGTGATCCAAAATAGTCTTTTTGTTGGATAGTTTGGTTCAAACTGAGGAGCTGAGGGACTATTTTAGATCAGGTTTGAATGGTTGAGGGACTAAATTGGTTGCATTAGATAGTTTGGGACTAAAATGGCTACCCATAAATAGTTCAGTTACCATTTTGACTTTTTTCCTCTATTTTAATTGAAGTTCTGTGTTGATTTGTGTGTTATAATTCATCTAAAATTGAAGCAACTAACAACATTTATTCTCAAAGTGGTTTCCTTTTGCAATGAAAATCATTCCAATAAAAAACCTTAATTCTTGTACAAATCTCATAAGATGGATTTCTAGAATACTAATATTGGCATGCTTTTGGTTAAGTTTTCACATTTGAGATTGACTTTTTGAATATTGTTGTGGAATTCTTGTGCTCTTTTAAATTCCAAACAGATCGATCTTCTTGTGATCAATCATATTCTTAGAATTTTAATTTGGCTCATTATCTCCTTTTGGTTTGCTATTAATAAGTAATGTTCTTTTTTTGGGTGGTGCGTATAGTAATTCAAGTTCCCATTTGAAGACAAACCTATTAGTTGGTAATGAAATATGGTATTCTCCTTAATCTTTGTTATTATTTTCTCAAATGGGCTTTGAAATTGCTTGTTGTTTCTTAATTTGGGTTAGGCCGCTTTAGGCTGAACCAGCACTTCCAGGGTCGGTTCTCTGCTACAGGAGACGGTCCTTTGGGGGGAAAATTGCTGCCCATGCCTAGTGGGCCCATGCCTAGTGGGCCCACTAGGCAATCTAATAGGGAAAGAAGTAAGGGGCAGCTAGGAAAGGGAGGGAAAATTTGACTTCAGGATTTGAAATTATGCATGTTTTTATTAAATAGGAGTTGTCTAGGGTTAGGGTTATGCTTATTATTGTATTCTCTTGGAGTTCTCTTGGGTGTTTTTGGCTCTAGATTCATCGTCTAGAGATTGTGAGAGAACGATCCTCCTCTCAAATTGAGGATCAATTGTATCTTTGTTTGTTCTTGCTTTTGGTTTGATTCCTATAATCAAGGTTTAAAATTGCGTAACTGCGCCTCGAGGCGGATTTCGTCCGTGAGGCGAGGCGTAAGCCTCGAGGCGGTCTGAGGCGCAAGCCTCACGAACACAGAATTGCGTAAATGAAAAATTAAGGATTTTAGCAGGAAAATAATAGCAATATTGGAAAATAAGAAAGTAGATGCAATAAAATTATGTCCCAAAGTACAAAATCACAAAATATTAGTTTAACAAAACTCCCAAAATACAAAAAACATATAAAATGAAATTATATCCCATCACTAAATGGGTCTTCAAGTGAATCTTCTTCTCCAATTGTATCTATGAATGCCATGTCATCTTCATCTTCAACATGACTCACTTTTCTCTTCCCTGTTCATTAAAAGAAAAGATCATTAGCATATTAATTGGATGAACCACTCATTATCAGGCAGACTGGCAGAGAACATATACCTTTACTTGCAGAGCTAGTAGATGTGTGTGGTGTGGTACTAGTGGATGTACCCGTTTGATCTGCTTCGCCCCTCAATACATCCACATTTAGATCTTCTACCTGTAAGTCTGATAATGACAAATCTGCCTCATCATCTATGAACCACTCATTATCAGACGACAGATCATCACACACCAACGGGTCCTCATCATCTTTCAACCCCTTATTCCTCAACCTCCTATCTCTTAACCTCTTGTTGTGCATTATGTATACGAGGGAGTTCATTCTGAGTGTAGATAGTCGATTTCTTCTCTTTGTTTGCACTTGACTATATGTACTCCAATTTCGCTCACACTTAGAAGAAGAACAAGTGAGGCCCAACACTCTCACAGCAAAACTCTGTAGCTCAGGGGTGGAATCACCAAATTGGACCTACCATTCAATTGTTTTCAAGAAAAAAATATAATCAAAATTCAGAACTGAATAAAGTGTATTGCATTTACCAAATTAATTATACCTAGAGACCGTTTAGAAATGGTAGTTTTTGCTGCATTCAAACCAAAAAAACCCTCTTTATTCCGGAACAGAACAAGATGTAAATCTGCAAGCTCCCTATCTGCCTGCTCCGGTATTAATCTTTCCATACAGTGATATAGACCAAGCTTAACCTCCGGATTTGAAGATTTTTTCTTTGAATATTGAAATTGAGGGTTAAGATAATATGCAGCTGCATGTAGATGTCGGTGTAACTGCACCTCCCACCGAGCATCAACGATATCCCAAATCTCCCTATAACTTGCCTCCTCTCCTCCCAAGTTATGTGCAATCAACTCATTGGCCTCATCCATAGCATTATAAATAAAACCCATAGCTGGTTTCTTCTCTGCATCCACTAAGCGTAGAACTTGCACTAAGGGTCTCGTGCTCAAAATGGCATAGGTCACAGTAGCCCAAAATTTATCATTCAGAATTATCTTTCTTATCTCCTTTCCCTCACTCTTCTTCCCCCAAGCAGAGTTTAGCCATTCAGTTGATGTAAACATGGCTTCCAAAGGTTGCCTCACCTCCATCAAGCTCTGCAGTGTCAAATAGGAGGTGGCAAACCTATAGATTCACAGTGCCCAAATGTTAAAACTATGAACATACAGTTGGAATGATTTACAATGTAAAAAATATGAACATACCTAGTGGTTGCAGGTCGAATGATTTCTTTCTTTGAAAATTTTCTCATTAAGCTTAAGACCCAAGAGTGATTGTAGATGAATTTTGTAATCTTCTTCGCCCTAGCAAGAGCACTCTTGTGCTGAGGTAAGTCACCAAGATCCTCCAATATGAGATCAATACAATGTGTTGCGCAAGGTGTCCAATAGAGGTGTGTCCTCTTCTCCATCAACATCTGACCAGCTGCTTTGTATGCACTGGCATTATCAGTCACTACCTGGACAACCAACTGCTCTCCAATCTCCTCAATAACTCCATCAAGTAAATTGAAAATGAATGTAGCATTCTTAACCTCATCAGAAGCTTCAACAAATCTTAAGAACACTGTACCATAGGGATTGTTGACAAGGATGTTTATCAAACTCCTACTCTTCATGTCAGACCATCCATCTGACATTATAGTCACACCTGTCTCAATCCATGTCCTTTTAATCTCATCAATGGTTCGCTCGGTGTTCTGCAACTCCTCTTTTAAAATCCAAGTGCGCAACTCATACATAGAAGGTGCTTTCAACCCTCTTCCATACAATCCTACAGACCGCATCATACTGAAGTAGGCAGGCGATGTAGCAACATTAAATGGTATTGCATTTTCAAAAAAGAACCTCCCAATGTCCATGCAAACCTGTCGCCGACCCTCTCTAGTACCAGCTGCAGGCATCATCTCTGCTTCTCCTCTATCTGCTCCTGCAGTAGTCATGTACTGATCCATAGGACCCCGTGCACCTCTATTATGTATAGTGGAGGAAGAGCCCTTTCCACTCTCGCTCCCAAAATAAGCACCTTGGTCGACCCTTTCATCAAATTGTTGCTGTTGTAAGTGTTTGACAGTGGTAGTTTTCTTCATGTAAGCACTTATTTCTTCCTTCACATTGTCCGGCACTTTTGCACAAGGTGCTACGTTCTTGTGAGAGCATGATAAGTGCTCCTTCATGCGGGTTACTCCGCCCTTCACAACTTTCTCACAAAAGTTGCACTTTAAATAGACATAGCTCTTCTCGCCGCCGCCAATGTCAACTTGTACACTATACTTCCAAGAAAGGTCCCTCCGCAATGACGAAGACCCCTTTTCCTTGCCTCTTACCATGATCCCTAATGAAAGAATCGAAAATTACACAAAAAAATTCCAAAAATCTAAAACCCTAAAATTTCTTTCATTTCAAAAATCTAACCAAAAAGTAAAAAAAAATACCTAAAATCCTTTGTGGACTTCTCCTACAAGGCGGCCGGACACTTCAACTTCGCCGGAGAGAGGCGGCGCCGGCGGGAGAGGCGGCGGGAAGGTTGGCCGAGCGGACGGGGGGCTCCGGATTTCGCGACCTGGAGCAAACGCGCGGAAAATATCGGGTAGAATCCTGAGCCGATCGGGTGTGGGGGAAAGGGAGGAAAAATTTTAAGTAGGTGGGCCCTTTGGCTGAGGCGTACGCCTCTCTCAAAATTGCGCAATTGCGCAACAGAGGCGCGCCTCAGCCTACGTGAGGCGTACGCCTCACCACAGCCCGCAATTGCGCACGCCTTGAGGCGTTTTTTGCAAGAATTGCACAGAGGCGCGCCTCAAGGCGCGCCTCTTATTGCGCAATTTTAAACAGTGCCTATAATACAACATACTGTTTTGTATGTTTTCATTGAATATATTGAGATTTTCTCACTGTTTTTATCAATCTTATTAGGGTTTACTTGAAAAATTCAAGTATTTCCTATCAAATTGGTATCAGAGCAAGTCTTGGGACCATCGGGGGACTAATTTTTTTGAAATTCCAGCAGCAAAATTTCATTTGGAGGAAGGAACCCTTGCTGATTTTTGGATAAAAATTTAGAAATTTTGATGGCGGCTAAGGAGGTAGATGCGTTGGAAGAGCGTTTTGAAGGAGAGATGAGCCAAATAAAAGCCACGGTGGAGGATCAAATTTCATCCGTAGAAGACAAGGTTTCATTCGTGGAAGACAAAGTTTCCGATCTTCATTTGATGGTGAAGAAGTTATTGGAAAATCAAATCCAAATAGTAGCATCAGAGGCGAAGGGACCAATGGGAAGAACTACGAATTCTGATTTTCATAAGAGGGAACACGATGTAGAAATCATTGAGGAGAAAGGGGGAAGGTATGGAGAGACGTGAAAATAGGGAACAAGGAGTAAATGGTGCTGGTTGGGAGAGAAAGGAGGGAAATTATGGTAGGAGGGGTGCTGATTTTGGAGAGAGGGAAGAAAGTGAAGAGGGGTTTGAAGATGAACATGTAAGGGAAGATCGGGAGACGTGGGGAGAGCAAAGCACTTACGAAAGGGGAAAGTATGGAGGAGTACGGGGAAACGGGGGAGAGCCAAATGTGAGGAAGCTGAAGATGCCAATTTTTATAGGGGAGGACGCTTATGGATGGATCTACAAGGCAGAGAGGTACTTTGCCTTCAATGAGTTGACGGATGAGGAGAAACTGATAGCAACATGCCTATATTTGGAGGGGAAGGTATTGTCGTGGTTCTAGTGGAGGGATCAAAGGAGACCTATACAGAGCTGTAGAGCATTCAAGGACTATTTATTAGAACATTTCTAAACCAACGGGGGAGGGGACTTCTATGAGCAGTTTTTTGCACTGGTGCAAGACGGATTGGTGGCAAACTCTGTAGCATGGATACTTCTATTTATGAGCCATGCTGTATTAGACACTTGTCGGATACAGATACGCCTCCGATACGGCACGAATACGGCTTTGCTGTGTCCAATTAAAATATTATTTAAATTTGATTGGACACACGTATCAGATATGTGTGTCCTATGAAAAAAATAAAGAAAAGATACCGGAACTCGGTACCTCTTGGTACTCAATACAGCTCGGTACTGCTCGATACCGTTCGGTATCGGAACTTGGTACTTGGTACAGCTCAGTATTCAGTACTGTTCCGTACTCGGTATAGCTCGATACTGCTCAATTTTGCTCGGTACCGCTCAGTACCTCTCTGCAATGCTCGGTACCATGCTCAGTATTAATGCTTGATAATGCTCGGTACCGAGGGGTACCGAATGGTACCAAGAGATACCGAGAAGCTAGAGAAAGCTTTAGAACAACTCTTACAATAAAATTTGTTCCGGGGTGCTGCCCCTCGAACCCCGCCAGGGGGCAGCGCCCCCTTGGACCCTCGGCTTATTTGCAACATATCTACACTTTTACCTTAAAAAAATTATGTTTCAAATTCATGTGGTTTATTTTGTGTCGATCCTTTATAGGATAATGAGCTCTAGTGACGTAGGAACTGGGTTTGATGATGGGCTATCAGAGACCAATTCAATTTTTTTTGTCATTTCAAATATTACGCTTTGATTGCTTTCTTAATTTTTATGTATGATTTATATATTATAATGCCGTATCAGCGCCATATCCATATCTTGTACTTTAAAGAATTGACGTGTCCCATATCTGTATCGTGTCGTATCCGTGTCGCCGTATCTATATCGATGCAACATAGGTGTCAAACTATCGTGAGGGGAAACTTCATGAAGGGGCTCAAGGCAGAGATCAGAGCGACATTGAAAGTTATGATGCCTCGTGTCTTGAGAGAGGCCATGAGTTGGGAATTGGGATGACCATTGAGAGAAAGCTTTTCAAAAATTGAAAACCGATTTGATGGATATACTTGTACTGATAATTCCCTTAGGTTACGAGAAGATTTCAAATATATAGTGACACATAACTAATAAGATTGAGCTGTATTTTAATGCGAGGAAGAGTAATTGCTTATGCTTTTAGACAACTATATAATTATGAAAGGAATTAGCTTAAGCATGACTAGAATTAGCAATAGTTGTATTTGCACTAATGATGTGGAGACATTATTTGTATGGAGTTATGTGCGAAATATTTTTGGATCATCAAATTTTGAAATATATTTTCACCCAAAAGGAGTTCAATTTATGATAAACAAGGTGGTCAAAATTAATCAAAGATTATAATATGGACATGCAATGTCATCTATAAAAAAATAAATGTTATTGCTTATGCTTTAAGCAGATAATTGTAAAGCAATGCAAACTATTAAATGACTCAATTGAAGCAGTTAATAAAAAAAAATTATCAATTGGGTTTGTCCATAGTCAATTATGCTGTTAAAATTTTTTGTTATGTTGAACTTTATGATAATATAGTCTACTTTGAAAAATAGAATGCATGATGCATTATTGTGGGATATTAATTTTTTGAAAATTCTTAATATGGTGAAAGCAGGTCATAGAGAGGACTATGAGATTAATGGGAATGAATTATTGAGGTGCAGAGGTAGGATTTGTTCTCTAAATGTTAGTGATTTAAGAAAAGAAATTATCCAAGTAGCACATCACTTAAGACTATTCTATTCATCCAGGGAGTATCAAGATGTATCTAGAACTTAAACCATTATTTTGGGTTATTCAAGCCTGATGCAAGTGAAATGATCGGGAAAACTATTACGAGCGTGGCAACTAGGAGTACTACCGCATGTGCTGCAAGCATTATAAGATCCATGTGCTGTAAGAATTACTAGTGAATTTAAGAAGTTTCCTCTCTCTCTCTTTTTCTAATAGTGAACAGGGCAAATGATGTAGGGCAACATCAACTAAAGATTCATCGTCATCACCATCCAACATGTCATCCTATTTATATCAGAAGTACTAATGTTATTATGTAAATGATGTAATATTCTTATTTAGAGGTCTTCTTTCAGCCAAAAAATGACTCGTCTCTTATAAAGATTCCTTTTGATTTTTTTTTTTTAAAAATTTGCTCTTTGATTACTTTTCTATTTTATTGCTCTTTGATTACTTTTCTATTGACTGTGGGTCTGTGCTGGATGGGTAAGGGGGATGAAGTGGCTAGGCTTAGTTGCAATTACCTACTAAGAAATTTTGCTATCATACCAACATTGACGGAATATGATTATCTGATACCAAATTGATGGAGATTCTTTTATCATGGTCTTTTTTTTTTCTTTCTTCTCTCATAAATAAGCTTTGAAATTGCTTTTTTTTGCCCACTTGGGTTCAGTTTTAATGGAGAAAGTGTTGAATTAGGCTTTTAAGGAGAAGGTAATAGAGAAAAAAACTATTTAGTTTCAACCAAGAAGAGGGAATTTGAGACAATACTCTTTGTTTTGGTTTGTGTTGGGAATCAGGCCTTACACATGGGGAGATAAAGGTAGTAATTTTAGGGAGGGGGAAAGAGGAGAGGTAATAGGAGGAATAGCTTTCAATTTAATTTATAATAAATTAATTATTGTAATCCACTCACATTCCTTTCTAAAGAAATAAGGGCACATAGATAGTTCAATCAGATTCAAATTTAAATTTTGATAAATCTTGATAAAGTGATGAATCCTATCATCTCTTGTGCCTCTTCCTGAATAATCATCAGGTGTATCTTTCCTGGTTTTTTGAGTACAAATGTCTGCATCTAACTGATAATGTTCGTCTACTTTATGTTTTCTCAATACAGGAGGAGAAAAACAAAGCGGCAGCTTTGAAGAATGCCTATGTTTTAATGGGAAGGCATGAGTTGGAGCTTGCAGTTGCGTTTTTTCTTTTGGGTGGAGATCCTTCGTCCGCTGTCACTGTATGTGCCAAGAACCTAGGGGATGAACAGCTTGCTCTTGTAATTTGTCGACTTCTTGAGGGACATGGAGGACCATTAGAGAAGCAACTGATATCAAGTATCCTTCTTCCAAATGCTATTGATAAAAAAGATTACTGGTTATCCAGCGTTTTTGAAGTAAGTATTATGAATATTTTTACTTTTTTATCTTGAATTTGTCTTTTTGTCCACCTAGTGAGTGCAATTTTATTCATGCAGTGGAGCTTAGGGCACTACTCTGAGTCTGTGAAAAGTTTATTTGAGCCTTCAGTGCACTGTTCAAATGGTGTGGCCGCTAGAAAATGCTTTCATGTTTCATTTGCAGATCCTCATATTGGTCGCTACTGTTTAATTCTGGCTTCAAAACCTTGTTTAAAAAATGCAATTGGTGATTATCTTGCTTCAGTGCTGTCAAAATTTTCTACAGTGATGGATAGTTATTCCTTGAAAAGATTTGGTCTCCCTGTAAGTACATTTCAATTTAACCTTATTTTATTTGTTGCAATCGTTCATTGACTTTCCTTACTTCTGTCCTCTCTTCTGTCCCTCCTTCCTCACTTTCTCACACAATTTTGATTCTTTGGATTGTCCTATGTTCTTGAGGCATGATTGTTTTCTGAATTCAATATTATCCCAAGTTGCTCTGCATATTTTCCTACTTTTATATGCATTGCTATATTTCCCAGAAAACCGATGAGCTTCTGATAAAAAATATGTATTGAAAACAAAAGTGCAATGCTCATGCTTTTACTACTCAAACTTACTACTGCAATATTGACCTCCAACTTAAGTTTTCTTAGGAAATGTTTGTCAGACTGAATTGGTAAGAGTTTAGGTTTTATTTTCTAGTGTCTTGATGATAATATACCGGCAGGGTTTAATTCTTTTAATGTCGAGTTTCTGTATTATGAATATCTTAATCAGTCAATTTGGCTTGAACATAGCACCAACCTAGATTACCTTCCTACATATTGGCATCTTGTTATCTATATTTAGTGAGTTGTCTGATTCATCTGTCATGAATCATTTGCTTGTTGAAATTCATCAAAGTATATCTATAGGCAATGAAAGCTACAAATCACTATATGATTTGAATCATTGTCATCAAGAGTTCAAAGAGGGAGACATGGTGACTAGTTTTGTTTGGAGATGTTCATCATGGAACTCATAAGAAACAGGATCTTAGAAGAACATGGTTGTATTGGATCTTCAAATGGATGCAAGTATTTGTTCCTTAATTAACATTGAAGATTCAATGCGATGATTACACTTAACTATATTCTTGAGTCCTTTTGCTCTGTTATTATCAAAAAAGAGTTACACCACCATTAGGTTCATTTTTAGTTCCACAAGAATCACAAATGAGAAAGTAGAAGCTGCAAAATTCTCTTTGTAGGCGTACTTATTGTCCACTCCATCTCTCAACGTCTAGTGGTCATGAAGAAATTTGTTACATGGTATGTCTTTCCACTCCTTCCGCGTGATTCCTACCCGCTCTCGAACCCATCATCCCATCATGAGAGGCTAAGCTCCACTCTGGTCCCGTGTACCCGAGCGACCAACCTCAACGTGCGATCTAAATCCATGTGTGATCAGCCAATGTGACTAAGTCTCCCAAGCAACTAACCTACTCCTTCACCTCCTTCCTATGTCTTCCACGTCAATTACGTAAATGCCTGTATGTATATCTCTCGATCTACCTCAAATGCATGTCACTCCAAATGAAACAATGCCTAGTTTTTTCATTTGATCTAGTTTGAGGCAGCAATTCAAACTGCTTGTTGAGCACACACGATCACTCCAACTGACTAAATTGGGCTAAATAACTAAAATAAGATTGCTTTTATAATTAAATAATTTCTTTTGGCAATAAAGCAGTAGGTGTCTTCAGTTTCAAGTCCTTACGCCGTTGATCTTTGATCCGGGTAAGATGATTTCTATTTTGAAGACCCGCACCATCATTATTTGAGATGGGGTGATGATTTTTAATTCGAAGACCCCCCTTCGTTGATCTTTGATCTTGGCGGGTACAAATCACGACAAGTGCTGTCCTGACCTTCTCTCGTGGGGAGGTGATGTTGGGATGCTGCCGAATTCCTTTTTGGAGCTATTATAGAGTAATATTAAGCAATATTAATTAATTAAAACATAAACTTAAATTTTCTAATTAAACTAATTAAAACTTTATTCATTTAACATTAAAACTTTAATCATAAAATAAAAATCTAAACTTTCATAATTAAAATGAAATGAAATTAATAATTTAATTAATCAACTTAAAATCCAATTAATTATTTAGTCAATTTAAAATTTCATTTAATTAACTAAATAATTTTAAATTAATTAAAATATATTTAATTGGATAATTCATTAATTAATTTAAAATAAAAATCTAATTAAACAAATTAAAATCCATTTAATTTAATAATTGATTAATTAATTTAAAATAAAATCTAAATTAATTGAACAATTATTCATTCAATTTAAAATGAAATTAAATTTTAAGTAATTAAGAAAATAATTAAAATTTCTTATAGATAAGACTTTAAAGGATAATGTTATAAAAATTAATAGGATTGGATATAGAATTATAGCTTTAAAGATTGTTGTTGATGATAAGATTGTTAATATTATAAGTGCTTATGCTCCTCTAGTAGGTTTGGATATGAGTTCTAAATTAAATTTTTGGAATGACTTAGAAGAATTAATATAAAAGATACCTCTTGAAGAAAGAGTTTTTATTGGAGGAAATTTAAATGGACATGTTGGTAGAGAGGTAGATGATTTTAAAAGCATTCATGGTGGCCATGGATTTGAAACGACGAATGAAGGTGGCAAGACCATATTGGATTTTTGTTTAGCTTATGACCTTTCTTTATTAGATTTAAACGAGAATTTGACTTTTAATAGGACACAATGGAGAAAAAGGATTCATGTAGCCGACCCCACGTAGTGGGATAAAGGCTTGATGTTGTTGTTGTTGTTGTTATGATTTTTTAATTGCTAATACTTTATTTAAGAAAAGGAATGAGCATCTCATCACTTATAAAAATGGATATAGTACAACCCAGATTGACTATTTTCTTATTAGAAATTTAAATCATTTAGATTGCAAAGATTGTAAAGCTATTCCGAGTGAAAATTTATGTACCCAACATCGATTATTAGTTTTGGATTTTAAGATAAAGGGGCATAAAATAAAAAATAAGGTAAAACGATTTTCTAGGATTAGATGGGGGCATTTAAAGAATATTAACAAAAATATTTTTGAGAATAAGATTTTAGATCTTAAGATTTTGTCTGTGCATGAGGATGCTAATGCTATGTGGAAAAAGTGGCTAGTGATATTAAGAATATTGCAAAAGATGTTCTTGGAGTATCAAAGGGAAAAGCTCTTATTAGTAAAAATAGTTGGTGGTGGAATTCAAATGTGCAAGAAAAGATTAAATATAAGAAGTTTTGTTATAAAAATTGGTTTAATTTTAAAAATCATGATAATTGGAAAATTTATAAAGTGGCTCATAAGGATGCTAAGAAAGCAATATGCGATGCAAATACATTAGCTTTTAGTGATTTATATAATAGATTAGATACTAAAGAGGGAGAAAGATATATGTATAAGTTAGCCAAACAAAGAGATAGGCGTAGTAAGGATTTAGTTCAAGTGAAGTGTATTAAGGATGAAGATCAAAAAATACTTTTCTTAGAAGATGATATTCAACAAAGGTGGATGAGATATTTTGCTAAACTTTTTAATGAAGATTGTGAAAATAAGATTGACTATAGTGATCTTAGCACCCTAAATGAAACTAAAGATTTCTGTTTTTATTAGCGTATTAGTAAAACTGAAGTTAAATAGGCTTTAAAGAAAATGAAAGGTGGAAAAGCTGTTGGACCTGATGATATTCCAATAGAGGTGTGGAAATGCTTAGGAGATGAAGGAATTTCATGGCTTACTAAACTTTTTAATACTATTTTGAAGACTAAAAAGATGCCAGATGAGTGGAGAATGAGTGTGTTAATTCCTATTTTTAAGAATAAAGGTGATGCACAAGATTGTGCGAATTATAGAGGTATTAAGTTAATGTGTCATACTTTAAAACTATGGGAGCGAGTTATGGAGCATAGGCTGCAGCGTGATATTGATGTTTCTCAAAATCAATTTGGATTCATGCCGGGTAGGTCGACTATGGAAGCCATACATTTATTAAGAGGTTTTATGGAGAAATATAGAGAAAATAAAGAGGATCTACATATGATATTTATTGATTTAGAAAAAGCATATGATAAAGTTCCAAGAGAAGTGTTATGGAGAGTTCTTGAAAAGAAAGGAGTCAATAATGCTTATATTCAAATCATTAAAGATATGTATGCAGGAGCTATTACTTGTGTTCAAACACAAGGTGGATTGACCAAGTATTTTCCTATTTCATTTGGGTTACATCAAGGATCAGCCTTAAGCCCATATCTTTTTGCTTTAGTCATGGATGTTCTCACTAGACATTTGCAAGAGGATGTACCTTGTTGTATGCTTTTTGCTGATGATATTCTTCTTGTTGATAAGACTAGAGAGGGAGTTGAAGGTAAACTTGAATTATGGAGGTCAACCTTAGAGTCTAAAGGTTTTCGCTTGAGTAGATCTAAAACGGAATATATGGAGTGTAATTTTAGTAGTAATAGACCTAGTGAGGGGATGGTGACTTTGGGCGATCAAGTCATTAATAAGAGTACACGTTTTAGATATCTTGGATCTGTTGTTCAGAGTGATGGTGAAATAGATGGAGATATTATCAGCAGAATTCAAGTTGGATGGTTGAAGTGGAGGAATGCATCGGGCTTGTTATGTGATAGAAATGTACCCCTCAAACTTAAGGGAAAATTCTATAAGATGGTAGTGAGGCCTGCAATGCTTTATGGTGCCGAATGTTGGCCATTAAAAGAGAAGCATAATACTAAGTTAAGTGTGGCAGAGATGAGGATGCTCAGGTGGATGAGTGGCTTTACCCTTAGGGATACGATGCGAAATGAGCATATACGTGAAAAGGTTGGAGTAGCTGCAGTAGAAGATAAGATTAGAGAGAGTCGCCTTAGATGGTTTGGTCACATAAAACGGCGGCCTTCCGATGACCCGGTTAGGAGAGTAGAGGTTTTAGAGTTGACTTATGTTAAGAAAGGTAGGGGTAGACCTAAAAAGACTTGTTTAGAAAATATTAGGAATGACCTTTCTTTATTAGTTTTAAATGAGAATTTGACTTTTAATAGGACACAATGGAGAAAAAGTATTCATGTAGTCGACCCCACGTAGTGGGATAAAGGCTTGATGTTGTTGTTGTTGTTGTTGTTGTAAGCAAATAATTAAAATTTCTTAAAACTTAGTTAATTAAGTTAAATTAAAATGCAAGCAAATGATAAAACAAACAATATTTACACTAATTAAACCTAAAACAAACTCACACCAATTAAACCAAACTCCTAAAAACTATAACTCTCAAAATCAAAACCTAAAATACTAGCAAACTCTCAAACATAACTCTCCAAAATCCCGACTCCTGTGCATGCTCCAAAGCAGCACAAACTCCTGCAAATAAACATAAAAAACCAGTAATGTAAACCGAAACTGTAGTGCAACAAAAGAACAAGTACTGTAAACTATAGTGCTAAAAGACAAAGTACTATAAAAAACTGTAACTAAAAGCAATATTGAAATGAGAAAGAAAAAACTACTGAAACTAAAAAACACTGGTGTAGCGGTTGTAAAGAACTGTAAATTAAGTCACTATTGTCCAAGTTACCCAAACAATCAAGCAACTCGTAAGTAGAGCCGTAAGACCTGTCCAAAATTGAAACAACCGAGCCACTTAGCTTATTCTGGGCAACTTTTAATGAAAGCAATAAGACCCACCTTTTAAATCCCAGGCTACTTTATATGAAAGCAGTAAGACCCACTTTTTAAAACGGGCTACTTTCAATGAAAACAGTAAGACCCACTTTTTAAAATAGACTACTTTCAATAAAAGTAGTAAGATCCACTTTTTAAATCTTGGGCTACTTTCAATGAAAATAGTAAGACCCACTTTATAAATGTTGGGCTACTTTTAATGAATATAGTAAGATCCACTTCTAAAATAATCGGGCTACTTTCAATAGAAGTCATAAGTCTCAAACCAATTCAATTAACCGAATAACTTCTAAATGAAGTCATAAAACTCAAACTAAATCAACTACTGGGTATTCTAATAGATGTAAATCCCAAACCACCTTTTTAAAACTACAACCCACATCTAACCACCTCAGTCTATTCGAGATCTCATAGAGTTGTCAACCCATGATTGCTAATCAGATTTCCTAGACACTATGATCAATGATCACCAGTGTTGGTAGTCTGAAATCTATTCTCTGGACGACGAAACCATGGTATCTTGATTGGGTGTACTTTCATCTCCCATAAATGAACCTAAAACACCTAAAATTGCTCATCCTTATTCGAGAATTATCTCTTTCACATTCAGAGGGATAATTAACTATTAGGGCTTGCGTTCATAGGAAGTAAGAACACATATTTAACTAAACACTGATACTACCCTCAGAGAAAATTTGGTTAACTACAATCTGCCTTAGGGAGAATGAAATAGTAAGTCTACAAAGTAGGATTCATTCCAAAATGCCATTTTTCTTGAGCAAAAACATATTTTAACTCTTGGGACTTCATTAAATCTTATATGTATATGATTAGGCCTTAAACAATTGTTGAGTTATGGACCCTATCAACTCCACCCTCGTATGTTGATAATAAAGTCAAAAGGTTGTGACTTATGACAACTAGTTATCCTACGAGTTCACTGTAAGTTTTCTTTTTTATACTTTGATTTTCGTCCATTTTTATTTAAGTATTTAGAACCTAGGATGCCGTGCACTTTTAATTTTGTTGAACTAGGAGCTTAATTATATTTCAATTTTTTCTAAATTTCTTCTAAGTCATACATTTTATTGTAAATTTCGGCAGCACTCGGCGTCTTCCCTGCATAGGGGGCTGCATCAGGGTACTAAGCCTTCCCGCATGCCAAGAAAGGCAGTCACGGTATGTGCCAAGTGATACCGCGATAGAAATTTCATTACCCATCTGCCAAGAAAGGCAGTTATGGGTCTTTAAGTTCTTGTTTATAATGCACAAAATTTCCCTGCCTGCCAAAAAAGGTTGTCACAGGTACTTGGTTTTTTTTTTCATGTATGGTAGATTCCCTGCCTGTTAAGAAAAAACGGTCATGGGTACTTAATAATTTTCATGCAAATAAATTTCCCCGCTTGCTGAGAAAAGCTGTAATGGGTACTTATATCATGCATAAGAATTTCCTTGCTTGCTAAGAAAATCGGTCATGGGTAGGGTTTTGGTGGGGAAGGGTATAGGAAGGTTGTATGGAGAGAGATGTGGTGTTAGAGAGAGGAAATTTCTCTCTCTCCAATTTTAGAGAGAGAAAGAGAGGGGAATTTATTTATCTTAGAAGAGGGCAAGGAGGGAATGAGGGTTAAAGGAGATGTTTGGGATGGAGAGAGGTGTTTAGGATGGGGGGCTCGGTCGTCACGTTGGCGTCGTCATTCACGCACGTCTTTGCCTCAATTTGCATGTGCAAAATTTAAATTTTTGTCGGTTGACGACCCCAATCAATATGAGGATCAATCTGAGTTGCTTTCGTTGCTCCAGATGCACTGACGTTGTCCATTTCATGAATTGAGGCCATTTCAGCGATTTTGGTTTTTGGTCGACGTTGGTTGGCTGAGTTTTGCACTACTTCGAGCTCATTCGCTTTCAAAATTCATCGTGCGTGGTCGACTCGACCCCAACACTAGTATTGAGGCTAACACTCCACAAGAAATAGTGGAAATGACAACGTTGAAGGGATCAAGATGAACACACAAAATTAAAAATGCTCGTGCCTACACCTTTGTGATGGGCATGATTATTTCAAATTATAATTGAATGAATTTTCAATAAATATATGCATACCATGATAATAGGTCTTTAGGGATGTAAAATTCAACGTAGGCTTAATAAAATTATAGATTCTTTTCAAACGAGTGTGTTTGTTGTTGGATGCTAATTCTTCAAGGGTGTTTCAAATTTTGATAACAAATTCTAGGGAATTCTTCCCTTTGGATTGTCGGTAGGCTTATATATTCTATTTGGTGATTTATATTTTTGTTCTTTTCATGTACATACTTCATGATTGATTTTGCAATATGATCGAGATTTTGTTAAGTTTGCTATAATTTGACTTTACCATTTATTCTATTGTGAATCTTAATCATTGCATGAGTTTATTTCCTTATCAGATTTTAGATCATCTTTAAATTATTGATTGGAATGAATTTTATGTGTTTTCTAATTTGCTTCAAAAGAGAGTAAATTTTGCCGAAAGTAAGAGCTATTGAATTGTGAATTTTATTTTTTTTTATGCTTATTTTAGGCATTCCATCCTAGAATTACATTTGCAAGCCCTACATTTGATGCAATAAAAATAATACAAGTATTGCAAACTAAAAGAGAGTCTTCATTTCCTTAAACATTGACAAACAAAACCTTACAATTTAAAATAAAAGGAACAACAATAACAAATAATTTAAACACAATACAACGACACCCTACAAATACGACTCAAAGACATCTTACAAGTTTTAAAAGTTTGAGAAGAAAGATACAGATGGAATGAAAACTGTGCAGAGAAGAAAGAGATTGGAAATCGAGATGAATTTTAAAAAGAGAGGGAGGTAGAAGACAATAGCTCGCAAGCTATTCTAAACCCGCAGGTTTTTACATTCCAAAAATCATCACATCTCTCTTTTTTCTGTAGCAAAACAGCCCCCATATATAGGTAAAAATAGAGAAAACTACAACCATAAATCTGCCTAGGAAACCAGCAGGAACCCCCATCACATCTCTCTTTTTTCTGCAGCAAAACAGTCACCACTCCTTTTGGAGCCATCAATACATAGGAAATAGCAAGGGAGGGGAACAAACAACATGAGGAAAACCAATAGGCAAGTTTTGCCTACATCAACATTCCAGGTCGTCATGCATCATTTACCTTTCTATCTTACATCACATACATTATTAGTTTCAAGAAGTTTTGGATATATGACTCTAACTTGAGAGCTGTAAAAAAGAATGCTAGGGGTTTCCTAATTTCCTTATTGCTAATATCTCATTGTGCTTTATTACCATCATGCAGCATTCCATTTTTGAGGTCTCCTGACAATTTTATAGGCATGATGATTTTATGCTCTTATGATCTTTGTCCTAATTGTCTACTGCAGCCTGACTGATGCTTGAATGGTTTTTAATATACTGTCTTTTTACACGTCAAATGGTTAATTTTTTGGAGCTAAGAAGGAATGTTATTCATGATTTCCAAACTTCAATTTCAACTCTTTTCTTTAAACTATGATGTGCATAAATCTGAAAACTTCTCATTTCTTTCCGTAGCTGGAGGCATTGGAGCGCCTTGCTTCTCAAACAATGGAGGGAAATTCTGAAGTGAACACCAAACATATTGAAGCTATTTTTGAGGGACAGCTTTTCCCCTTTTCTATTGCAGCTGCTACTCAAGCATGGTTACAAGAAGGTTTTGCATACCATTTAGAGTCTAATTTTAGATTAAGTCTCGCAATGATATTCATTTCAAATTTATTGCGGGAGCTGCCTTGCTGGGCATACCGGAATCCAGTAATATTTCTTGACTTGGTTAAGAATGATGATTCTGATAGTGATCAAGACAAACATAAGACGGGGGAATTCAGGCAGAAGTTGAATGTGGTTATTCTAACATTTGAGCGGAGGTACTCACTTAAGCTGATTGATTTAGCTAACATGGTACTTGAAACTCCTCCTTGTGTGAAACTTGTAATCTCTTCTCATTTGTTTGCAATATTTTATTGTTGACAATGGATATATTTCTGGTTTTTTAACCTAGGTACTACTCTTGGCATGCAACAATGGATTATTATTTCTTGGGTACCAATTGTTGGAGGGATTTATTTTTCGGGAAAATGATGTTGATAATCAGCATAAAACTGGTCATTCTACTCAATGCACTATTTTGTTTAAACTGATTGTGAAGGCAAACAAGGAGCTATTTTATGCATATTCTCGATATGTTGTATGTTGTCATTTATCTGATTCTACGATGAAGCTGCTTTCTGGCAGAGCCTCCACTGCAGAAAATTGTAGTGAAAGTTATTTTCAGAGGAATTTCTGTATGCAGTGCTTAATATGCTCATTGAGAATTATCAAACCCCTGGTGAAGTATTATGATAATTTACTACTTAGTGAAGGACTTGCTTTGAGCACCTCTTCATTTCTTGAACTTGTAGAATACATGCTGTACTTCTCTCGCAATTGGTTTAGCAGAAATATTAGCGGGTTGATTCAAATGGTGTGCCAAATTCATAGTGCTTTTGTTAGTAATCATGATTCTATTGAAGTTATGACAGGTGAACAGCTAAAGATTCTGCATCCTACGTCAGATAATAATACCAGTGACGCATTAAATGATGATGAAGAGGTATTGCATGAATTTATCAACCAAAAAAACCAAGCTAAACTAAGAAACTCTTTGGCATTTTCAATCCCAGAAGATGAAAGGTGGCAATTGATAGGAACCTCTTTGTGGATACATAATAATAGCTTTACTAATCAAAAGTTGAGCAAATTTCTTGCTACACAAAAGTTAGAAGCTGAAAAGTCTATAGCAGATCATAATCAGTTCCGTATTGCTGTTGCTAAATTAACAATGGCATCCATAGCATATGTTTCCTCTTCAGTAACAAAACAGCTTGCTTCTTTTCTTAGAGAAAAAGCATCCAAGGGCTTACCTGTTGCAACGTTTGCTTGGTTGGAGGAATCTAACCAGCATGAATCCAGCTCCCTGCCACATCAAAGTGATCAAGGAGTTTGTATCAGGCAACTGTCTGCCAGTGAGGATAGGGAGGACCTCGCTAAAAAGTTGTGGGAAATTTCTATTAATGCGAAGGAAATTTATCAGAATTTGTTGAATGAAAAAGTTTATGGCTTTACCTATAGTAGAGAGAAGCTTCATTCTTCCTGGAAAGATTTTCAAGAAGTTAACCTTTCTGAGCATGTGAGTGATGCTTCACATTATAAATCTGAAGGCAATAGTAGTGCCAGAAATGCAGTCGGATCACTCTTTGGTAAAAAAAAATTGGACACTGATACCTTTCTTGAAACAAGAAGAAGAGATTCAGATCCAAAATTAGAGAGAGCTAATTTTTGCAATCCAACAGAAATAGTAAAGAGAAGTGGGGATCTTCTAGAGGTTAATTTTTCTACTTTTTAATGTTTAGCTATGATTGTCATTTTTAATATCCAAGGGGATGTGTCGCAATTATACTCTGTATTGATGTCCCTTTGAAATTCTGCATATTTACATAAAAAATTTTCAGTTAAACATTCTATCGTGCTGACATTTAACAGTCGATATGCATCTACTCTTGCAGGCTATTTGCTGCAACTCCATCTATGAGCAACAACTTGCTGCCACTAGCAACCGAAAGGCAAGTTTTCTTATATGTCAGATCTGAAGCATGCTGTTTCCATTTGAATCTTCAAACATTGTTTTTAAGCTGTGCAATCATAGTTTATGCTGCCAAAATTTAAGTTCTACTTTATAGAATACCTTCAAACGACATTTCTATCTGTATTAATATGACATAGCATGGACTTGCAATTCATGCTATTATTGCATGTGTATTTCCTTCTGTACATGATTTTACCAAGCATTACATAATCAGGCCATTTTTATTTATTTTCAGTTTTTTTGCAAATCAAACGTATCTTTGATCCATTTATTGCGGGTTGACTATTGGTGCTTAATGAACAAAGATATTGTTTGGTCCTTTTGGAAGACGATTGAATTAAATGTTTTCTTCATTAGCAATCTTAGTAATTTTTCTTTCTTTATTTCATCTCTTGTCCCAGAGAGGAAAAAAAAAAGCTGAAACAAAAAAAATGTTAAAATAATGAAAAAAAATTCAGGTGATGTAGAAATTCTTCAAAAGAGAGTTTTTACTGTGTTGGTAGTGATTGTTGATGAGAGGGTTTTATCCTTTCAACTTGGGTTGGAAAGATGAAATGGAGATAAGACTTCTATTCCTATGCTTGATGAAATTACTTGTTGATGTAGGCAGGGGGGGGGGGTTGATTTTCTGCTGAATTTCTGTTGCTCTTGTTCCTGCTGCCCCGGGTTCATCCCCCCCTATTTTGGCCATTCGTTTCCTCTGCCTGCCCGGTTCCTTTCCCCTAGCGCTGTCCATTCGGTGGTTGTGTCCCGCTGCCCCTTCGTGTGCTGCTCCAGCTAGCTGCCTGTTGGCCTTTTGCCTCCCCTTTTCTGATTAGTTTGAGTGGGCGGCTGTTGGTTGTTGGGATCCCTTTCTTTTCTTATATATTGGGATGTTTTGTGGTTGTCTAGGAAGAGATGATGGATGGTTTTTGGAACTAAAACCTGAGGGTTTTTTTTTTTTTGGATAGCTTGCTAGCTTTATCTACTTCTTCTTCTCCTCTCTTTGATTTCGTCTCGGCTTCTTATTTATTACTTCTCTCCGTAAGTTTCCACCCCATTTGTATCCTTCTTCTCAATTAATAAAAAAGTTTTAAGGTGTCTTGAGTCGTATTTTTAGTGTGTCATTGCATCGTATTATATCTTTTATTTCAAGTTTGTAGTGTCAAATTTTGTGTCTTATTTATTATATTACTTTTAGTCATTTTTGAAAGGAAGACGTCCAGTTTATATGCAATCTTAGTATTTTCCAAAATTTTGATTGCATCACTTGTTTATTTTAGTTCAACAAATAGATTGGTTTGGAATAAGATTGATTCACTCAACATGGGTTGAATGAATGAGAGTTTCATCCAATTTTTGAGTTGTAGAAAGAGAGAAATTTCTCTACAATTTGGTTTGTAGAAAAAAAGAGGATAAAATGGAACTCATGAGTTGCCAATTTATGGATGCTCCTTTGAGTATTGGATGTTTAAAAGGAAGAAGATAATCTACCCAACTTGTGTTGGGTAAATAGGAGAAGGTGATATGCATATTTGGACAACAAGCCACCATGGATTCTCTTTGAACTTATGGGTGCTCAAAGAGAGAAATTCACTCTTTCAGTTTGGATTGGAAGGATGAAATGGAGATATTTTCTACTAACTTTGAGTTGTAGAAGGATGAACTTCTCTACAATTTTGGTTTGTGGAGAAGAAGAGAGAAAATGCAACATATGGATTATAGATCCATGAATGTCCTTAAACATTTGGTGTTCGAAGGGAGAGAACCACTCTCCTAAATACGGGCTTAGGAGAACGAGAGGACTTTCTACTAATTTTGAGTTGTAGAAGAGAGAAGCAACAAACAACTTTTGGATTGCAAGTTGGAAGAAATTCCTTGAACATTTGGTGTTCAAGGGGGAGTATTCATTTGCCAAACTTTGTGGCTAAACAAATGAAAGGTAAGATCTCAAGGTTTGATGGACGATCAGCAGACCCAATTCCTCCATCACTAGAACTCATTATCCTACGAAAGAATCGAAGGATCGACACAAATTATAGGTTCATTAGTTAGAACTCCAAATAGAATGCTTAAACATTATTCAACCCTTTCCCAAACTCATTTAAACTCATTTGCACCCATAGCAACATCCTCTAAAATATCATTTCTATCTTAAAGTCACTCTACTTGAAATCCTAAAAGCACAAGTTGCTACTATAATATTTATAAAAAAAATAGCTATTAAACATGCATTCACAACCAAATCAAATTAAGCACTTGGATGTAAAAATGTACTAGCAACCGAATAACAGAAAAATAAATGAGTCACAAATGGAATTTGCTTAAGCACATAATACAAATATACTGAAAACAGAAAACCTAAATGTCCAGAATTTCTAAATAAAATTGCATGCCCTATTTTCTACAACCTGATAAATATGCAAAATCGTCCGAACGGGAAAAATAAACTAGAAGAAAAAAAAACAAAACATAAAAAGGGTATTTCGTATCAAGGCAACAAATCTACATGCCAAATCAAATTAACCACTTAGATGTAAAAATGCACTAGCAACCCTTTGTCTTGCCTGCTCAGGAAGATGAAGAACGGTTTCCCCTAAATCAAAGAAATAAACCCTCAAGATGGGCCTTCATGGAAAACGAGCGGGATGGACATGAAGACTACGATGTAGAAAGCGAACCTTTACACAAAGACGAAGAAACGAAGTACCGGACGACCTCGTTCAATGGTCTCGCTACTCATGAGTCCGTCACTTACTGTTGCCTTCTTGCTCGCCTAACACGTGTGGCTTCACTACTCACAAGGCCCGTCGATTCCTGCTCTAGAGCTCGTCGCCTAACCTCTCACGAGAAGTTCACCTTCCTGCTCACTTAAGTCACAATGCGCTTCTTACGATCCCATCACCTAACACGTGCCCTCGCCTCGCCTTCTGGTAGCATAACACGTGACCTCAAAACCGAAACTAAAATGCCTGAAATCACGGTAGTGATATACGGGCTCTAGCGGTTCATGCATCCGATACGCGTTTTTTTTAATTAGGACATGCATATCCGATGCACGTGTCCTTTTTAAACTTAATATTTTTTAATCGGATACGTCATTGCCATATCCGACACGTATCTGATACAACACACCTTCATAAATCGATGTATCGGTGCAACATAGATGAACAATATGATTAATGTTATGGATAATTAGATCTAATGCTTTAGAGAAGAAATTATATATATATATATATATAAAGAAAATAATTAAAATAGTTGCTTGGCTCTTTCTGAAAGACCAAAATTGTCCCCACCTATATTAAATAACTATTTTAGTCTATCAACTACTTAAGGAGGAACCAAAATAATCTCACAATGATATTGTTTTGATTCATTTTTAAAGACTTAAAGGTTCAAAATAGTTCTTTAATATATTTGGAAATCATTTATGTCCTTCATAAAGAGTTGAGAGACTATTTTGGACATTATCCCTCTCTCTCTCTCTCTCTCTCTCTCTCTCTCTCTATATATATATATATATATATATATATATACATATATACATATATACATATATACATATATATATATATAAATAATCCAAAAAAATATATGATTTTATGAAAATATTCTTAGTCATTTTTGTGAGGTGAGAAATTTGGAAAATAAAAAAAAATATTTATTTATTTTTTATTTTTATTTTTACATTTTTTTTAGTATTGCAGTTATTATGATTTGGCAGTTTAGGTAAGGAACATCTCCCCATGTATACCTTTTAGTTGGAACTCTATGTTTCTACTTTACCTTGACTGCCATATGAATTAATGCATTTTTCGGTGTTATCTGATTTTTTTATACAGCATTGCAAAATCACATTATATGTTTTGATAGTTTTAAGCATAACTAAGATGTGTAATTGAACTTTCTTCAAGCATTTATTTTAGATTTTATTTGTCTTCTGGGCATATTTGTACTTTTAATGTTTTATGCATGAATGGATGCGTGCTTGGTATGCTCAACAATTATAGACATTGGTATAGACATTAATGGTTTAACCCTATCTTAATTCAGGGGCTTTTCTTCTTCAACTGGAATATGGAACCAGCACGCAAAGAAAAATCACTGCTCATTTGGCCAGAGGCTGATTGGCCATTAGATGGATGGGCGGGTTCGAAATCTAAGCCAGGACCAACATGCGTGTCTCCAGGTGTTGGACTTGGAAGCAAAAGAGGCACACACCTCGGGTTGGGTGGAGCAACTGTAGGTTTGGATTATATGGCTAGACCTGTAAGGGACTTGACAGGTGGGGGGGCTTTTGGTATTCCAGGCTATGCTGGCATAGGGGCTTCTGGTTTGGGTTGGGGTGAACAGATAGAATTTGAGATTTTAGACCCTCCTGCTGTAGCTGAACATGTTTGCTCACGAGCTTTATCTAGTCATCCTTCACGGCCATTTCTTTTGGTTGGTTCAATCAACACACTTATTCACCTGTGGGAGGTATGCACCCGCACCCTATTATATTATTTAATATTTCTGAGATATTTTGCCGTTTATTTTATTGGACCGTGATGTATCATGGTACATTTCTATTATGCAGAAAAATCCGGGCTTCTGATTTTTTGCGTGAATGCAACTTCTTGTGCTCTTAGTTTGTTTTAATTTGTTGTAATTAACATGTCTTTTTTCTGTTTGGTATGACCGTCCTTGAAATTAGCTCTATTTTCATTTGGCATAGGGACATGTCCATAAGGTCCATATGCGTTGTAGAGATACAAATATTGCTCATTTTACAAAAGTAAAGAGTTGGATTTGTTTTTTTAAGTATTTAGAAAGTAATACCGGATTGGGGAGAATGACACCCCCACCACCCCAAGAAAAAAGAAAACCCTTCCCTTTTTCTCCAATCATAGATGCAAAAGGTGTGTAGCATGTCCACCAAACAAAGCTATGATTGCCTTTGGTTCTTGGAATACAACATGGTTACCAATGCTCTAAGGGTATCAACAACAACAACAACAACATCAAGCCTTTGTCCCATTACATGGGATCAGCTACATGAATCCTTTTTCTCCATTGTGTCCTATTAAAAGTCAAATTCTCATTTAAATCTAATAAAGAAAGATTATTTCTAATATTTTATAACTAATTCTTTTTAGGTACACCTCTACCTTTCTTAACATAAATTAAATCTAATACCTTCCTAACTGGTTTATTGGGAGGCTGCCGTTTTATGTGACCAAACCATCTAAGGAGACTCTCTCTAATCTTATCTTCCACTGGAGCTACTCCAACCTTTTCACGTATATGCTCATTTCGTATCCTATCTCTAAGGGTAAGCCACTCATCCACATGAGCATCATCATCTCTGCAACACTTAACTTAGTATTGTGCTTCTCTTTTAATGGCCAACATTCGGCACCATAAAGCATTGCAGGTCTCACCACTATCTTATAGAATTTTCCTTTAAGTTTGAGGGGGACTTTTCTATCACACAACAAGCCTGATGCATTCCTCCACTTTAACCATCCAACTTGAATTCTACTGATAACATCCTCATCTATTTCACCATCACTCTGAACATGGTTTATTGTTTCTGTACAGAAGGACAAATGAAGTGCGATTCTTGTAGGGTTTCTAATTGGGGCCTCCCTCTTATTATAGAGAACCCTAACTTTGGAGTTATATTTGTTACATTACAAATGACTAAGAAATTGAAAAACTTGGTTATGTAAAGAAGTATGCATAGAGGCTACAAAGAGTGATATTTGCTTTAGGAGGGATGATAGAGTTGCACCAGCAAGAATTGTATTGGTATGATCTGGGTGTCTTGCAATTCAAATCAAGTCTCTTGAATTGATGTAACCCCTTTTGTTGTCTATGTATCCTTTTGTGCTTTACAAACTCATTGTATCTTTTGGGCTTAAATTAGGTCTAACAATGGGTGTAATTTGGGCTTGCAATTGGACTTGATATGGCTAACCCTAAGGCTAGTCCAACGTAGATGCACCCTCATCCATTATTATAAATAGGGCCTTGTCCTAATGATTTATACCCCAACTTCCAACAAGAAGGTTATATGTTTGATCCCCACTTCTCACGCTGCACATTTTCATAAAAGAAATATCAAATGTTAGCTTTTGTATCAAAGATTTATTCACTTCGGTGACTCTTCTTAAAACATTTAATTGATCTTATGCCCCATTATAAATAAATATGAAATATATTCTTATCCTTTATATATATATATATATATATATATAAAAGTAAAGAAATTAAAAAAAAAGAAGTGTGTATTTTGACCTCACCATAAATTCATTTCGGCCCCATCACAAATTTACCTTTTTATTGTTAGGATTATCACGTGTGAACGTATAATGCATTTTTTTCTTATGCAGGTGAAGTTCCATGTCTTTTTTTAAAGCGTGGTGGGTTAAAACCTTTGGGCGTGGTGACTTAGACACTAATCATGCATGCCTTTTTATATGTGATGGGCAGGCCTAACACTCCCTCAAATGCCCCCTACATGAGGGTAATTTCATGATGTTGTTGAAATTTTTATTGAGTGAATTTGAAAAGTGCAAAATTTAAATGAGCTTTTGAACCAAATAATGAGACTAAAATGAAAAATATAAGTACAAAATATTAAATTCAGGTAATTGGAAAAGTAAAATGCTTGATTTTATTGCATAAAACTCTTCTTATTGTAGATCTATACAAGATATCTTAATAAGGAAACAAATAATTACAAAATAATGCATAATTGAACTAATATAATCTTTTCTAATCAGCCACCCAAATATGGAAGGAGATTGGCGTGATCCAGGTTATCCTTTCGTGGATTCCCATGCTGGCTATGGGATCAAGAGGGCTGGGATGGCTAGGACAATATTTGACACTCCCTCTTAAGCTGGAGAATACAGATCTGTCATTCTCAGCTTAGTAATCAATTCCTTGAAGATAGAGTTATCAAGTTTCTTGGGAAGAGTGCCTGTAAGCGAGATGCGGTAAATACAAATAAACTCACTATCCAATTTCTCCTTTATGAAATATTTGTCTACTTCTTTGTGCTTGGTCCAGTCGTGTTGAACTAGATTGTGAGCTATGTTGATCGTTAATTTGTTTTTATAGTTCAGTTTTGTGGGTCCTTTCCTCTTGATCCAATCTTCTAGTCATTGTAATCCATAGTAGCTCACATATATCCAAGGCCAGGGCTTTGAATTCTGCTTCTACACTAAACCTTGCCACTACATTTTGTTTCTTACTCCATGTTGTAATTAGGTTTCCTCCAAGAAATGTGTAGTATCCTAAGGTAGATCATCTTTCTATTAGTGATCCTACATAATCTGTATCAATATCTGCTTCTGGGATTATTTCACATTCTCTTCTGAAGAGAATCCCCTTTTTTTGGATTCTATTAGGTAGTACAATATTCTGTCTACTACTTGCATGTGAGCCTACTTTGGATTTTGCATGAATTGGTTGACCATGGTTATAGCAAAGGCTATATCTGGTCTGGTGTGGAAAAGGTAGATCAATTTTCATACAAGTCTCTGGTAAGCTCCCTTATCTATGACTGGATCCTTTTTAGCTTCCCCCAATTTGTGATTTGGTTATATTGGTATTGGTGTTAGTTTATAGGCTAGTTTACATGTTTCTTTAAGAAGCTCAGTAATATATTTTTCTATTGTGAAATGATAATTCCTTTGCTAGAATGAGCCACTTCAATTTCTAAGAAAAATTTCAATCTACCAAGTTCTTTAATATCAAATTCTTTGACAAGACATTTTCTTAGAGTTACTTTCTCCTTTTCATAATTCCCAATCAAAATGATATCATCCACAGAAACTAACAAAATTGTGACTCTCCTTGAGTCTGAGTGCTTGAAGAATAGTGTGGCCCCCTTGGCTCTATCGTTATCCATTGAGTAGCTTGACCTTTGATAATTTTTCAAGCCAAGCTCTAGGTGACTGCATTAGCTCATATAGAGCATTTTTTTAACTTATACACTTTGTTACCTCCAAAATTGTCCTTTATTCCTAGTAAAATCTCCATAAATATTTCTTCCTCCAAGTCTTCGTAATGCATTTTTACATCCAACTATTCCAGATGTTGGTTATAATTAGTTGCTAGGGAGAGCAAGATCCTAATGGTGCTCATCTTGGCCACAAATGCTAAAGTTCCATGATGATCAATGTTGTATGTCTAAGTGTACCCTTTTTTAACCAGTTTTGCCTTGCCCCTTTTCAGTGTACCATCGATTATATTTCACAAAGAATACACTTTTGACGTCAACTAGTCTTTTTCCTACTAGTAGGTGTTGAGTGTAATTATGTACTATTTATTGTGTTTAAATTCAGTAAAAAACATATTATTTTAGTGGTGTTTATGTAGAAAAAATTCATGAGAAGGCACAAATCTACAAGTATTGGATAGTACCACATTTCCATCATCAGAATCGCTGCAGCGGACGATTTTACAGCACCCCAGCGCCATATTTAAACATTGCAGCGCCATGTTCCCTATTTTAGTGGTGTTTATGCATAATTGCCGACTGAAACTTGTCAAGGTGGACACCTTTTGCAAGCTTCATGAGGCGCATGTCTCTATTTTCTTGAGGCATGCCTCGCCTCATTTCCATGAGGCATTCGCCTTAGAAAATAACAAAAAAATTAAAACCTAATCCTTAAACCTGTTCGACTCATTCAACATTTTTTTTTGTTTGACTTCGCCTGCTTCGTTGATTAAAATCTTCTTCGCCTTTGTCACGCCGTTCCCTTCCGGCCAGTTTTAAAGTCACGACAATTTGATGTTCTTCCTATTGGATCGGAAGTAATGATAGGAGCTTGCTCGCTGTGACCGTAGCCATCTTTATAGCATCTCACGCGCTTTGTCACTGCTCCATGCTCGATTTCACTTGGTTCACGAGGTAGGGTTTGTATGAGACTCGAGCTTCTTTGCCTCCTTTGATGCATCGTAGTTTCTTTATTTTTGTTCGACTTCAATTGCTTCACGTGAGAAATAGTTCTAATGCTCTGATAAGCTTTATACTTCAAACCGCAAGTAAGAATTGCGAGCTATATGCAGATAGAATTGTGAGCTCTATTTCTTCCACGTAAATATGCATATCCACCCTTTATGGTTGCGAATAATCAGATTTCCTAAGCATTACAGTTTATATTCCCCTGAGGTTTGCTGATTGGATCCACAAGTATGCTTCGGATGATGAAATATGGGCTCTTGATTGAGTATACCTTCATCCCTGAACTATTCCCAATGAATTAAATTCAAACCTAAGTACTAAATCTTACTTCAAAGGTTTGCCTAAGCAATCTCCTTGATTGCAAGTTCTCTCTTGTGAGCAGAAAAACTAATTAACCATGAGGACTTCACCTATGAAAAGTTTCAATCCCAATTCTAAACAAACACTAACACAATATTTGGAGGAATAGGATTAATTAAAACATAATCTATCTCAAGAAAAACTATTCTCTAGTGTCTCTTGCACATCGTGCTCTGAGGATTGAGATGGCATTTTTTGAGCAGTCAGCAACATGTATGTGCTGCAAGTACATTTTCATGAAATTTTCTTGATGCAGGAATTACAAGCCCAGCATGTTATTATTATCAATATTATTATTAGGAGGTGGACTATTGTTTTACTGAAGGTCATGTCCTGATCAAATTTATTCTTGAAAATTTGGCTGGCATAAAAGACTTTTAAAAAATACGTTGCAAGGTTCAGTGACAGTAATAGCTATTACAAGCCTTTGGAAGGTTAATCCAACCCACATAGTTTCTTAGATTACTGTATACTTTTTAAGGATAACAAATTTTTGTGGGCTCTGAAAATTCGGCCCCGGCCTCCGCCCGACTGTTGCTTTTTTTCTTTCGGGGGTGTTTTAACGGATGTAAGTTCCGGGGTGAATTTTGGAAGGAAGATGGGTTTGTAGATAAGACACTACCCAGAGATTTCGACCTCATTTTGCGAGGACTTTATGATCTGAGTTCTGGTTTCCTATAGGTGCAAGCCTCTATAGTTAATTACCCCTCTCGATAATGAGAGAGAACTTTCGATTAAGGCTAGTCGTCAATCAGATACGTAGAAGATATGTAGTATCTGGCATATAGTAGCAGCATAGGTTTGAGGTATTTGGAGGTTTGAAAGGTTAGAAGATTTGATATTTAAAATAGAAATTTCACCATCTTGCACTTAAAGCGGATGATAGGGGAATGGGTGATTGAGGTTCAAGGTTTAATATTTAAAATAGAAATTTCACCATCTTGCACTTAAAGCGAATGGTGGGGGAATGTACGATAGACCCAATCAAGATCCCATGGTTCCGTCATCCCAGGCCATCTTGGTCCCTTGTCTACTTAGTCAGAGGAGGTAGTCGACCCAACCTGACAGAAGAATCCTTGTCGGCAGCCATAGGGTTGCTTCTTCCAAGGGTACCTTGTAAACCTGGGGTGAATATTTGTCTAACGGGACAAATTTGAATCCACCTTAGCTAACAGAGGGCTTTGTGCCCTATCGATCATATCCTATTGATTCATATCTCAAGAATTTGATGCCACTAAGGAACGTATTGACTCTAGCCATAACCGGTATTTCGTGGTGCCATTTGGCAGCAAAACCACTCAGTTCAGAGGGCCCCGAGTCATAACCGTTTATCCTGCGGTGTCATTTGGCGGCAAAACCGCTAGTCATAGGACACGTACCACGTCCTTATTGACAGTAGATTATTTGAGAATGGATCCCAGTGATATTTTTGACTAGGCATTTGGCTCTATGCGAGCTGAAGTAAATTTTAATTTGTTCACCCCGGCAAACTGTTGTGGAGGGTGGATGGATTTTGCTTTGAGTGTTGATGGATTTATTTCAATTTTAAATATTTTGATTTGAGATTTTTGGATATTTGGATTTTGGGTACTTGGGTGGCACTGGAAAATGTTTGAATCACCCCTCCGGTTGAGATTTGCATTCAACACGGCCCACATCGGGATGTTTTTTGAGGTCATTTCTGCTTGAAAATATTTGTATTTTATGGATGAACCTTGTCGACTCTGTCGAGTTATCGACAGAGGATCGGGTTTTTTTATAGGCTATGCCTTTGTTAGTGAATTCTTGAAGGTCTAATATGAATGTATAAAATAAATATTCCATTCGACTTTGTAATCGCATATTTATTTGATGGTTCCCTATCTACTCCTATTTACTTGCTTAGGAGGATCGGGTTTTGTAGGCTTTATGCCATTTATTAGTGAATTTTCTTGATTATAGGCCTTGAAGGCCTAACATGAATGTATTAAAACAACTACACCTGTCGCAACAACCATGTATTTGTTTGAAGGTTCGAACCCTGTCTACTCCTATTTACCTACTTAGAAGGATCGGGCTCAAATTTTAATTCACTTATTAACCCGCGCAGCATCCGTAGACGTCACGTGTGTACCAATAACACGCTCTCCGGGGCCCATGCGGGTGTTTGAGTGCATTTTTCCCCTTTTAGTGTACCTATGTGTGTACAAACTACCGTGCATATGCGGGGGTATTTATTTAAGACTTTGTTGTCGCCTTCTGTCTGCTTGTATGAGGGTTGCAGATCCGATGGCATGGCGCTGTACTTGTAAGACTTTGTACTATTTATTGACTTCTGTAGGTGGATCATTCATGCAATCAAAAATTTGGGGAGGGGCCCAAATTTTTTATCACAAAATTTTTTTTTTCTAGGATGATAGAAAGGCATAAAATGCTTAAAAGAATACAAACACAATTTTATATAATAAAACGACTTACAAACAAAGACTCTTATAAACTTGACTCAAACATGACACCCTAAACTTGCTTTCCAAAAGAAGGATACAGGTGGGGTGGTCAGTTGCGGAGAGACGAAAGAGGTTAGAAGCCGAGAAGAAGGGTGGAAAGTACTCGCAAGTCTTTCCTAGAGGAGATGAGAAGGAGAATGGAACAAGCTCGCAAGCTTTTCCAAGAAGAAACCCGCATGTTTACATTTCCAAAAATCAATCACATAACATTTATAAAACATCCCAAAATAACTCTATATATAGGCAAGAGAGGGGAATACAAATAGCCACAACATTAATTTAAAAGCTTATTTAAATAGGGAATATGAAAAGCCAACAGTCAATTCTAGGAAACAAAGCATCAAGCCACGGAAAAGCAGCCCGGGAGGAACCCGAAGAGGCAGCCGCAAAAGCCAAGGAGGCCCGCACGGAACCGAAGCACCAAGGCACGAGAAAGGCCACCCAGCATGGAAAACCAGCAGCCAACCGTGGGAACCAATGAGCCAAGGCACGGGAACCAAAGGGCCATCCACGGGAACCAAGGAGCCATCCACAGGAACCAAAGGGACAACAAATGGGGGAATGAACCTCAATTTATGAGCTAAAAAGGCTCTCTACTAGACATTAATGAGCTGATTCTAGTAGAGGACCTAGAAGCTCACCGAATTTATAATTCAAAATGTTTTGACTCCCCCTTTACCTACATCAATCATAGTGCACTAACTAATCTCCTGCTTTTGGATATAGGTGAATCGTAGCATTGTCACCTGAATCTCATGAGATATTTCATTGTTCTGATACAGACTCCTCATTCATTGGGAGGCTTTTCTAGACTTAGAAATCGGTGACCACTGCCTTGAAAATAACTCCTTTCAAGATTTTTAGTGCAGTAGACATCCGCATAGTTGTACTTGTTATTTCCAGTATTCTTAGATGTTAGAACTATTTTCTTCCCAATTTTAAAACCATTAAGATACTTTGGAACACCAGGAAGTTTAGTTCGAATTTGTTCAAACATCTTTCCCATTCTGCCAGGAGGTGTCCTTCTCTATACATCAAGTTGTCTTCATACTTGACGTACTTTGCAGCATCTCAATCACCGCTGTTGTAGGTGATAACTGTACTTGTGTTCACAAGGGTTCGTTCTGCTTACGATATACCCATTGTTGTTATCCACAAGTGGCTTGTGTTTATTTACAGGGATTCGTTGCATTCACTATGACCTCTTGGAAATATTCGTAGAAGAACCATTGTTCTTGCATCATATTCACCTTTCACCATTCTCAGGTGGTTTGATATACTTTTTCACTTCCCCCGTATGTCGTAGCAGATTGTATATATACTTTAACACTCATTTATGCTTGTGTATGTGCTTACAGGGAATATCATCGACTATAGGCAGGGCAGGTTCATTGCATTCGTCTGCTTGTATGTTATCTTGACCACAAGGGATTGTATGCACGAGGAGGCAAGGGAGTTATCTTCTCCATGATTCTCTTGTTTGGTTTGTGGACATGTTGCATCTTGATTGGCATGAGAGCCTCCCTTCTTTGTAATGCTTTTGTGAAGACTTTTGTTATTTAAGTCGTATTTGGCTCAAAACACTTTAGCTTAGACTTGACTTCATATAGTTCATGAAAGTCTAAACCTCTTATACTTCATTCAAATTCTTTGTGTCGTCATCCAAATCCAATTCTTTTGGATTTTTCAATTTGAATTAAGCATAGTTCAATGCCCTTTGATCAAGCCCGAGCTCATGTTCATTTTGCATTTCAGTGTTGATTATTCAAGTCAAGTTCCACTCGATGCCGTATAGTTTGAGTTTAAAGTACATGTTAAAGTGCTTGTTCAAAGTCTTTTGAAGTCCTTGCAAGTTCAGTTGCATGTTCAAATTGATTTGAATTTAGCTCCAGTTTGATCTTATTTTATTTGGGTTTGACCTTTTATTCGTCACTTATATTTTGTTCAGATTCAAGTTCACAAGTCCACCGTTCATTTGAGTCCAAGTTCTTGTTCTCTTGAGTTCAAACCAGGTTCGAGTGCAGTTGTATATTTACCCGAAATTTCGGCAGCCTCCCGGCGTATCCCCCTTTTAAGATAAAACTACAGAAAGCTAGGCCTCCCGCGACGCTAGAGAAAAGCGTGCACGGTAGGTGCCCTCGGACGAGGACACCGCGGCCGTAAAATCTTTAACCCCACCACGCCAGAGAAAGGCGTGCATGGATTTTCAGTACATGTTACAAGAAAAGCAGTTGTTTCCCCGTAGGTATAATGCCGTGTAGTACTTAAAATTGTCCTGACCACACTAGGAAAAGCGTGCACCGGGCCTACCTGTCTCGTCGTAGGTGTCACACCGGGTTCCCTTCCACCAAGCTAGAGAAAAGCGTGCATGGGTGATTTGCCAGTTTGACACGAACGCCAAAGACAGGACTTTGGAGCCAAGGGGTCGCTCACCTACCTCGTCGTATGTGTCGCACCGGGTTCCCTTCCCACCACGCTAGAGAAAAGCGTGCATTGGTGGTTTGCCGACTCGATACGTACACCGAGGAAAGAGAGGGATTTATTTATTTATTTTTGAATTAATTATATTTATCTTTTATTAATTATATTTAATTATAGTTAATTATAATTAAATTGTTATAATTAATTAAAATAATCAATTATATTTAACTTTAATTAAAGTTAATTATAATTCATTAAAATTAGCTAAAACAATTTAATTAAAATTAACTATAATTAATTGTAATAATTATAATTAAAATTAAGTAAAATTAATTTTAAGTAACACTAATACAAATCTCCCTCCCCTCTCTCCATAGTTCGGCGGTTTTACTGGATTTGGCCGAATAAGCGTGTGAAAGGGAGGACCGGAGGAGTCACCTTCACTGCAGCGTGCTCCCGTTCTTGCTTCCTATCAAAATGTCAGACTTCCGATCCGGCGGGAAGGGAAGTCGTCGAATGAAGTGAAGTCGAACAACAATGAAGAGGCCGAAGTAGCGAGCTCCCGTTGTTCCGTTCGATTAAAATATCGTAACTCCTGATCCGAAGGAAAGGAAATTTGTTAAACGAGCAAAGTCGAACAACAACGAAGAAGGCGGGGGGAGCTACGGGATTTGGCTGAGGTAGCACACGAAAGGGAGATCGTTAACTTCACAGCGATCGGCTCCCGTTGTTGGCCCCGATCAAACTGTCGTAACTTCTGATCCACATGAAGGTGTCGTCAAAGGAGCGAAGTCGACGACCACAAAAGGTATGTCGTCGATGATGCAAAGTTGAACGACCACTGAGGAGTTGAAGAAGCGGCGCGATCAGGAGGGAGAAAGGACCTTCACCCCGTGCGACTCCTGCCGCTAGTTCCGATCAAGATGTTGCAACCTTCGATCCCTCACAGCACCGAGCTCCCACGATTGCTTCCGATCCGAATGCCATAACTTCCGATCCGATAGGGAAGGGAAAGTCGTCGAGGGAGAGGGGATGCGGGAGCTAGAGAGGAATCGGAGAGAGCAGTGAGCGAAAGAGAGAGATAGCGAGAGCGGAGTCTCTTCGGCTATTTAACGACGCAAACGAGTGAGATCGTGCAGACGACGTGCGAAGAAGCGACTTCGGCGTGCATGTGACGTGGGACGCCAGAGCAGGTATGAGATTTTAATTTTTTTTTGTTTGCCATTACAGGTCAACAATACTATAAGTCTTTGGAAGGTTAAGCCACCCAAAATAGTTAGTTTAAGGTCGGAGACCTGACCTTTGTTTGAATCAGATAGTTTTTTAGATTACTATATACTATTTTTAAGATAGCAGATGCCTACCTTTAGTAAGAGGATATATAAATCCTATAGTTGTTTGAAAGAGTTAATTTTTTAATGTTCAATTTTGATCTAGACAGCAAAACTTAATTATAAGTGGTTAATGGAACCGGTAGTTTTATGAAATCAAATTTTGCATTGTAGGTTGGTTGGCAATAAGCTTATTGGTAGTTTTGGGTACTTCCTCTCTATGACAAATGCACATCTTCAAGTCTGGTTAAATTATGAACTATTCCAAAGTAGCTCTCTTACTTTTTCGTGACATTCTAAGGATTCCAACTCATTTAGATTTGGGAAGTATAATGTATGTTTATATACTTACAACTTGGTTATTGAAGTATCATCATCATTGTTTTCTTTTATTTCATTACTTCTTGTAATGTGGGATGCGTTAGGTTCTGTGTGATGCTTGCTTCCAAACTTAAACATCTCACATTGTATGAGTCACAGCTGTATAATGTTATATTGAGCAAGCAATTTCTATTTTTGATAATGTTTACTAGTCGCAGCTTCAACTTCCTCCAGCTTTCGTTTATATTCTTTATCTTTTTTGTCTTCTACTCGAAGATACGTAACCAGCATGACTGCTACTCATGCAATTTGCAGTTTGGAAAGGACAGAGCACTGGCGACCTATGGTGTTCTCCCTGCTGTTAATGTTCCTCCATCAGTTTCTGCTTTGGAATTTGATCATGGTGGACAGAGATTTGCTTCCGCTGCATTGGATGGCACAGTATGCACATGGCAACTTGAGGTTGGGGGGAGGAGCAATGTTCATCCAACGGAATCATCCTTCTGCTTTAATAATAATGCATCGTATGTAGCTACATGTTCATAAAATATGTCTAATGTTGCCAACCTTTTTGTTATTTTCTTTCTGTTAAAAAAAAAATATTCGTAAGCTTTATGATTACAGGGATGTTGCATATGTCGCTGCTAGTGGATCAATACTAGCTGCAGCTGGATGTAGCACAAATGGTCACAATGTAGTTCTGTGGGATACATTGGCTCCTCCAGGCACATCTCAGGCATCTCTTCTTTGCCATGAAGGTATTTTTCTTTGACGTGCATTTAAAAGAACGGCCTATGTTTATACTTCTCATTTCACGTTGCTGATAAATCATAATGAAATCAGTAGCGAAAATTAATCAACTATCCCAAAATTGATGATATGCTTGCTAAAATTTTAAGCCTTTGCCTTGCTCTAAATAGAAAGTGTTATTTCCACATACCGTTCCATTTTTTTTTTATCTTATATATTTTTAAAAGGTGCATTGTCTCTTAAGATTTGCATCATTCATTGGTAAGTTTTTTGAAGAAAATAATAAAAAATTAAAAGATTATAAAATTAAACAAGTTCGTGTCTAGATAATTTCATTGTTATAGAGAAAGATCAGAGGTGTTGATTTACATTTTGATTGCTAAAAGTTTAAAATTTGATGGAAATGAAATTGAAGTGAAAATAACATATATATATACGGTTTATAGCATGCATGTTAGGGTTGTGAAAAAAATTTCGTAGCGATGCTCTTTCTCCATTCATCATCTCTGATGGCTAGCGATATTATTTGTTGATTATTTATGATTGAATATGGTGTATACACTCTAAACCCTAAACTCAGAATTATAATAGTCATCACATTACCTTCTAAAAACTTGTTAAAACTATCTTCCAATCATCTTCATCTTTAAAACATGATTAAACAATGATCGAATAATCATCAAACAATGATCAAATCATCTTCGAATAATGATCGAACTCTCTTCCAACCATCTTCGATCATGATTTGAATAATATTTGAACCATGATTAAATCACAATCCAATAATCTTTGAACCATGATCAAGCAATAATCAAACTATAATCATGCCATGATCGAAGATGTTTGAAGATTGGTCGATCATTGTTCAATCAAGATTTAAAGGTGATTCAAAGATTATTCAAATCATGAATGAAGATGGATCGATCTAGATATGATCATTGTTTGAAAATTATTTGATCATGGTTTGAATATTGTTCAATCGTAGTTTGATTATGGCCTTAGATGGGAATTCTCCAAATTGTTCAGTGCTAGGTTTTTGTTTTGCTCATTTGAATTGTTTTATCATATATGCAGTTGCATGCTCTAATCATACTGAAAGAGAGGCATTATAATGATTGGGTCATATGCATATCTATGGATGTGATGGATAAATTGGTTAGACAGGTTGAGGCTTATGACCTCATTTGCAAGGTTGAGAGATTACTCTTTGATAAGTTTTTCAGAGCTCCTAAAATGCATTTCTCTGGGCTCTAATTTATCAACTATTACTGAGATGATTGATAATGAGAAGAGCAGAGCTACTCCATTGTGTTTAACAACATTAGAGAAGAAACATTTAACATTGTTGAGTTTGCCTTAAGCAAACTCAGATGTGATGAGAAGTATACTTCAGGGCACAAGTGTAGGGATTAAACTATTCACATTCTCACGATCTGTGATGACGAGGAAACTAAGGCATGTGAGAGTATAGAAGAGAGAGAGAGAGAGAGAGAGAGAGAGAGAGAGAGAGAGAGAGAGAGAGAGAGAGAGAGAGAGAGATGGAGTATAAGCTTCATCTGGACGTGATAGAGATATCTCTGAATTCAATAGTGGGATTCACTTCGAATCATACCATGAAGATGAAGGGGGAAATAATAGACATGGAGATGGTGAGGTTGATTGACAGTGGGGCTACCCATAATTTCATCTCCAACCAGGGTGGGCTAATTGGGGGTGACATTGGTGGATATATGATGTTATGGAGTGATGATGGGTATAGGAAGGTGGAGACGGGTTAGGGGATATGTATGGTAGTAGTGTTGACATACAGGGGGTTCAGGTGAGGAAGCATTTTCTCCCATTGGAGTTAGGGAGCACTAATATCATTCTGGGAATGAAGTAGCTGTAGACATTGGTGGATACCAAGGTCAAGTGGGGAGCATTGAAAATGAAGCTGATGGTGAATGGGAGAAGGATAGTGATCAGGGGAGATACATGGCTCACCAAAGCCATGATATCACTTAAAACTAAGGTGATGAGCATACAGAAGGTGGGGGAAGGTTATCTGATGGAACTACATAGGCTAGAAAGGATCAGATTGGAGGTGGGCGGGGACAGTCCTCTTTTAGTACAACCATTGATTTAGTAGTTCGGTGAGGTTTCTTTTGAATTGTATGCATTAAATAGTTTGTTTTCCTAGGGTTAGGGTATCTTGAATTTTGGCCGAAATTTGAGATCTCTTAAGTTTAGATTTTTGGGCTCTAGCGGGGTGTAGAGATTTGGGAGAGATAGATCCTCCTCTCGAATAGAGGATCAATCGTATATTTTTATTTTCTTCTGTTAGTTGTGTTCTTGCAATAAAATTCTTGTTTTTCTTTGATTTTCAATTGAATTTGTGGAGATTTCTCGCTGTTTTTCCGAAATTGATAGGATTTACTTGAAATCAATAAGTCTTTCCTATCAGATTGATCTTAAGGCTGAATATGCTTGGCAAAATTCATTGTTAGCCTGGAAAGTTCATCATTGTTTAAATGAGTTTATAGTGAACATGGAGAGTTTCTTATTTTTGTTATTATAATCCAATTGGGTTGCTCTGAGCTTTGAACCAAATCAACTTAAACATGGTCTATGAAATATTTAAGTGTATTTTTAATTCCTGATTCTCTTTGTATATTTGGAAATTAAATAAAAAAAGAGAATTTAGTGGCTACTAAAATAAAAGAATTTCAACAAATTTACTCTTTATTTGATTGGTTGTACGCATCAGTATCATGCCAAGCCTATAAATATAGGCATGAGATTGTCATTTGAATATTGCTTTGTTTGATCATCTTCTTCATTAGTCTTTCTTTGCAAATTACTTGTATCAAGATGGCTAATATTCTAAGTGAAGCAAGCAGAACATTATATGATCCTGCAGCTCTTGCTAATCAGAAGAAAACTCACAAATCCTCTTTTGAGTGAGCCAACAACTAAGTTAGAGATTCCTCAAAATAAGTTGATAATTTGGCTAATGACTTACTGGATCGATCCAACAATGAAACAATGATTCTTCAGAAATAATTAATGACGACTCTTTAGTATAAACTGAAAATGATTTAGCAGTTCTCAGGAAGACAATTTAACTTTTCAGAACGATCCAATAAATAAGCCAGTCATCCCCTCTAGCCATTTATGAAATTCTTTGTTCTTCTATGAAAAGTATTGAATGAAATCTTTCTTTCATATGTTTTTTCTCTACCTTTGAATATTTTGCTTTGATAAGCTATTGAGCCAAGTATATTCTCAAGGTCATTGGGCTGAATGATTGTATTGATTAACTGATACTTGAGTACGTGAATACCAGAAAATGGTTTTTATTCTCTCAATTCTTATTAGGCCTTTTTTCCTTAATGTATTCTTGGAGAAGTTGTCATCTTGGATGTTCCTCTTCCTACACTAAAGCTTTCATCTTCACGGGGTCACCAACCAGACTTATCAATTTAGACGTAATGTTCTAAGAAAGTATGAATTTGAGCATAAAAGATTTCGTTTATCCAAAACCCCCTAGAACTCATTCTTATGAGCTAGGCATATGATAGGAATTGGATGCAATTTCAACAAAACTTGAGAATGACACAAAAAATTTAGGAAGAACACACAAGATTTTTTTTTTTTTCTTTTTTGGCAAGATATATGAAAGAAAATAGCAAGGTACAGTTGAATCTTCAATTGGACAGGAAGATCCGGCTCTCCCAAATCCCTTGCCGGTGACTAAAGCCCTTGCAACATATGAAATTTTAATTTCAGCAAACTCAAAACATAAACTTGAAATTACCCTATTGTTAGGCTTAAATATGCTCCCCTAATTTTCTTCCAAATTTGAATTCAAATCAGCCATCTTTTCCTAAATGATTCTCTCCCAAATTTGAATTCAAATTAGTCATCTTTCCCTAAATAAACATTTCTAATTCACTTCCAAATCTGAATTAAAATCAACCCTCTTTCCCTAAATAAATCTTCCTAATTTCCTTCCAATCAAATCAGCCATCTTTCCCTAAATAAATCTTCCTAATTTCCTTCCAATCAAATCTCCCTAATTTAGTTCATTAACTATACAAAACTTATCCCAATTTAGTCTTTGATGGACCATTTGAGATCAATTGTATATAGATGGTGGTGTAAATTGGAGAAATTTGATACTTTGAGGGTAAGTTAGTTATATATGAATCGTCCAGAAACTATTTTGAACTTTTATCCTAAGTTGCTGGTCCGTGGGTATCTTTTATCCTAAGTGAATGATTCAGTGAGATATAATTTGACATATGGTTGAAAAATTCATTCCTATCAACTGCCCCCACCCACTTCTTCTCTCTCTCTTTCTTGTGATCACTATTGGAATAGATGGAGTCCGTTTAAAGAGATAATTCATAAGTTGGAAAGGGTATGACCTGGTGTTGGCCTAAACTAGGAAAGAGATAAAAGGTGGACGCAACCTGATTTTTTTTCCCGTTATGATTGTGGAGTTATGTTTTCGGAAATAGAAGTTACATATTCTTCATTAGGAAAATGTTAAACGTTATTGCAGCCATCCTGAGTTTTCCTGCTCTAATTACTTTTACTGTTTATGAAGGTGGTGCCCGTTCTCTTTCAGTCTTTGATAATGATGTTGGAACCGGTTCTATTTCACCCCTAATAGTTACTGGTGGGAAAAATGGTGATGTTGGGCTGCACGACTTTCGGTATATTGCAACTGGAAGGAGCAAGCGGAACCGACAACCTAGAGATCAAGATCGCAAATCTGCCACATTTCTGAACACTTCCAATCAGGTTGATAATGCAAATGGCATGATTTGGTACATACCAAAGGCTCATCTAGGTACGTAATTTCATTGCTTTCCTTCATTCTGCTTAGTACTCGTTAGCTCATTTTTTGTTGCTTTCTGGCTCTTGTTTTAGGAAGCATTACTAGGATCACAACCATTCCTAATACAAGCATGTTCTTAACCGGAAGCAAAGATGGAGATGTGAAACTTTGGGATGCCAAAAGAGCACAAATGGTTTTTCACTGGCAAAGAATTCATGATCGTCACACTTTTATTCAACCTAACTCTAGAACCATTGGTGGGGTTGTTAGGGTAAGGAGCTCATTGAAGCACTTGTACTGGGATTCTATCAATGCTAATGGAGGTACATATTCTGTTTGCTGAGATAGTATATTGTGATGGAACATGCAGGCTGCAGTCACAGATATCCAGGTCTTTTCCTGTGGTTTTCTTACATGCGGTGGGGATGGTTCTGTGAAGCTAGTACAACTGAAGTGAGAGACAAGACTTACGTTTCGTTTGGGTCAGTTTCTTTACACCTTTTTAAAACAGTTTTTTAGTACAAAAATTTCGAGTTCAAGAAAATTTGAACTTGAAAACTGCTCTGAAAAACAGGAAGAAAGCTGTCCCAAACAAAACCTTAAGTTTCTCTCTAACCAAGTTGGAGAGCTTCTGCAACCTTAGACTGAGTTTCTGCAGATGACCATTCAGCTCATTTTTTACTTGCAGAGCTAAAGATTATTGCTTGCATCATCCAAGTGCTGCTTATCCATGGAGGTTTTTCCCTGCCTGGATTCCTATGTTGCCCATATATCCTATATATAAAGCTGTTAAGAATTTTCTTTTTCTGATTCACATTTGTTGGCCAAAATAATTGTAATGCTCTTCCATTATCATGCCATAAAAACCTTACACTCTGTTTCTCGTTAAGTGTTGCATAATGAAAGTTCATACCGTCACAAAATTTACCAGAAGTGGTTTTTTATTTTTCATGAACTGCATCGATCATAAGTGCTTTTTCAGCTGTTATGAAGGTTTTGTTTGGAACAATTTTTTTACTATTTTTTAAAGCAGTTTTTTAAGAAGTGCCCCTCTAGGTGTGTAGAAATTTGAACAGAATCAGAAGGTTTATTTAAAGCCTCCAAACATTTTATTATCAGTCACATGTGGGTCAAGAATAAAAGGGCTAGTCAATCAGAATTAAAGATTTAGGCTTCGTTTGGGATCGTTTTTATTGCTTTTTGAAACAGTTTTTTCGTACAATAGTTAAAATTTGTGTACCCCAAAGTTGCTTTAAGAAGCAGCAAGAAAGTCATCTCAAATGAAACCTTAGCTTATAAGGGCAGGGATTTAATTCAGGAATAGAAAAATATTCTGCAGCTAGTTTATAGAGTGGGTAATAGGGGATTGTTGATGAACTCGAGTAAGATCTATGATTTTATCTTCTCGGATTGTCATTGGATCTTAGTCAACGTAGCGGAGGTAATTGATCCATCTATCCTAAGAATTCTTGTAAAAAATTGTGTTACATCATCCAAGGCGCCTTGCATGCCTGGGTCGAAGCGTTTGTCTAAGATTTTATTTGGGACGGCTTTCTTATTGTTTCATAAAGCAGTTTTTTAGTATTAAAATTTTAATTTTTGAACTAAAAAATTGCTTTAAGTAGTAAGAAAGTCATCCCAAATGAAGCTTAAGTGATGAGGACATCGTCAGAGATTTCGACACATGTACCATCAGGAGACGTCGGAGATCAACGGCCACGATCATGAGTTTTATTTTGAGTCATTTTATGTAGTAGTTTATTTGATTTTTATGTTTTTCCGTTTTTGCCCTTATGGGTAATTAGTCGTTATTGTAGCCCGAGGGGCATTTTAGTCTTTTGCTTTCTTGTCATTTTGAGGCCTATTTATATGGCACTTTTCTTATGTAAGAGTTTAGTTTTTGATGAAAGGAAATTTACTACTTGTTCTCTTTGTGAGTTCCTCCCTCCAAGATCTCTTAGTGAGTTCGCCGGAGAAGACTAGATCTCTTTGTGAGTTCTAGTTCGCCGGAGAAGACTAGATCTCTTTGTGAGTTCTAGTTTTCGAATTATCTAATCTTGTGGAAAATCAACGTGGAGACCAGCGAGGTTAGTAAATCCGTAGTCGTCGAAGCCGTGAAAATTCCATCTCTTCATTTTCCCCTTGCTCTTGCCGCCGCCCACGCCAAGCAATTCAAAGCCGCCGGCCACCCTGCCTCCATCCTCCGCCGGCTAGCTCAGCCACCGGCCGGCCACCCGCCGGCCAGATCCACCCCGGCCAATCCAGCCGCCCCCTTCCATACCATCGGCCCCCTTTTTTGGTTCCCCCCTTGCACATTTGAATTTTCCATAATTATCTTCCTAATTGAGCCAATTAATTGGGGAATTAATTAAGGGAGTTACAACTTTTTTCGAAATTCAAATTCACTCACAATTTTCTTTAAAGAAGGGAGTTATATGACATAATTAAAATTTGAAATCTAAATTTCAGATTTTGATTAATTAATTGTGGTCCCCACCTACTTAAAACCTTAACGCCACCTCACCTCCTACATGGCCGGCCACTTAATGGGCTTTTCTCTCTCCCAATTTAAATTCAAAGCCCCACAAAATCAGCCCATAATTATATCCTCAATTAACACCTCTAGCCATTAATGGATTAATTTGAAATTTCAAATTAATCTCCCTCCAAAACCCCTTGAAGCTGAATTTAATTCAGCTTTCTAATTTTTTCCCTCTTCCCCTTGCTCACGGCCAAGCCCCTCCCCTTACTAAACCGCCACCTTCTCCCCCCTCAAGGCTCAAGAAGAGAGTTCTCCACGTCCATGGAAGGCCGACCCCGACATCAACCACAGCTTCGTCTTTGATGATCAAGGAAGAAAGTATAAGACGTTGGATGCTCTCTATTCATCCCATGGACTACCCGCCACCGGCTACCACTCCAACGGACTACACTTTGTGCGCCATTTGTCTCCTAGTGGCATCGCTCGGTTGATCTCAATCTTCCTCCATTAAAGTGCCACCAACAAGAGAGTGAGTGAGAGACCCAAGGTGAAAAGTTTTATTTGTTAATTGTGGATTATTGTTTCTCTCCATAACATTACTATCTAATTCTATGTTGTCAATTTGATATTGTCCCATTAATCTAGTTGTAACCACATGCCTTACTTAATTTCGACTTGATAATTCCGAGAATTTAATTCGGGTAAGCATTAATTCTATAACTAGCAAGGCTTTAACAATCTTATATTAAAATCCCCAAGCAGTTCTTGTTTCCATGTATTACGTTTCACATCATTAAGTTGTCATTCTTAAATTGACCCTAACTAACAGAGAGCTTCATTCTTATGCTCCTTATAGTCCATAACTAATAAGCTCCCCCATTGGGGAAAAATTATTGCGTCCTCCCACCTGACGTACAGATGCGTCCTCCCACCGCAAAAAAACTCGGTTTTTGCTCGGTATTGCTAGGTATTATTTGATAATAACGAGGAATATGATCATGTGAAGACCAATACCGAGTTATACCGAGCAATACCGAGCACATACCGAGTTTTCTCTAGGAAAAACTAGGTATTTTTTTGTATTGCTCGGTATAGCTCGGTATAACTCGGTATTGGTCTTCACATGATGATATTCCTCGTTATTGTTTGGTATTGCTCGGTATTTGCTTGGTATTTCTCATTTTTTAGTGCGATTTTAGCTCTGGGAGGACGCATCTCTACGTCAGGTGGGGACATCTGAGCTTTAGTTATAATTTTAATATGATTGTATTATCTGGTGGCAAACCACCCAGTTATAAGATCTTGTCGTTATTGTTGTAAGATTTTTTAGAGTGATCTCATACAATTGATATGACATTAATTCTCTATGTTTTTTTTTATCAAATATAAATTTATTATCCTTCTAAAATTGATGAAGAGGATGAATAAATTGGATGGTTAATTGCTTTGTGCTTTTGTGCGGTCAGTTATTCCTTCCATATTTTTGGGGTTTAGCATTTCTCTTGGATTTATATGTTTATAAGGATTTTAGCTCAAATTAACTTGCTTTGAAATTTGAGGCCCTTTGGAGAATAGGGTACCCCTTTTGGTTGAAATTTCTTATCAACATGACCGTCATCAATGAAAGTTACTTTAAAACATTTCTTTGTGATTTGAAAGCTTAGTTTCAGAATGAATGCAATAGTTGTGCCTACCAAAAAGAACAAATTATTGGGTTCGGACATCGGATGTGTTCGGAGCTCAATAAAAATGCGCCACATCACTTCCTACTCGGTACTGAGCAGTACCAAGCAGTAATAAGCTCAGTACTGCTCGGTACTCAGTATTTCATAGTACCGAGCTCAATACTGCTTGGTATTGTGAATATCGAACGTAAGGTGTGTCCAGTGTTGAACCCAATAATCTCTCTACCAAAATGGCAATGGATATGATTGAGCTTTGATATTTTTAACCTCATTAACTCTACTTGCCTACAGGGAATAAGTTCATAATTTGCATGCATCACTTGAGTTCATTTAAGCTGTCATCACATTTCAAGCCTTGCCAACTCTATCTTTGTATATAGAAGATCGGGTCTAAATATAGAAATCACCATTGTACCTCGTAGTAGGCTTGCACTGAGCATTTAGATTTTGAAATAAATTTTCTTTGAAAAAGGTCTTGAAGATTTTATATGAATGTAAAATAAAATAAGTGGTTCGTGATTGAGTAACAATTCAGTAGGTTATCAGAACCTGCAATTGAAATTAATGCACGGTAGTAAAAATAATATGTATGTGATCATTCAATTCATATCAATTTAATCATGTAATTGCAATATCATGTAGCAGTTAATATGAGCAATATCACTTCTTATAAGCAATATAAATCATTAAAAATAACATAATTTAGATTTAGTGATCAGTGGCTATTTAAAGAATCAGTAGGCCATGTCATATCATGTAAATATAATACAACGTGTCTACCATGATTATGTATATGCTAATTTATGTGTTGTTTCATGTGTAGTAATATACATGTCATATCAATTAGGTAATACATATTTGTTCTACGCATATCGTACAGTATCAAGACAAGTATATTATGTATTATATCATGTATAAATGCAATGTATCATTTATATCATGTATAAATGTCATAGTATATATAAGTAAGGCAAACCAGCTAGCTACTTGTGGTATTTTTCTTGTGTCAATTCCTGTATGCAAAACTTATAGGAATTAGTCATAATCATATCAGTCTTGTTGTCAAGAATCGGTATGATACACATAACACCACTCAGGTGACTTTCATGTAAAAAGTTGTTACTTCCTGCTCATTGACATATCATGTCATATAAATCAGTCTCTTTATGCCTCCCTTTTTATATCACTGAGGATTACACCATAAATCTTATTTAAAGGAAAGCTTATCGACCTACCCTCATATATATGATAACATGTATCTACCCAATCTGAATCAATCAATCATTTACAACTAGTTCTTCTTATTTTCATACACATTTCATACTATATCGAGCATAATATCAAACATCATATACACTCATTGTAACTGTCATTATACTCATCAATATGCCTATAGTATGCTAAAAATGTATATTTGACTAAAAGAATAACTAATGTATGCATATTATATATTTTATGTACAAAAATAATATATTGACTCTTGATCATTTTATGCTCAATATGTATATACTCATTTCTATTAAAATGATATACAAGCAAAACCTCCAAATAAAATTTCAATACAAATCAATCAAAATATTCGGAGAGATAATATCTATCAAATATTAAAAGTTACACAATGAAAAATTATTAAAATGTGAGACATAACATTTTTATCAAATTCAAGAAGGAAAAAATAGACAAAATAGAAAATCATTGAAAATAGGCTTAGGGTTAAGGATACCTACTATGATCAGAGTACTTTTCTCAATTGAAGCAATGGATGAAAATGCCCCAAAGCGAGCTTTCTCTCTCCCTCTTTCTCTCCTCTTCTCTTTGGTCCAATCACAAAAAATGGGGTGGGGGAATGGCTCGATGAGGGTTTAAGTAAATGGTTTATATATATATATATATATATATATATATATATATATATATATATATATGCATTCACTGTATTGATTTACTATCATTGCACTAATTTACTATTACAATGCTATTTTATTACTACTGCTATAGATTTTACTGATACTACTTTTAATTCACTATCAGTATTACTGTTATTATTTCACTATTTAAAAATTTATTGTTACTGAGCACGTATTTCTTATTATTGAGTATGTGTTATAAGATATTGATTTGATACTGATATAGAATGATTGAACATTATATGTATATTGATTTGATAGTACTACATTGATATGGATTCTAATAGTCTTCATAGATGTTTTAGTTTTACTGATTTATATGATTTCTTTATTGATTAGATAGCAATGCTAAAACATATGAATAACATTCTTACTAGATTTACTAGTTTAATAAATTTATTATTTTTGTATTATATTATTTTACTAGCCTCAATATCATATTAGTTTACCGATTCATAGATTTATCGTATAATATGTATTTTATTTCTGAACAGATTTATAATCATATTGCTGCCACTATTTAAGACTTGAATGATTATATAAATATCATTTCCTTACCATGCTTTGAGTTCAATTATAAGATTATAGTGACTTACTGGATTTCTTTAGCTCATTAAATTTAGTTTAAATGATTTTAGATTAGGAAATATGATATGAAGTGTGAGACTGATAAGTTACATGATTTCTTAAATTTTGCTAATATATTATTATTATTTTATTTTTTAGTTATTTTTTTATATTCAAGAGTGAAAATATATATGTCGTTAGTCAATTCATAACAGTAACAGTCATATGATTAGAAATCAGTACAAAAATAGTAAAACTCACACGCAATAGTAGTTAAATATGTACATAGTAAAATAGTATGGTACGGAAGCTAGTAAAATAGTATAGTATGGTACGGAAGCTTGTAAAATAGTATAGTGAGAAAATCAATAAACTAGTACATGCGTCGAATAAATAAAGTAGCCATCGTATCGATATTATGAATTAGTAAAGCAATCATATACAATGGTAAAACTCAAATTAATGCAATAAAATCTTATAGTAATGTACACATGCTATTCAGTAAGTCTATATCAATAGCAAATCATATGCTCAGTATATTATGTGCTCAGTATGTCACATGCTCATTGTTAGTACAATGAACTATTATAAGTAACTAGTACAGTGAACCAATAATATTGATAGAAATAATAAATTAATAATAGTTTAATAATAATATCAACAATAGTATCGATACCAATAAATACAGTGATAGTAACAGTAAATCAATGTTATAATAGTAGTCTGTAAAGTGACAGTAAGTCAATATAATATTTGTAAAGCCATACATTAATAATAAATCTATAACATATTTTTTCAATAGTTGCACTAAACAGGTAATAAATCCTAGCTTAATTAGTATTTTTCTAGTAAGCTAATCCATATCAGTATCTCGTTGACTCAGTAAATAAAGTCATTTCACTTTGCTCATTAACACAGTAAAAATTTCTTATAACTTCTAATCAATATCACATGAAAATGTAAAGGAGAACACAAAATCATAATATTTAAAAGTAAAAATTTCTTATAACTTTTAATCAATATAACATGAAAATGTAAAGGAGAACACAAAATCATAATATTTAAAAGAAAGCATGCTGGCCCATCATGTTGTACATGTCAGTCAATCTCCAATCAACGCAGTGAAACCAACTTTTACTTGTCCTCTCACATATTAGTATCACATTATTATAACAGTAATATTGACAAGCAATTATCTAATCACCTGCCCATTTTTATTCTCAATACTTGTATTGACAATATATTTAAATAAAAATATCAAATTTTTATACAATTTAAATAATACAACAGTCGGTAACTTCTATTTTACCTAATAATATTCATAAATGTTGCAGTCAAAATGTTCAGATAATCAATATAATAACATATAAAAAGTTATGTTGTAAAAGTTCAATAAAGCCAAGAAAAATATAGTAAGATCAACTTTTAAGAGAATTCATAGGTCAAAATTAAAATATTTGAAAATAGAGATATGATTGGAATCACCTACCTTGATATGAATAATTTTGTAAAAGTGGAAAAGTGATTCGACCTCTAAAAATTAGCTTTCTCCATTTCTATTTGCACGCTGCAATTCAAATTGGAATTTCAAATTTTTTTCATTTTCAATTATTTTCAAAAATTCAGATTGTCACACTCTTCTTCCTTATACTATCTATTGTTGATAAATGGTGGTGAACTAGGGTGTTATGATGAGGATGTTCAAGTTGATGATTCAAAGAAGTTGGAGCAAGCCATGAATAATGAGAAGCATTCACTTGTATTAAAATTTATGAGTTAATAGAGCTACCAGATGGAAAGCATTATTGAATAAGTGGGTTTACATGCTGAAAGAGGAACTGATGGTAACAAGTGCTACAAGGTCAGATTTGTAGTTAAACTTTTCAGTGAAGGGATGGAGTGGACTAAACTTAAATTTTCTCTATAGTAGTGAAGTTGACTATAGTGAAAGTTATATTAAGCAAAGCATTATTGATGGATTTTTGTTTAGAGCAAATGGATGTAAAGTTAATATTTTTCATGGTGACCTTAAAGAAGAATTATACATTATGCAAACTCAGGGATATATAGTCATAGGTAAAGAAGATCTAGTTTGTAGGCTCAAAAAGAGCATACATAAGTTGAAGTAGGCACCAAGATAGTGGTGCAAAAGATTTTATAGATTTAAGTTAGATAATGGATACACGAAGTGTCAGGTATATCATAGTTATTTTTAAAAATATTTTTATAACACTTATATATTACTACTCATGTATGTGGATGATATCCTTATTATAGGATTTGATATAAAGAAAATAAGATAGCTAAATGAGGAGTTATCAAAGGAGTTTGAAATGAAAGATTTAAGTTCAATAAAAAAAATTCTCAGTAAGAGAATCAGTAGAGATAGAAGTGTAGGTATACTATCTCAAGTTAAATATGTTGGAAAAGTGCTACAGAGATTCAACACGAGTAAGGTGAAGCCAATTTTTACTCCTTTTGGTAGTCATTTTCAATTATCTAAGGAACAATCACCTAAATCTAAAGTAGAGCATCAACAAATGGAGAGGACTCCATATGCTTCGGTAGTTAAAAGTTTGATGTATTTTATGATCTGTACAAAACCAAATATAACATATGAAGTGAGAGTAGTTAGCAAATTTATGAGTGATCAAGAAAGATTTCATTTAGAGGCAGTTAAGTGGATTCTCAGGTACTTGAGAGGATCAATTAACAAAGCTCTTTATTTTAGAGAGGTAGGGATTGATCTACAGTGATATGTAGATTTTGATCTTGATGGAGATCATGATGATATGAGAAGAGAATTGGTTATATCTTCACTTTGGGAGAGTTTGTAGTGAGTTGGGTTTAAAAGTTACAAACGATTATTGATCTCTTAATTACAAAAGCTAAGTATATTGATATCACTGAGGCTAATAAGGAGATGATATGGTTGTAAAGTTTCATAGGAACTTGGTAAGGGGCAAATGAATGAGTTGTATAGTGACAACATGAGTTATATTCATCTAGCCAAAAATACTATATTTCATGTCAGGATGAAGCATATCTAGCTTTGATATCAATTCATCTGATCACTTTTAGAAAATGGTCAATTATTTTTGGAGAAGATTTATAAAACCAAGAATCCTATAGACATATAGATGAAGATGGTGGCAGTTGGTAAACTGAAGCTATGTATAGCTTTAGTTTGTTTTCATGAAGTTGAGATAATGGATGAGCCATAGTATAGTTAGTATGATGTACAAATTGGGAGAAGGATTGATCGCAATTAGTTTTCTAGGGGGGGGGGGGGGTTATTAATTTTGTGTGGAATTTGATTATATTAATAAATCAAATTATAATGCTGCATCATACCTTAATTCCATCAATCGAGCTTGTTAGGGGGTTGCACGAGGTCCTCCCCTTGCTTGGGTTCAGGTACATCTCTGTGGTATTGTGTATCGAGCGTTGCAGCACTGTGTAGTTTTCTAGGAGACAGATATGGTGTAGAGCACTATAAAGCTCCAAATATTGGCACTATGGCGCTCCAGTCCCCAATGCTACAGTGTTGTTATAAAGATTGTAGACAGAGAGTTGAGTGTTGCGACGGTCTAAACTTGGGGTTGCAAGATGGACTGGGCAGTTTTCTTTCTCGTTTTTCATGAAAGGTTGTGTGAGTTTTTCTTTATTTGTTTGTAAGATAACAGTGCAAGATTGAAGAGAAACAAAGATAGATAGATAGAGAGATAGAGAGAGAGAGAGAGAGAGAGAGAGAGAGAGAGATTGAGTGATAGAGAGAGAGAGAGAGAGAGAGAGAGAGAGAGAGAGAGAGAGAGAGAGACATGTACCATTTGCCCCAAATTTTCATCATGAATTTCTTGGTATGGTTTGGCTCCATGATTTTTTCATGGTTTTGGATTTTCCCTCCTTAGATCCTAGTGTTCTTTATTTTTGTTGTAATTTTCTATTTCTTGTTTGTTTCCTTGTGTGATTTTACTTCCCCAACATATAATTCGAAATGTGTCAGTCCATAAGGAGGAAAGTGAATTTTCATAACCAATTGAAATGATGATCTCTCCACATAGAAAGCATATACAATAACAATCATTAAATTACCACGAAGTCAAAGGACACATGCATTGGCTCAAAAGAGTGATAAATAAAGTAAAAAAAAAAATCTTGAAAATATACAAAAAAAAAGAAACTAATGAGAATTTTATGGGCCAAATTTTTAAAAGGAGCAAAGTTGATAAGTCTTTTAGGAATGGGAGCATGATAATGATTAAATTTGAAAAGAAGCAGAAATGCGAAGAGCTATCACGTTTTCTTCAGAAAGAAGAAAACGCAATACAGCTTTGCCTTTTCTGAAGAAAACGCAAAGCAGCTTTGCATTTTCTTTAGAAAATGCAAACCTGCATTGCGTTTTCTATACGAAACGCAATTGATGTGTGCGCTTTGTAGGAAAATTCTTCCATTCCGTTTTCTTCCTAATATCAAATGTTTAGGGTACGTTAATTAAAAAAAAATTTAGAGGACCGGATTGTGTCCGTTAACAATCAAAGAATTATAATTTAAAATAAGTTTTGGTTTAAAATCAATTATTCAGTTTGGTAATTTCAATTATATTTAAAAAATTATTTATTAGATTTATTTGAAGTTTTAAATTTAATTGAAGATTGGAATTGAATTTTTAATCAATATTTAAATTGCTTGCTCAATTAAATTGATTTAAAAGTTTGAAGTGTTTGTTTTGATAATTTAGATCTTTAGTTTTGAATGTATTTTACAATTATTTATTTATTTAAACTAAATCGGTTTGTTTATTGAATTGATTCAAGTTTTAATTTTAAGCCTATTTTAAAGTACTCAATTTATTTATATTATAAATTAGATTTAGTTGCCCAATGTTTCGGCGTATTCCTATTATACCCGATTTTATGAAATCAGTGCATTGGCAGGCGGAATGTTGCCTCAAATTCAATAAATTTTTTATGGTTTTTTGCTCTTGGAATAAATAGTTAGTTGCTACGGTTCCCAGATTGCCTCAAAGTCAATAATTTTAAAAGCTTGAGTTAATATTTTGTTTTGTTATTTATAAACATGTTATTAATATTATTAAATATAATTAAAGTTTTGTTAATTGAGAGATTAGAATAAAAAAGGCAAAATATATTTTTAAGTTTAGTTAAAAAAAATTAAAAAATATAATTTAAAATAAGTTGTATATAATCTAGAATTTACTTTAAAAGATATGAATGAATTTAAAATTATTTGTATTTGTATATATATTATTATTAAGAAAATATGAACGCATAATTTTGGTATTCATCTTTTTTATAGAAAGATTGGAATGAGAGTAATGCGAAAAGTAATTAACACAAATTAATGAAAATACATGATGAGGTCAATAAGAAAATAAAATACATATGATGAGTTCAGTTACTGATTCATGTTGTTAAGTAGATATCGTAGACGATTCTGGAGCTGTGTTTGTGTAGGACAACATTTGAAGTTGATCTGAAATTGAAGTTGTAATTGCTGCCAATCTTCTCCATTAAGAAAATCCTTCGGTTTTGAATTTTTAGAATTTTGTAACAACTGTTGATACGAATCTAATATGTGCTTATCATGATATTGATCCCATTGAGAGTATAAAATACAGTTATCTATATCCATCATGGACCTTCCCATGCCTTGTGCAACTGTATTGTCTTTATCACAACTAAGTTCTAGAATTCGACCTTTTAAGAAATCTTTTGCCACAAGGTGGTGCTTAAAAAGGGGGAAGCCTTCTTGTACATAATTCCAGCCTAACTCTCGACATGCAGGGTTACCTTTAAATTCTTTAGTTGTCTTCATATCATCGTGTACGTTCCACAGTAACTCATCTTCATCTTCATCCCAAGTATGTATTACACACCTGAATAGTTCATTTGATAATACTCTGGCTTCAAGGTCCTCATTGATAGAATAAGATAAGCTTTTACGCACCCGGATAGTACCCTCTGTAATCAATTGTTTGGTTTTATCACTGCTGGTAGCAGCCAAATTGTGGGAGTACATTCTTGATTAATGTAGCTGAAAAGAAAAATTTTCATCCATCATTGACTATTATAGAATTTCTCTTTATTATGTAACACTAACTAACGAAGAAAGAAATGACCAGCAGGAAAAAAAAAAGCTTGTAACAATAGTTATGAATTAACCAGCATTTTTGATAAGCAAATTTCATCATACGAATAAATATTTACAATCGGGACATTTGTATATCGAATATAGTAACTCATTAAAAATAATATATTACATAATCATAAAAAGTCACCCATGAAAGTTTAAAGACAATACATCATTGAGGTTACCTAAATTTCTACTACCGCTTCTTTCTAGGTTTGAGAGCATCTGTACCGGGGGTGTATCTTGAGGGTACCCGCCTACTCCTCCTCTGGAGTTGTGGTTCTTCTTCTTCTTCATGATGCAACTCCTCTTCTGCAGTGTTCATGTCAGGTTGGTCTTCTTCAGTAACTATGCCATGCTGTGATGGATTTCCTAGCCAACCAAATAGTGTCGTCCACATGGGATTGTTCAAGTCATATGGAGCATCTCGCCCATACGAAGATGTTGTACCAGGCCATTGTGATTCTGGAATTGTCCAATGGCTTCCTCCTCTGCCCTGAGATGAACTCCCTTCACCACGTATTATAGAAGGCCCTACTCCCGTCATCCCTAAAGGTCGGTCAGAATCAGCTGATCCTACGTACATAGAGTGTCTTGGCGGATCTATAGGATTTGAACGTAATCCTGAACTATGAGATGTAGATCTCCTTGCAGGCTGCTCCATTACTGAAGTTCGTCCTCCTCGTCGAGGTTGCCGGCCAGTGGTATCAATATATACAGATTGCTCCACTTGTCTTGCAAGTTCGACAATATCAGCATATCCTTGATTTATAGACCCCCCACTCTCCATCTGACCCGTAGCATATGATTCAGCAATTTCTTTGCTACGCAAGAAGTAATCAACCTATAAATACAAATTTATTAATAATTATAATATAATAAACTTGTATATGACGGAACATTTAAATATGTACAAAATCACTTACCACTATCCTCTCCCCCGGTGACCTAGGATAAATTATTTCTGGTGGATTTGTTGCCGCTTTAAGTAGGTAGATGGACGCCCAAGATTTGTACCATTGTAAATAATCTGATAACTCCTTCTGACCATCTCCCAATGGATGCGTGATGGTTGTAATTAGTGCTAATCTGTTATTCCATAACTCAATATATCCTCTATGATAATGAAGCCAATCTACCTCAGCTCGGCCTCTCCCATCAACCCGTCAAAATTCACGCTCCATGGGCTCAATCGTTCGAGGTTGAATGCCTCCAAATTGTCGCATCACCCTGTCAGGCAAATGCCACTCTACCCGTTTCCAGCTAATCAATGGGACACGAGCCATCCATAGGTTGTTCGCTTCATGGCATATTGCAGGCATCATGCCCATTATAGCATCCGAGTAAGGCATAAATATTGCCTGCGTTGAGAGATAAAATTACTAATTAATATTTACTAGGATGATATGGTAGATTTAAATTAGAGCTACCTGGCTAAGTTGAAGTCCATCCAGCTCATCTCTGTATGTCATCATGTTCCCAAGTGGAACTTCTCGCACTCTTTCTTCAGCCCACCTATAATAATTTTATGTTTGTCAAATTAATCATTTTAACAAAAATACATCATAAGAGTTTTAGTGAATGCCAAATTACCTCAAAGCTAGGGGCTTTCCAATGATATCCCGTGGGTATGGAACTCGAAATGTTGGCCTGCCAACATGTATCCGCTCCCAAGCCCATACCTGCAACAGAGGTAGGCATCCAGCTATGTACATTCTCGATGGCCGTGTTGCTAGATTCAACTCTCTATACAGATGTGCCAATACCGCCGAACCTAGAGAGTAATGGGCAAAATTCTCTATGTGCTAAAGTAATGGGAGATATTGCATATGCACGTGGGATCTGTATGTATCAGGCAATAAATAACAACTAAGCATATACATAATGTATGCCCTAACATGTCGAAGGAACACATGTCGGGGTAAATCTTCATATGACTCCCGATAAAAGGTCCATCGTAACCATCGAAGCGATATAATTGAGTACGCTTGTGAATGCCCCATTCTGAAGATAACCTCTACATCGTTATCGTCAGGATCATGGTACGTAACATTTAGGTCTGCGTGGGACCCCAATAGCTCATTACAGCACTCTATCGATGTATCCCAACGTAACCCATCTCCGACCACTGAACTACCAATAATTGGCGCACCATCTATCCTGATGCCCAAGAGCAACTGAACATCCTGTAATGTAATCGTCATCTCCCCCACTGGTAAGTGAAAGGTGTTTGTTAGTGGACACCACCTTTCGACCAATGCACCAATTAAAGCGTGGTCTAATTGTATGAACTGTTGGTGCCGAATTGAATCCAACCCTGTGATCTGAAGTGCATGAAGCATTCGTCTGCAACGAATTGGCCACTCACGTGCCATATGTAGGTGGGTTGAAGCCACAAGATGCACAGCCTGTGGAATTATAAATTATGAGTTGATGAAAAAGTTCATTATAATTGATATAGTGGGAGAAAAATTACCTCATTAATGCATGAAGCTCTATGAGCATCCCCCAATAATCTTATGCTTGGAAGCTCTTCTACCTCTGGCACATCTACTTGTGCACGACTACCTCGTCTAGATCGTCATGCCTGACCTCTTTCCCCTCTACCTTCCATACCGTCTAATTGGAAATATAAAGAATCTTATTGAGACGAGTAGATAACCATTACAAGATTAAAGTCTTTATATTAATTACTAATATGTAAAAAAAAAATTGAAGCCAATTTAACAACATTACATTAATTAAATATTGAAGTACAAGCAAAATGACATTTGAAATAACATAACCATTACAATTTCTCAATAAACCTTATCTCTCCTCGTTGTTGTCCTTGGATTAGTAGGGCAGGTAGCATTGTTGTGACCCTTGTTATGACAGAAGGAGCATGTTCTACTTGAGGATGCACGAGTTTCATCCATACTGTTACGATAACGGTTAATTCTAGGTCTCCCTGAACGACGCCGGATTGTAGGAGCTAACAATGGTATAATGCCAAGATCTTCATTATATGGTGGCCATAGTGTCCTCTCCGGGATTACATGGAAATTTCCTGAATAACTTTCTTTGTAACAGACTAAGCTGTAGTAGGTCGATACAAAAGCATTGTGATCCCAACGTCGTGAACTCAAAGCAATTACTGCATGTTTGCATGGCATGTGATAAATCTGTGGGTGACCACACGAACAAGTGCATGTTTGTGGAGATGTAATAATAAAGCGAAATGACCTACATGACATGCCAAACACCTCGAACTCATGGTTATTAATTTGGGTTGGTTGTGGACTTCTACGTGCTTGTCGTTCAGCCAATTCCAGAACTGCCTTTGTGCGTGGAACAAATGCTGAGCTATCGGAAGCAATCCATTGTTCAACCTTGGCTGTTCGTTTTATGAATAATGAGACAAGATTGTAATATATACTCATGATTAGGCCTTGTATAGGTAATCCGCGCGCTCTTCGTAGGACGCCATTAAAGCATTCAGAGGCATTTGTTGTCATTACTCCATACCGAAATCCACCATCATAAGTTAAGGCCCACTTCGTACGATCTCTCTCCATCAACCAATCGTAAGCCTCTTTCTTTATATTTTGTATGTCTTTCATGTGCCTTTCGTGGATTTTAATATCATCTATATTTCCTGCCCAATACATTTTATCACAAACAGCATCACAATCAGCGACGGCTAAGCGTCGCAAAACTTTCTTAAAATTTTCTCGTAGATGACGTAGACAGTGGCGATGTGCAGCCCAGGGGAAAATCTCACAACAACCGCGTATCAAACCGGCATGTTTGTCGGATATAATGCATAAATCAGGCCGGGAATACGTACTTAGAATTAGATCACGCAGCATCTGCAAGAATCATATCCATGCCTCTATTGATTCAGATTCAACCACTGCAAATGCAAGTGGGTATAAACCACCATTTCCATCGACACCAACAGCAGCAAGCAATGTTCCTCTATATTTTCCTAATAGGAAAGTACCATCAAGACAAAGAATTGGACGACAATGTTGCCATCCCACAATGCTAGGGCCAAAGGACCAGAAAATACTCTTGAATCGCATCCCTTGTGTGACTTGAATATTATAAACAGAACCAGGTACTGCTAAACGTATTGCTTCTATCATTCGATATAATGAACTATATGATTCTTCATAACTACCAAATACTGTTCTTATTGCTTTTCTTCTTGCATCCCAAGCTTTCATATACGATACTTGAACATCAAATTTTGAGCTGATTCGGGTAATAATGTCTTTTGGTTTTAAATCTAGTTGTTGTCTTAAGGTTCCTGTTATAAATTGGCAGATGAACTTCGAAGTATAATTACGATGACTTGCAGCCAATATCGGGTTGGTGCATGTATGTCGCCCAGTTATGGTTGAAATCTTCCATACCCCTCCGAGGCGTTTACTCTTTGTTTCATGGAGACGCCAAAGACAAGGACGAGTTTGGTTATCATGTTGGACACATACTATTGTTAGGCGTGTCTTATTTGAGGTTGATTTCTTGAACTCTACATTTTTTATTATGGACCACCCAGATAGAGCACATTGAAGTGTTTCCTTGCAACCAAATGTCATACCCTCATACAGATGATCTGGAATGTTCGCATCAAAGTTTTCTTGATGATTATTGACCGGAACATCAATACCATCACTTGCGTCCCACTCTTGTGCAGTGCGTAATTTTGCTTGGAACTCATTACTTACCATCATATCATCTAGATTTTGTACATTTTGTGCAGTATGTTGCTGAATAATATGATCTGCACGCATTGTTACCTCCACATCCTCAATAGGCGGTGCTTCTGGCTCCCCGCTCGAGTTTTCGCTAGAACCGCTATACATCGTCTCATAATCGGGTAGTCTGCTTCAGCTGGTGCACTGCACTCCCCTATATTACGCACCATCGAAGGTGAGCTTAATATAGATGTTGGTATGTTGAGGTCGAATGTCGGTCGTGAGCTCGTGCTCATCCGACGTGAAGATGAAGGCTCGGTATCTATGGGTGTTCGCCTACAATGAAATTTTGACCATGGATTTATAATTAGATTATAAGTATGTGATTGGTTAGCATAAATTCACTAAAGTATTAACATTGAATTTTACCTAGATATGTAGGTGGAGTGGCGATGGTTATCAAATACTATGTTTGGTGGAGAATGAGTCCGGAGCACTGGCGCGGGTAATTCTTTAAACTCAACGTACACGATCACAGTCCTTCGTCGTCCTTCTGTTAGTATGAAGGTACAAACTTCATCATCTGTAATTTCAACTGCGGTGTGACCGCCATTATTCCGTAGTCGACATGCGAGATTCACCGTGTGCGTGGTGTAATCACGATGTAATGTTCTAAGGATCCTAATTTTAAGGTCCTCTAGGGTAATATTGTCGTTAATTTGCAGAGGTCTATTTCTTCCACCAATATATGTTGGTGTGAAATCTTTTGCGAGTTGTAGGGCCCCGTCAAAGAAGAGTATGAGTCGTGACATAGTTTCTGATGATCAATGATAAGATACGTAAATCACATTAAAATACCTTTTTAATTCAATGAAAAGATACTAAATATGTATGATATCTTATGCAAATATCTTATGTATCAACTATCTCTCCCTCATATACTCTATCTCCCCCTCTTAATCTCTCTCAACCTAAAAAAGAAATACATATATTTGTAAGTTTGGATGTTTTATGTTTACCAGGTAATTAATTATTTAGATGTTTAATATTTAACTATGATATTAAAATTTAATGTCTAATATTTAAATCCAACTCAACTTCTCACTCTTATTCTCTCTCTCTCTCTCTCTCTCTCTCTCTCTCTCTGACTACAAAAATTTTACTTTTCTCTCATTGTAATTTTTTTCACTAATTTTATAAACCCATCCGAAGAAAACTCTTTAGAGTCCGTTTTAGATCACTGTAATTTTTTATAAAGATAATTATAAGAGTTATTAAGTAGAAAATAACTTTCTTAAAAAAAAAAGTAGAAAATAAATTTCTTAAAATTGTTGTACAAAATAATTTTTATAACAATTTTTTTAAATAACGAAAAAGTAGTAGACAATAAAAATTTTAGTTGTAATCAGAAAGATAAAACAGTTAGAAAGTTGTTTTAAATAAAATTTTAATTAGCATGAAATAATATTCTTATCTTCTTTATTATTTCTTATCATAAAATAACATTCTTATCCTTTTTTTTATTATTACTTAACAAATTTTAAGGGAATAAAACTCTCATGTGCTTAAACATTACTATCAAATTTTACCATGACAATATTTGAACATCAAATTTTCAACAAAATTTCTAAAAAAGCTTCAAGAATATGCAGATACTTATACAAAACAATATTTGAATCCATATTTGTTCTCACTTATCATAAATTATATTATGTTTTGCATAAATATCTCATAGCTACATCATTCTTATATAAACCTTCTCGCATCACTCCAAAGCAGTTTGAATCAAATTATTTTACATTTAAACAAACTACTAAATTTACATGTAGTTTATAGATGGAATGGATCTTAGTTTAGACTAACAAATTTAGTTTATATTTCATAATGCATGAATTATGATGTTTTTTTAATAAAAAAACTTGCAAAAAATGAAAGCTAGAATTTTTTCTATGATATGAAATTAAGAACATATATTTGACTCGAATCCAATTTGATTTACAGCCAGTACAAAAGATTCAACTCAATCCTCAATTATATATCAAATCAAGTCATTTATCAATATATTAAATAAAATCTACAATATATAATATATTTATTATAAATAACTCATTCTTTACTATTCAGATATTTCACATTAGATGGAGTTGTTGGTGAGAGTTGGTTCGCTTATATGATGGACTGTAGCAACTTTATGTCTAGCTCTTTACTCGTAGACGTTAGGATGGTAATTTAATTTTCACCTCAAAATTTTTAATGAATATAATTTTTAAATACGTTTGAGATTCAATATATGTTGCACTGATCAAGGCCTTCGTAATCATCTTACTTACAATATCATCTTTTTTGCAAGAAAAAAAAATGACAATATATAATGATTTCAAAGAAATTGTTCATAACAGTTTAGCTATCAACCATCTTAATTTATATATAATTTTTTTTAGAAATCAAAGGCTAATAGCATCAATATGTTGTAAGATTTTATTTAAATTAAAATTTATTTATTCATAATCTTCTCAATTAATTTATTTTTGTAGGTGACAAATATATATAAATATGTAATAAAATTATCAAGAATTCTAGCTAAAAGGATATGACCTACGTAGTAAAGGCTCAGGATAATATTTATGACAACTAAGCTAATAGCTCAATCTTATAGTTTTTTGAAAGTCTGCCTTTATTTAATATTTGATTAATTTACTTAAACATGGATCTAAAATTAGTTCCTTTTTTTTCTTTTTCTCTCATATTCATATTGTCTTTTTTATCTTTCATTTTATTAATTCTTTATTTTAATGTTAATAAAAATTTATTTATATAAATCATATCAAATCCTCCTCATATAAATTTTATTAACTCTTTAACATCATTTTTAGAGTATAATTGTCTATATAACTATATTTAATTATCTTTTTCATATTTGCTCTTTCTATTTATTTTGGTTTTTTAAATATGAATTTATAATGATTATTTTATAATTACAAATTTTTAAATTGTAAGTATTAATACTCTAAATTTTAGTTGAGACTATCTATCTCACTATTTAGATTGATAAATTTAGTATTAAATATTTAATATTTTTTTTTGCTATCAATTAGGTAAGTATAAAATTTAATAAAGTTTTTTCATACAATAATGTTATTCTTCTTATAATTATTATTTTTTAAATTATAGCAACATGCATTTTATGCACATGCAATAAAACTAGTATTTAAAGTTTATAGAAAAAATTTCATATGAATCTTATGGTTGTTTAAAAAATTACATGTCTCTAAATCAAAATATTTTTCAAATACTATAAGGTTGTTTAAATTATATAATATCATAATAATAGAAAAAGATTTAAAATTAATCTTATGTCTGATCATTAAATTTTTTAAAGTTTATATTTGCCCACCTCTCAGACTTTCTATCCCTCTCTTCCTATTATATAGGATTATTATTTATAAATTTAATATTTAAGTTCAATATATAACTTTAATATTTAATATTATTAATTACATTATTTTTTATTTACAAAATAAACTAGAAACCTAAAATTATATTATTGTAATAATAAAAATTCATCATTTCACTAATAAAAATTTATCCTATATAAATTAAATTTATTTTAATTTAAATATATTTTAATTAAGTTAATTACATATAGTCTCTTATTATGCCAAAAAAATTTTTTTTATCTAACTCACATTCTCACTCTTAATCTCTCTCTACCTCTCTCTTTGTCTGCAAAATGTATTTTTTTCCAATGATTTATCTACCAAATATTTTTTTTTTATGACAACAATTCTCACAACTAAAACGCACTATTTATATAAATATACATGATGGGAAAAATTAACACAAATTAAAATATACATACTAACAGAAAAATAAACACATATATAAATTTTTCTATTCTAACAATATTATTTTATTCAACAATATTGCCAAATTTTTTCATGTCATTATATCAACATATCTTGCTCTCAACATCAACTTCTCAACAATATTTGAAAAAAAATTTCAACACTGTACAAATATGATGTAGAATAATACAAAAAATATTACAACCAAATTTGTAATAACAAATTGCAAGTATTTCTTTAATATCAAAAATAACACTAATTGAACATTATAAGATCTAAAAAATTAAATGTAAAGACTAACCTTAATGGATGCAACCGTTCCCTTATACTCAACCTCAAACAGCAAAATATTCTTCTCGTTATGAGCTGCTATTTATAGGCAAAATAAAGGATTAAAAAAAATTTTCCCCATGAAATGAGTGCTTCATGGACCTTTAGCAAGGGGAAATCACGGGTTCCTCACCCGTGACCAATTCCGCCTGAATTCTCGCATAGACTGGTCCGGGGTCCGGGCTCGGGTGATGAAGAAAACAAATGCCACCTTCGCAATCATTTTGATGAAGAAAACGGATTGCATTCATTTTGATGAAGAAAACGGATTGCAGCTTTGCATTGTCTGAAGAAAACGCAAAGAAGGATCGCATTTTCTTCAGAAAATGAGATCCTGCTTTGCGTTTTCTTCAGAAAACGCAAACCAGGATCGCATTTCTGCTCCTTTTTAAATTTAATTAATTTCATGCTCCTAATCCTAATATATTTATTAACTTTGCTCCTTTTAAAAATTTGCTCGTTGGGTCAACATCCAAAGTTATCAAGTGTGAAATCATATAGTCATGAAGCTAGTCTGCACGTTCCAATAATCACACACTCTATCATCAATCATATATTATACTTCCTAGAGAAAGCCTCGTGATCTTAAATTGAGAAAAGAAACTTAGAATTCCTAAATAGCCAAATTAGAATAGATAAACTAGAAAGATGTAAAAATTATAATCCCTAATGTTATAAAGATTGCCTAGATGAAAATAAGATAGTTCTCTTACACAATCAAAGCTACACAATTCGACTTACAAGTTATATATATATATATATATATCTGCTGCTCAATATTTGGCGTCAGATTTCTCGAAATTTGGAATCATTGATATTGAGATTTCGATTGGATCATTGGAGCAATCGGCGGGCAAAGGGTGAAAGGGTCTAGCGGCGGTTAATCTGTTGATCTCTTCTCCTCTCCGCTGCTCCACCTGCCTAATCGTCGCTTCTATATGTCGGAACCCTATCCCGACGATCTCGACCAACTTCTCGACAGTACGATTCGCCTATTCTCTCCTTTCTCTTTAACATGATGTGTTATAATTTTATTAGCTCACAGCTCTTGTTTTTTCTTCCAGATGCTTTGGATGATTTTGCAAAGCTTGATCTCGCTCCCACTCAGAGGTGTTTCTCTTTTTTCCCTATCTCCATTATGAAATTGTCGATTTTCTGTTAATTATATGTATGCTATGTTTCCGTTCGATAGAGGAAGCGGCGGAGGCGGAGAGGGGAAGGAAGGAGGAGGAGATGTGTTGGCATCGCCTCCCTCTTCGTCATCCTCATCGTCATCGACTTCAGTGAGGGGGTTGGGGATGGGTCTGCCTACTTTGAGGGCTAGAAAGCAGGGGAAGCAGCAGATTGCTCTTCCTCCGAAGAAATCTCACGCAACCGAAGCGTTAGAGAAGCTTACACAGCAGACCCGCGAGGCTGTTCGGGAGCTGGAATCTGTAACGGCTGCAGCAGCAGCAGGGTCAAGAGGAACTGGTGGGTTTGACGAGGAGGGCATGGTCGAAGACTTCGTCAAGCAGTTCGAAGAGCTTGCTGGCTCGCAGGTTTCTCTCTGTCTTTCTGCATGTTTTTTATTAATATTCTTTTTCCTTTTTGTGATCCACCTGCCAATCGCCTTAATCGATATGGAATGGGAGTTCCTATGCACTCCATTAACTAGCAATCATGCCCCCTTTTTTTTTTGCATTTAATTCATTTTACAATTATTTTGAATAACAGTATGCTTTGAGCTTTCGAGTTCGAAAGAATTCCATGGGGGAAACTAAACTAGGGAGTCTGGAGGTTATTACCATTTTGCTGCTATTGTAACTTTGAAGTTTGCTTTAAATTATCCAACCTTGACATTTTGGCCAATTCGGTGAATTTACACTAATTATTTGGCGTTAAGGGTTGTGGAATCAATTATTGTGATGCTGTAGGAATTATTATGGCTAGAGAATATAGAGTGGGATGGGTTTTGGGAGGAGTTTTTTTTTTTTTTTTTTTGCTATATGATTTTATTTGTGTCGACTCTCAGTGTAAAACTTGTCAAACAATTTTGACTTGGAGTTATTTAATACATTGTAAAATTATTTTACTTAGCCTTTTTTTGGTTGGGGGAGGGCAAGTGGTGGCAGGTGCTTTGGCAGCAAACAAACATAAGTGTGCTTGCGCATATGCTCGGGAGTATTAATGTTTCATAAGATAAAGTGATGTCAGCGTCTTTGTGAAAGGGTTGAAAAGAGTTTAAGTTGAAGATTTTTATTTGAAGTGTGTTGATAGTTAAGGGCCTATTTGGTTTTTTTAAGTGAAATAGGTACGAAGCAAAATGTTTGCTTGAATCTTTAATTTATTGAGTGTAATTTTGAGAAAACTGTAAGTTTTGTTTAGGTTGTAATAAGCATGTGATGGGGTAGTCATGAATATTTCATGGGTTAACTAGTTAGTTTTTACTAGATTAAGAATATCAACATTGAATTTTACTGGAGTAGTTCGAAGAGAAGTGTATGGAAATTTCTTGAAAAGAAAGGAGTTAATAATGCTTATATTCAAATCATTAAAGATATGTATGCATGAGCTATTACTTGTGTCCAAACCCAAGGTGGTTTGACCAAGTATTTTCGTATTTCGGTTGGATTACATCAAGGATCAGCCTTAAGCTTATATCTTTTTGCTTTACTCATGGATGTTCTCACCAGACATTTGCTAGAGGATGTACCTTGGTGTATGCTTTTTGCTAATGATATTCTTCTTGTTGATAAGACTAAAGAGGGAGTTGAAGGTAAACTTGAATTATAGAGGTCAACCTTAGAGTCCAAAGGTATTTGCTTGAGTAGATCTAAAACTGAATATATGGAGTGTAATTTTAGTTGCAATAGATCTAGTGAGGGGATTGTAACTTTGGGCGATCAAATCATTAATAAGAGTATACGTTTTAGATATCTTGGATCTATTGTTCAGAATGATGGTGAAATAGATGGGGATATTATCAGCAGAATTCAATTTGAATGGTTGAAGTGGAGGAATGCATCGGGCTTGTTGTGCGATAGAAAAGTCCCCCTCAAACTTAACAGAAAATTCTATAAGATGGTGGTGAGACCTGCAATGCTTTATGGTGCCTAATGTTGGCCATTAAAAGAGAAGCATAATACTAAGTTAAGTGTTGTGGAGATGAGGATGCTTAGGTGGATGAGTGGTTTTACCATTAGAGATAGGATGCGAAAATGAGCATATACGTGAAAGGTTGGAGTAGTTACAGTGGAAGCTAAGATTAGAGAAAGTCACCTTAGATGGTTTGGTCACATTAAATGGAGGCTTTCCGATGACCCGGTTAGGAAAGTTGAGATTTTAGATTTGACTTATGTTAAGAAAGGTAGAGGTAAACCTAAAAAGACTTGGTTAGAAATATTAGAAATGATCTTTCTTTATTAGATATAAATGAGAACTTGAATTTTAACAGGACACAATGATGAAAAAGGATTCATGTAGCCGACCCCACGTAGTGGGACAAAGGCTTGATGTTGTTGTTGTTGTTGTATTTCATGGATCTGATATCTTGATATACTTACTTTTTTAGGGAAAACTACTTGTGATTTATTTTTATGATTCACTCTTTATTCTTTTATCAATGCATGCTATAGGTAAAGTTCTACAAATATCATAGATTGGCTTTAGATGCTATTCTGCCAACAGATAATAATATATGCCCTTTTGTTAACTTTCAACAATCCTTTCTTACTTGATTTAGAATAACACTTGGCTTAGGCGCTATTCTGGCAACTGTTGATTATTCTTGTATGTTAAAGTTGAGCATTACATCTATTTTAAAAAACTGTTGATTTCCATCGTAAAGTATTGGTTGAAAGAAATATTATCTACCAGATAAAGGCATGTTTTTCCTGTATAAGCATTTTGACTTATGTGCAATACTGCCACTTTTGCAAACTTATTAAGATTTTTAATTTATGCTGATATCAAACACCAGTGTTTTTATGAAGTATAATTTTATATCTATGCGGCTTTCTCTTTTCTTCTATGAGAATCCTACTTTATTATTTGACCCAAATTCTTTGGTTTTTATTTGATTTAGTTAGTTAGCACAATTAGGATAGAAATGATGTATAGCTAATGCTATTTTTTCTATTTACAGGATATGGAATCCATTGTAGAAACCATGATGCAGCAGCTTTTGTCAAAGGATATTCTCCAGGAACCGATGAAGGAAATCGGAGAAAGATATCCTAAGTGGTTGCAAGAGCATAAAGATAGGCTAAGCAAGGAAGAATATGATCGCTATTCTCGCCAATATGAACTGATATTAAAGCTTAATGAAGCTTATGAAGAAGATCCTGATAACTTCAATAAAATAGTTGATATCATGCAGAAAATGCAAGAATGTGGCCAACCCCCAAGTGATATTGTTGATGAGCTCGCTCCTGGTCTTGATATAAATAATCTCAGCCAATTGTAAGTCTCCCATTCTTGCTTATGAAACGTAATAATCTGAATTCAAGAAAAAAGTTTAAATTATTATCCATAATGCTACGCCGTATTTCTGATAATGTATAATTTTTTAAAATTAGTATTTGTAGTTCTAGTTTTCGTAATAATAATAAATATATTCTCCTTAGACAAATAAAATCCTATGTTATGGTATCTCATTTATTTTTTAAGCATGCAAAATATTTTGATAATGCCATTCTTTTTTTGCTGGGCTAGTACATTATGACTGTGAAATGAACTGTACAATATTAGCATTGCAGGTATTGTAGTATTACTGCTATCATTAGAAAACCATGCATGGAACTTATAATTTTGATTAGCTTAGTATTACTTGTTTGTTCAGTTCCTGTGGCCATCATATTTTATGGCATTGTTCTTGTAATAGTTTATTGGGTTTGTTCGATTGTAATCTGCTTTAGCTACTTGCGACAACACAAAATAATGAATGCCTTCTATTACAATAATAATTTTTGGGATTGTTTAGATTATATTAAATAATATATTACATTAGTTAACATTTTGTTCAATACAACATTTGCCCAACTTGGCCCTTCAGACTCCCTGTTCATTGACTCGTTGTAGTTGTAAAAGAGGTGGTGATTGATTTTATTTCGTGGTTAGTGCTATTCAGCACTAAAATCAGAAAAAAAATTATTTCCAAGATTCATTACATCCTACTGTTGATCATATTATTAGTCCAATGTACTATTTTTCTTTGGGTTTTAGAAGCTTGACCTAAGAAGCAAATTTTATGAAACGGGGATTGTTAAGATATGTGATGATTAAAACAAGAATAGTACCTCAAAACTTGCTGATCTCAAATGAGTAGTGTAATGGATTGAGTTTTGTTAAGAGTTGCATGGGACAGAAAAAGATGTTGAGGAGGCACTTGAAAAAAAATTACCTAAGTAGACAAATAAAGGGGAGTAGAGAAAGAGGAAAAGGGTGGAGATTTGGGCTTCTTTCTCTCTTTTCCGCAAAATCAAGGTTCTTCATCGTTTCAGTCAATATGTTGCTACTATTTTGCAGGATAATAAGGGCATGCTTAAATCTTTAAGGGCTTGTTTGGTTCAGTTCAGTTTTATTATTGCTTCCTATTTTTAAGCAAGATAAATTTTTATTATAAACTGTTTAGCTACATAGTTCTGTTGAAAATACTTTTTTAGAACTCCATTTTGGTATCGTTTCTAAAAGCTATTGCCTAGCTCCTTTCCACGGTTGCTTTTGTTTTGATCAAAGGAAAAGTACAAATTAGCTACACTTTCTCACATCTCATGATCATGTTTCCTGATCAAGGGAAAAGAATGTTTTTGTTAAATCTCAACCTTACGATCCCAAAGATATCCACGGCTGTGAGCAATAATCCGTGGGAAGACTACAAGGATTGCATTAATTCCTCCCATTGATTTAGGAATAATTGTATTCATATTATTATAAGAGTTATTTGTTTCCTTATTGATATACCTTGTATAGATCTATAAATAGGGAGTAGATTGCTTAATAAAATTCAAGCTTTTCCCTCTCAAATTCTCTGTTTCAACATGGTATCTGAGCCAACGGCCTTAATTGCCGTCGGAGAACGATCCTAGATCGTCGAAAGAGGAAGAGGAGAAGAAGAAGCTCGGACTTGACTGTGCCGACCCGGACGGGAAGAGAGGGAGTCGAAGATTCAATCGGAACTTCCGATCCGAGAGGAAGGCCAAAGTCATCGAGACTTCCACTAAGAGCCGAAATACCGAGCATATCCGGAGAAGAAGCATCTTCGGTTGTCTTCTCCTGAGCCGACCCCGCCGACGGACGAAGAAGAGGATGGCGAGCATCCCGATCCGACAGGGAGGGAAGATCGTTGAAGGAGCACCCCGCTCGATCCTCACTTCCAATCGCACGACCCAGTCGAAGCTGATCGGAAGCCCGATCCACACGAGCGATTCGCGGGATAAAGCCGCGCCTGCGTGTGACTTGAAGGGGATCGCGCCCGTGCCCTAGTCCAATCCGAGCCTCTTTAAGGCTCCACCGGTTCTTTTTGTTGTTTTTTTTTAACTCAAAAAAAAAAAAAAAAAAAAAAAAAAAAAAAAACGACCTTTATTGTCGATTAGAAAAAATCTTAAGAGGCTTCATTGCTGTCCAAAAATTAAATTGATAGTTTTCATTACTATCATTTAATTCAAAAATGTCAGAAATCAACTCCTCTTCAAACACTGACCAACTTGAGGATTCTGTGATGCACCAAGGGCGAGGTGATCTTCAAAGCATTCAACCTTCCTATCGTCTAAATGGGAAAAACTACCTGAAGTGGTCTCAATTTGTGAAGACCTACTTGAAGGGGAAAGGTAAAATACATCATCTCCTTGGAGGAGGACCAAAAGAAGGAGATCCCAAATTTGGGGCATGGGATGAAGCAGACTCCATGATTATGTCATGGATGTGGAATTCCATGACTCCAGAAATTAGTGACACCTTTATGTTCCTTTCAACGGCAAAGGACATATGGGATGCTGCCAGACAAACTTACTCCAAAGCTCGTGACGCGGCCCAAATCTTTGAAGTTAAAGTCAAAGTTGGAAGCACAAAGCAAGGGAGTAAGACCGTGACGGAATATGCAACCATTCTACAAAATCTGTGGCAAGAACTTGATCATTATAGGTGCATTGAAACCAGATGTCCGGAGGATGCTGCGATCCTAAAGAACTTCATTGAAAAAGATAGAGTTTATGATTTTCTTGCAGGACTTAATGCAGAATTTGACCAAGTTAGAGTTCAGATCCTCGGCAAGGAAGAGACGCCATCACTCAACGAAACCATTTCTCTCATTCGTGCAGAAGAAAGTCGACGAGGAGTAATGTTAGAACCAAAGACAGTTGAAAGCTCAGCAATGGTGATGAACAAAGAATCGTCATGGAAGGAGAAGAGTAAAGATCCTTCAAAGTTCAAAGACAAGGACTCACTTTGGTGCAGCTATTGCAAAAAGTCAAGACACACAAAGGAAACGTGCTGGAAAATACATGGTAAACCCCCCAGCAAGGAGTGGAATCAAAAGGGTGAACCAAGGAGCACATCACATGCCAACAACACTACAAGTAAGCCAGAAGCACGGTCCAGTCTTGGAGAATTCAACAAAGAAGATATTGACAAATTAAAACAACTCCTGGTATCTCTTGAAAAACCAAATGCTTCTTCTTCACTTGCACTCTCAGGTAAGACTCCAATCTCTTTCAGTTTAAGTGCTTCTAGAAATCATCTAAAGGAATTATGGATAATTGATTCAGGAGCCACAGATCACATGACCCACTCATCTACCCACCTCATAAACTATACTCCTTGCCCAAACAATAAGAAAATCATCACTGCCGATGGTTCTCTTACCACGGTAGCTGGTCAAGGAGACATCATATTATCTCCCTTACTCACCCTAAAAAACGTCCTCCACGTACCACAATTATCCACAAATCTAATATCAATACAAAAACTTACCAATGACCATAATTGTCAAGCCTTATTTAACCCTACTTATTGCTTATTTCAGGACCAGAGATCGGGGAAGAAGATTGGACTTGCTAAGGAGAAAGCTGGATTGTACTACCTGGAAGAACCAAACCAATTTAATAATAATTGCTCCATGTTATCCCTAGTAGATAGGAATTCCACTATTTGGCTTCATCATTATAGACTAGGACATCCGTCTTTTGATATCCTAAGACATATGTATCCACAACTGTTTCAGAAAATAGAAAATAAAGATTTTCATTGTGAAACTTGTGAGTTGGCTAAACATAAAAGAACCTCATTCCCAAACAAAAGTGAGAGATGTGACACTCCTTTCTACCTTATTCATAGTGATATATGGGGACCCTCAAAAATCCCCAATATCTCTGGGGCACGCTGGTTTGTGTCTTTCATTGATGATTGCACTAGAGTCTCTTGGATCTATCTCCTTAAAAATAAATCTGATGTTAGCACCATTCTTCCCATTTTTCATTCCATGATCCAAAATCAATTTGGGGTAAAAATACGGAGATTCCGCTCCGATAATGCCAAAGATTATTTCAACCAAACCCTTTTCTCATACTTCCAGAATGAAGGGATCATCCATGAGTCCTCATGTGTTCACACCCCACAACAAAATGGGGTTGCAGAGAGGAAAAATGGTCACCTTCTAGCCACCACTCGAGCCTTCCTATTTCACTACAATACACCCAAATCCTATTGGGGGGAAGCTCTTTTAACTGCAGCCTATCTCATAAACCGATTACCTTCAACTGCTTTAGGCCTCAAATCTCCAATGGAGACCTTGTCCTCTTTTTACCCAGAGTTTCGAACCCATCATAATATTGCACCCAAAATCTTTGGATACACTGCCTATGTTCATATCCACAGCCATGAGCGAAGAAAATTAGATCCAAGAGCACTCAAATGCATCTTTGTTGGTTATTCAGCTACCCAAAAAGGTTATAAGTGTTATCATCCTCCCACAAGAAAAACCTTTGTTTCTATTGATGTTACCTTTGATGAGAAAAATTCATATTTCTCAAAAACTCATCTTCAGGGGGAGACTGAACTTGAGGAAAATGAGGAAATTGAACTAGCACCTCTTGACATTCCTCCACCACCTCAAAACAATCCACCTGAAACCCAAGAAAGGGAAACAAATGACAACGTTATTAGATTTGGAAAGGTTTATTCCAGACGTACAAACTCAACTCCAAAGCAGATCCAAGAATCTGAACCATCTCCTGGAAACGAGGTAAGTTCACCACCTCCCTTATACCCTATAAACAACTCTATATCTTTCAACAATTTTTCATCGTCACACCAAAATTTCCTTGTTTCATTAGAAGATATCCGTATTCCTAAAGATGTTTTTGAGGCCTTATCTGATAAAAATTGGAGAAATGCCATGAAAGATGAAATGCAGGCTCTGGAGAAGAACGAAACATGGGAGATCGTCAATCTACCGATAGGGAAAAAATTGGTTGGCTGCAAATGGGTGTTCTCAGTAAAATACAAAGCTGATGGCACACTGGAGAGATATAAGGCAAGACTTGTGGCAAAAGGGTTTACTCAAACGTATGGCATTGACTACCAAGAAACGTTTGCACCTGTAGCCAAGATGAATACTGTCCGAATACTACTCTCACTAGCAGCCAAGTACAATTGGCACCTGGAACAACTGGATGTGAAAAATGCATTCCTACATGGAGATTTAGAAGAAGAGATATTTATGGAAATACCACCAGGCTTTAAAGGAAAATCTGAAGGTAACAAGGTGTGCAAACTGAAAAAAGCTCTATATGGGCTCAAACAATCACCAAGGGCATGGTTCGGAAAATTCTCTAAATTCATGCTCTTGAATGGATATCAACAGAGTCAAGGAGATCATACACTATTCTTCAAACACTCAGACTCAGGGGGAGTCACAATATTATTAGTGTATGTTGATGATATTATTTTGACTGGAAGTAATGAAGAGGAGAAAGCCAGTTTAAGGAAAAATCTGGCTAAGGAATTTGACATCAAAGAACTTGGGAGACTAAAATATTTTCTCGGAATTGAAGTAGCTCACTCTAGCAAAGGAATCTTCATTTCACAACAGAAATACATCAAAGATCTTCTAAAAGAAACAGGTAAACTTGCCTGTAAACCAGCACCAACACCAGTAGAACCTAATCTTAAACTGGGAGAAGCTAAAGAAGATCCTGATGTAGATAAAGGAGCCTACCAGAGACTTGTAGGGAAATTGATCTACCTCTCCCACACTAGACCAGACATAGCATTTGCTGTAAGCATGGTCAGTCAGTTTATGCAGAATCCAAAGCAGATTCACATGCAAGCAGTAGACAGGATATTGCACTACCTTAAAGGGAGACCAGGAAAAGGAATTCTCTTTAAGAGAGATAGCGGAATGACCCTAGAAGTATACACGGATGCTGACTATGCAGGATCACCGGTTGATAGAAGATCTACTTCTGGGTATTGCACATTTCTTGGAGGAAACCTTATTACATGGAGAAGCAAGAAACAGAATGTGGTGGCAAGATCCAGTGCAGAAGCTGAATATCGAGCTATGGCCTTGGGAATATGTGAGCTACTATGGATCAAAATAATCCTAGAAGATCTAAAAGTTAAGTGGGATGAGCCCATGAAACTACACTGCGACAACCAATCAGCAATCAGCATAGCCCACAATCCAGTCCAGCATGACAGGACCAAGCACATAGAAGTGGACAGACATTTTATTAAAGAAAAACTAGACAGTGGTCTAGTAAGTATTGACCATGTATCATCAAAGGATCAACTTGCAGATTTCCTTACTAAAGGATTGGACAGTTCTATCTTCCTCCAAATGATTGACAAGCTGGGAATGACGGATCCATATTTCCCAGCTTGAGGGGGAGTGTTAAATCTCAACCTTACGATCCCAAAGATATCCACGGCTGTGAGCAATAATCCGTGGGAAGACTACAAGGATTGCATTAATTCCTCCCATTGATTTAGGAATAATTGTATTCATATTATTATAAGAGTTATTTGTTTCCTTATTGATATACCTTGTATAGATCTATAAATAGGGAGTAGATTGCTTAATAAAATTCAAGCTTTTCCCTCTCAAATTCTCTGTTTCAACAGTTTTGATCTTATGATGTTTGACAAATTTGCAAGTTCCACACTAAAGATTTTAAATATTAATGTTTTCGAAAAATATAGGAAACATTCTTTTAAGATTTGGAAAAAAACCAATACGTAAGTTATAATGATGTTTCTTAGACATAAAAGATAGAAATAAATTGTTTTAACCACTCTTTCTTTCAAGTAGATATGGACTATTCTTTGCTCTGCTTGCCTCACCTTTCTCATAGTTTAGTCATGAAAAGGAAAATGATCATCAATGAAGGACATTCAAAAGTTTTTGCTTTTTGATTAATTTATGAATGGGCAATCAATCGGGAATACGGTTTGGAATATGTAAGATACTTTTTAGGATAAGAGAGGGAGAAAGGGATTGTCCCTTGTCCTATAATCATCATAATATTTCTTACCAGGACATGTTAAGTAGCTTTCAAATGAATATGCATAGATTGTCATGTAGGACATTTTTTAATAGATGTAGAGTTATGGAGAAAACAACTTTTTTTTTAAAATTATTGTGGGTATAACAAATTTCTACTTTTGAAAAAATTAGATAATAGCTTTTTAACAACTAGCACACTGTGGTATATATGATTATAAAAATTTATTTCTCATTATAAAAAATTCAAAAAAGCAACAATAAATAAATAATTAAATAGTTGTGTGATAGTAGTCTGGAAAGTAAATCAATAAAAAGTTGCCTCAAGCAGACCTTAAGATACTACCAAGGTTATTGAAATTAGGGGTGTCAATTTCGGGTCACAGGTCGGGTTCGGGTCAAACCCGAAACTGACCTAGCACTATTCGGGTCAACCCGAACCCGACCCGTTTTTAAAAACGGGTCAATTTTCCTGACCCGAATCCGACCCGCTTCGGGTCCGGGTCAACCCGACACGACCCGAATGATCCGTTTCCAACAAAAAAATGGCTAATTTTCGGATAAAAAACGGGTCAATCTCCTCTTTTCGGGTCAAAAACGGGTCAATCTCGGGTTGCCGGGTCAAAATCGGGTCACTTTCGGGTTAATTTCGGGTCAAAGGGTTAACCCGACCCGATTTTTGAAACGGGTCGAAATGCTGAACCCGAACCCGACCCGTTTCGGGTTCGGGTTGACCCTAACCCGAAATTTTCGGGTCGGGTTCGGGTCGGGTTTTTGGGTCATGTCAAATATTGGCACCCCTAATTGAAATCACCAGCAAACCTATCTTTACCATCATGAGGTCCTTGTTTATTACTTCCAGATACATATAAGGTCTATTTGGGATAGCTTTCTTATGGGTTTTTTTTTTTCAATATCTTGCTCCATTTCTATTTGGCTCCTTTCTCGTTGATTTTTAAAAATTTATTTGTTGGGAAGATATTTTTTCGAACTATATCTATTAAAATGTTGTAGTTGTAAGAAAGCTACTTTCTGACTTTTAAAAAAGAAAAATACTTATCATTTGTACAACAGTTTTCAAAAAAGTTATTTTCCCCACAGCAACGCTACAACTATATTTAAAAATGTTGTAACCCAAATAAGACCTTATGTCTTATGGTCCATTTGGGATAACTTTTTTTGGCTATTTTGCTTTTTCATATTATTGTCACACATCTATTTAACTACTCTTTTCTTATTTCTTTTCAAAAATCTCTATAGTTGAAAGTAGCCTTTTACAACTAGATATGTTAGAGTGTGATAATTATAAGAAAGTTGTTCGATTTTCTTTTAAAGAAAAAAATTAATATATCTATAACAGCTTTCAAAAAATAATTTTCCTTACAATAGCTCTATAACTCATCTACAAAAAGCTACAACCACCCCAAATCGACCCTTAGGTCTATTAGGGGCAGCTTGTTAATAGCTTTGCTTTTAAATCCTTGTCACATTGCTGTTTCGCTCAAATTTTCTTGTTGATTTTTAGAAATTTTTGTGGTGTAATGCTACTCTTTACAATCAGATCTATTAAGTATAATAGCTAAAGAAATTTGTTGTCCTATTTTATTAAAAAAGAAAATATTTATGATGCCTTCAACATTTACAAAAAAAAAAAAAAAATTTCCCCATAACTACTATACAACCACATTTGCGAAAGGTTGCAAATACCCCAAATGCAGGAAGGAAATTCTTGGCTTGTGCTGCAACTTTTACTCTTTCAGCTCTTCCTTAAGTGTTAAGAGTGATGCTCGAACAATCCTTAGCTTGGTTGTTCTGTGGTGGTTTGAATGCTTTTCATGTTTAACTTCCCTATATATTGCTTTTTGTAAAGCGCCACATTGTTCAGAGGAAGAAAATATATCTCAGCCAAACTTTCTTTCACGTAGAGTGGGCATATAGCTCATTTGAGCTATCTGAACTTTGATATTACTTTGCAATGGACAAAATGAGAGCCGCATGCTTGGTTTGCCATTCATTGAGATCTTAGATCTTTCTGACGACTGGATTTTAATATCTGGTTAATCTTCCATAGGGAAATTGCAGAAGTTGTTGATGGCAAGTCCTTTTAGTGAATTTTTTGAGTTCATCAATAATTCCATACCTCTCATCATTGGACAAACCTTGTTGGAAATGGGGATACTACATCTTTGATCGTGAAATATCGATTGCTTGTTGCACCATATGAATCACGTGAAAGTAGAATACTCCAATTTCGGGGGTCAAAGAGTTTCATAAAACATTCTCGGTGGAAAAAATGTGAGTGAAAGATCCCACTGAATCGAATTTGATCCATGAATCTAAGAAATAGTGAGAATTCTTGATCTCTCTCAATCTAGGGGTAGCGGTGGTTTGTGCATTAACACTAGTAGGGATCTCATTGGAGATGGTCTTGATTTGGTAAGCATGACGTAAGGCCTCAATCTTGATGATGAGATCCTGGGAGAATTTTTGTCATTCCCCTGATCAGCTTGTGCTTTGCTGCCTCCTCACCCCCTTTGCCACCTCCTCATCGACTTTGCCACTTCAACAAATTAAGCCTTAAACCTATGCTATAAATTCATTGTGAGAGGAGAGAGTTTAGGAAAAGAAGTGGTGAGAGAGATGGAGATGGGAGAGAGATATAGAGAATAGGCCAGTTTGAGCTAGTGTGAGATTCCGGAAAACCATTTTTTTCGCCCTTAGGAAACACCTAAAATGATTAGATATGGGGAATTGGAGCAAAAGGTGATGGGCAATAAGTCTTTGTAGCTGGCCATATGTGCATGGGAAGAAATAAATCAAGTGTTATGCATAAGATGAGAACTATAACCGGCACTTAAAGTAGCTCTCTTGCGTGTATGACACAACTAACCATCATAACATACTCTCTCACAACCACTTTTAATAGTAAACTTGATTCATCAAGTTCTCTAGATGGACTAAATTTTTTAATAAGATTTGTGAAAATCATTCAAGTCATAAATGCAAAAGTTGCAAGGGATCAAGTAGAGAATATGCCCCCATTGCAACTAAAAGGGAAAAAAAAAATTGCATTCCATTTAGCTTTGTTTTAGGTTTTAGCATTAAATGTTTCAGGTTTGAATTGAATGGGAGGCTCTTTGAGACAACCTTGGTGTGGCAGCTTGTCAAGAAACCCCCATGACTCAAGCTTGAGAAGGTGAGGGAAGAGGATTTTAACTAAACATGGAGCTCTCCGTACTAACCTTGGAGCCCCAAAAAGTCAATAGCCAATCCACTCAAATTCAAGAAGGTGAGGGATGAGAGTTTGTACCAAACATGGGAATCTTCAAGCAAATTAAAGGGGCCAATTAGTTGAGAGTCTGCCAAATCTCATGTTAAAGGAAGTAAGGGAGAGGTTATATACCTTTGATATACAGTGCTTGAGCTTCAAGGCGTCGTCATACTTGCTCACCTTTGATCTTCTCTTTATTAGCTGCTTATCTCGCTCTTGTATTTTTCGAGCATTTTTTGGAGAGGGAGAGGTAAAGCTGCTTTTAGAAGGGTGTTTGGATTCAATAGGTAGTAGTTGTTGGAATCCTTCTACGCATGTAGAGAAGAGAGAGCAAATTTGTTGTTTATATTTCTCTTTTGGGAAAATTTGTCGATTTTGTGGAGAAACACAAATTATAGACATTTATACAAATTATAGACATTTATAAGAGGTTGTATAATTCATTATATGATGTTAAATCTAAAATCCCCCCTCCCATTTTTTTATCTTATTTTTTTACTGTAGTTGTTTTAATTGATAATAGATGGATGTGTAAGTGGCTAGGAAGCACACACACTTCCAAATACTTTTATTGTTTATGTTGGACATGTATTGGACACGACACATTTCCGGCACCCCTTTACACATGTCTAACACTCAAAATTATGTTAGAAGCATCCTCAAAACAAAATATGGTTCTAATATATGTTGGACATAGCCGTTGTAGTTCTAGACACAATTTGACATGCTACTAGGATGCGTGTAAGGGATGATCCAACCATGAGATCAATGAGTGCTCAAAATATGCGGCAATTGATAATAATGAACAAATGTTAATATAAGAGTATTGTTTAATAAATAATAATTACAACTTGTGATGGAGTATTTTTTTTTATTATTAACAATCTTTTTTTTCCTTTGTTATTGCCAAGCTTCTTTTGTGAAGCATATTGTGGGCTCCGAAAATTCGGCCCCGGCCTCCGCTCGCTTTTCTTATTCGGCGAGGGAGTTTTAACGGAATAAGTTCCGAGGTAAATTTTGGAAGGCAGATGGGTTTGTAGATAAGACACTACCCAGAGATTTCGCCCTCATTTGGTGAGGACTTTATGATCTGAGTTCTGGTTTCCTATAGGCGCAAGCCCCTATAGTTAATTACCCCTCTCAATCATGAGAGAGAACTTTCGATTAAGGCTAGTCGTCGATCAGATACGTAGAATATACGTGTTATCTGGCATATAGTAGCAGCAAAGGATTTGAAATTGGACATTTGAATGGTTTGGAGACTTGAAAATTTGGATAGTTTGAAGTTGAGATTTGATATTTAAAATAGAAATTGCGCCATCTTGCACTTAAAGCGGATGGTGGGGGAATGAATGATGGGCCCGATCAAGATCCCATGGTTCCGTCGTCCCGGGCCATCGTGGTCCCTGGTCTACTTAGTCAGAGGAGGTAGTCGACCCAACCTGACAGAAGGATCCTTGTCGGCAGCCATGGGTTGCTTCGTCCAAGGGGACCTTGTAGACCTGGGGTGAGTGTTTGTCTAAGAGGACAAATTTGAATCCACCTTAGCTTACAGAGTGCTTTGTGCCCTATCGATCATATCCTATTGATTCATATCTCAAGGATTTGATGCCAATAAGGAGCGTATTGGCTATGGCCATAACCGGTATTTCGTGGTGCCATTTGACGGCAAAACCACTCGGTTCAGAGGGCCCCGGGTCATAACCGTTTATCCTGCGGTGCCATTTGGCGGCAAAACCGCCGGTTAGAGGACACGTACCACGTCCTTACTGACAAGAGATTGTTTGAGAATGGATCCTAGTGATATTTTCGACTAGACATTCGGCTCTTTGTGAGCAAAGGTTAACTTTAATTTGTCCACCCCGGCAAGCTGTTGCGGAGGGTGGATGATTTTTGCTTTAAGTGATTTGACGGATTTATTTCAATTTTAAATATTTTGAATTTTGGATTTTTGGACTTTTTGAGTGGCATTTGAAAGTATTTGAAATTAACCCCTCCGGTTGAGATTTTCGTTCAACACGGCCATCATCGGGGTGTTTGAGGTCATTTTCGTTTGTTGATTGAACCTTGTCAACTTTGTCTGATTGTCGACAGAGGATCGGGTTTTCTAGGCTTTGAGCCTTTGTGAGTGAATTCTGTTGATTATAGGCTTTGAAGGCCTATTATGAATGTATTAAAATAAATACACCGGCCCCCACAACCGTATATTTATTTGATGGTCTGAACCCTGTCGACTTCTATTGATCCGTATAGAAGGATCGGATTCGGACTTGAATTCACTTGTTGACCCGCGCAGCATCCCTAGGCGCCACGTGTGTACCAATAACACGCTCGCCGGGGCCCATGCGGGTCGAGATCGTATTTTCCCCTTTAGTGTACCTATGTGTATACAAACTACGGTGTAGGTGCAGGGGGATTTTGAAATATGTTAGCTGTGCAGGTAATTGCAATTTGAATGCACGCAATATTTCATTTGAGAGATTATGTACGCCTTCTGTCCGCTAGTACGAGTATTGCGGATCCGGTGGCGAGGCGTAGCAGCTTATGAATAAAGTTGCTCGCTGCTTCGTACAGGTAGACTGTTGTACACTACTCGTTGCATTTTTACGGGTGGATCGTAGTGTACCAACTAATCTCCTGCTTTGGGTCGTAGGGGCTTGCCCTTGTTGAAGGTCTTCTTTATTTTGCTTGTGGATAGCTTTCTTAGAAACATCTTGAAGAATCAAATCACTGCTAAAGTTCTTCATGATCTACCTATAACTGAATGACACCTAGTTCCTGATTGTTGTTGGCTACTTCATGCGGACAATCATACTTAGTGTTTTATTTATCATGGAGCTTTACTCATTCAAATGGTTTTGTAATGCTTTTGTATTTGATTTTCACTTGTTTGCATTGATAAACTAATCTTTCACTTGTATGTTAATATTCGAATGCATCCAAATGTGTCACCTTGTTATATTCATTGCATGCAAAACCCTTCCGGTTTCAATTAACATGTTGGTTGTGGTATGAGTCTTTTGCAGTGTCATTAAACCCCTTCTGCTTACAGGAGATTGATGTGTTTGATTGGTGGACCGTTGCATTCACTTGTGTCTTCTAGCATTAGTAAGGGCTACCACACATCCACCAGATAGCCAACCTCAGTAGTAGGGCTTCCCTATGGTTTGTATAAACCTTTATACATTGACTTCCATTATTTGCATGCATTTTGTAGTACCATTTAGAGACTTCGCATGTTTGTTTGAAATCAAATCTCCTCTTATTTTATTGCTTGCAAAGTTGAATATAATTGCTTGTACTCCGATGTTGATCGTAGGCAAAAAGTTGAATATGCCACGGTTCTTCTACCGATGTCTTTGGAGAGTTCATCGAATCCATTATACAATCATTGTATATTCTTTATGTTTTCTTCATGAATACATCGAGATGTTCATTACAACCACCACACCCCCTTTCCGCAAGCATGATTGTTGTTGTATTTGCCACCGTCTTCTTGTCACTTGCAAATGAGTTGAACGTGCAGGTTCTTTGTCTCCAAAGACGGTTCATAATATATATAATAAGCTCATATTCATCATTTATTTGATATTCATTCCTTATCTAGCATGAAGATTTTCAACACTTGTGGAAAACTTTAGATGTAGGCATATTGTCATATCGCTCACTTTGGTTGAATAATTTGAATCACTTTAGTTTATCATTCATTGTTCATGAGATAACCTTCATTTGAATGGTTGGACTCTTGTTGACTTATGATTTGCATCTTTTTTTGTTTTATCTCCTTGGAGTAGGATTGTTGTTGATGATAGGGATGTAAGAGTTTCTTTTCCCACCACAAATCTTTGTTTTCATCTCAATGCTCTTTCAAATGCATTTGAAAAATTAAAGTAATCACTTGATTTTGATGTTCATTAGAAAGATCTATGTCTTTAGCATTTGTGTTGATTTGATTGAGTACTTGCTAGGTTAAAGTCCCATTCCATGTGATTCATTTTCAAGTTCAACTTTGTTGTCCAATTTGAGTCCCATGTTGTTCAAGTCTTGTTCAAGTTCCACTTTTTGTTTAAGTCCTTAATATTTTCAAATAAAAATTCAGCAGCACTCCGGCGTCGTCCCCGTATAGGGGGCTGCATCAGAGTGTGTAAGGCCTTCCCGCCTGCCAAGAAAGGCAGTCACGGTAGGTGTCGAGTGACACCGCGGCCGCAGTTTTAATCCCCGCTCGCTAAGAAAAGCGGTCACGGGGTCTTTGAGCGCAGATTTAAAATATAGCATTTTTCCGCCTAAAAGCAATGACGGGTACTTAATTAAATAATTCTGCTACAAATAACAAGTTTCCCCGCCTGCTAAGAAAAGCAGTCACGGGTATTTATATTTTCATGCATACGAATTTCCCCGCTCGCTCAGTGCGTCACGGGTTCTTAAGTTTTTCCTCGCCCGCTAAGAAAAGCGGTCACGAGTACTTATCTCATGCATATAACTGTAAATACTAATTTTTTACCTTGGGTGCGCAGTAGTCGAGGCGGCGACGGCGGATGACGGCGACGTAGGAACCTGCGATGCATAATTAAAAAAAAATATTTTACTTGTGCAATTTAATTAATTATATTTTTGCTTAAAATAGAAGCTAGAGGGAGAAAGAAAAGGAAGAGAGTTCTTTTTCTAGAGAGAGAAAGAGAGGGAAAGAGAGGGAAAGCAAGGATTTTATGGGTTTTTCTTGTGGAATGGATTTAGAGTGTGTAGGAGATTAGGGGAGTGGAGTTAGAGAGAGAAAATCTCTCTTTCTCTAATTTTTAGAGAGAGAAAGAGAGAAGGAAACTCTCTTTCTAGAGAGAGAAAGAGAGGGGAAAGATGGAATTTGAAGGGAATTTGTGTAGAGTGGGTTTAGGGGTGTAAGGAAGTGAGAGGAGAGATTTAGAGAGAGAAAATCCCTCTCTTCTCAATTTTGGAGAGAGAAAGAGAGAGTGTGCAATTGTTTTCTCCCTCTAGGGAAGGAATTTGGAGGTATGGTGGAGAGGGAAGATGTTTGGGGTGGAGATGAAGCTATTCATGAAGAGATTTCTAGAGAGAGAAAATTTTCTCTCTCTAGGTAGAGAGAGAAAATGAAGGACGAAAATTTTTCTTTGTTGGAGGGTGTAGGAAGTGTAGGGAAGTGTTTTTTGTGAAGGAATGTATGTGGTTTGGTGAGTAGAAGTGAAGAAAAAAAATGATTAGGGTTAGGGTTTGGTGTAGGTTTGAGAAAGAGAGTTGGAGGAGGAAGAAGAAGATGAAGGAGAGGAAGGAGAAGGGAGTAGAGGAAGAAAATAGAAGAAAATGGTGAGAAAATTGGAGAGAAGATGAGGGAAGAAGAAAAATGGGAGAGAAGAAGAAGAAGGAAGGAAGAAGAAGAAGAAAATGGAGAAGAAGAATGGAGGAGGAAGAAGAAAAGAGGAGAAGAGAAGAATTTAACCTTGCTTGGAGGAGGAGGGAGGAGGCCGGCCTTGGAATCGCGTGAGGGAGAGGGAGCTCGCGGCTTGGAGGCGTGGATTTGGCGTGAGAATGAGGAGGGGGGGTCGGTTGAGGGAATATGAGAGTGTGAGGGTTAAGTGGGGGGTATTTTAGGGATTTTTGGTTTTTTTTATTTAGAAAAATTTATTTTCTTATTTAAAACCTCTCATTCTCTCCCTCTTTTTTCCAAAACTCTTTAATTAGATTGCACAAAAATAAAAAAAAATTTTAATTTTGCATCGAGTTGGTCGTCGCGTCGTCGCTCGCACAAGTCGTCTCGATTCGCGCGCCCAAAATTTAATTTTTCGCCGACCGACAACCCCCACCAATATGGGTGTCGATCTTAGCTGTTTCCGTTGCTCCGGACGCATCGGCGCTGTCCGTTTCGCGAACGGAGGTCGTTTCGGCGATTTTGGGTTTTCGGTCGACACGCGTCGGGTGAGATTTTGCGCGATTTCGAGCTCTTTCGCTTTTCGAACTCATCTCGCGCGGTCGACTCGACCCGACACTAGTATTAGGGTCAACACATATATATATATATATATATATATATATATATTTATATAAATATATATATATATATATATATTATATATATATATATATTATATATATCATCGAGTGATGTCTTTATAAAATATAGTATTGTGTCCATGGCGTGTCGTGTCTTACTTTTTATAATTATGGTTGTGTTATGTATGCATCATCTTTCCATGTTTGTGCTTCTTAGGTAAGTAGCATTCTTATGTAGATGGTTGTGTACAACCAGCTACATGATGGTAACACAAGTAGCTTCATGATTGGGCTGTTGCCTTTATGATTGGCTAAACATGCAAATAAACTGGGATGAGTTGCCACATCATCTTTAACCCATTAATCATGCATTATGCATTCTTTCCCTTGGGTACATGATAATGGGTCATTAATGGGTCATTTGATCCATACTGACTCATGAGTTCCTTGTAACTCAATTGTGTTTAAATGATTTTACTTAACCTAGCAGACCTGTAGCCCTTTCTGGTCGAAGCCATGATTCCCATTTTAGGGTAGCTTATGGTAGAATGATCTGAAACTCGTTCATTTTTAAACTTCCCGCAGATCTAATAAGAATAGCGTTGCTACGTTTACAATTTACCTTCAAATTTCACCTTCTGAAATTAAATAGCTTAAATTTCCATTTCTCATTGAAGAACAGGCCGTGTGCTGAATGGTAGAAACTATGGCCTTCATTTTGTAACAGCTTTAAAACAGAAAAAACTAGTTAATGTTCCTGAGGTTTGTCTAGTTGTATATAGTGAAAAAGGTGCCGCAATGGGGCGATAATGAATCAATATTGAGGTTTCGTTTGGGAAAGCTTTCTTATTGCTTTCTAAAATATTTTTTAGTACAAAAATTTCTTGAACAGTTTTCTTATTGCCTTTCTAAAATAACTTTTTAGTACAAAAATTTCTTGAACTAAAATTTTTTATGCTAAAAAATTGCTATTGGAAGTATTAAAAATAATGTCACAAACGAAGCCCGAGTGAGGCCAGCCTCAAATGGTGATGATAATGTCTTTTTAACTTCATTTACTTAAAACATCCTAGATTTCTAATTTTTTATTTTGCCATTATATAGACTTTCACACTTGATTTTTCTTTATTAGATTTAAACGAGAATTACAATGATCTTTCTTTATTAGATTTTAATTAGAATTTGACTTTTAACAGAACAGAATGGAGAAAAAAAGATTCTTGTAGCCGACCCCACGTAGTGGGACAAAGGCTTGATGTTCTTGTTGTTGTTATTTTTGCTGCCATTATATATACTTGTATTCTCTTTATCCCCCAAATGCTCCATACCAAGCTGACATTATTCTTAGCTATATATTATGGCTTCGTTTGGGACGGCTTTTTTTATGCTTCTTTAAAATTTTTATATTCAAAAGTTATTTTAAGAATCTAAAAGAAATCCGTCCCAAACGAAACCTTTGAATAACACCGCATTTACTTGAGGTTTCTTTACCATCTGATTCTAAAAAAAAAACTTATCATTGGATTCTGCAGACCACCTGAACTTCGCGATTCTCCAGCCAATTGCTGTATAATGTGAGATGAGGAAAGAAATAAGCTATGGATATAAAGACGACGACATCATCAAATATCGCTTAGTGTTTCAGGCCACCATCTAAAGAGAAAAAGCTGCTCTATTCGACCGTTGTAACTAAAAATTTAAATGTTTCTTTTTATTGTGGATTATTTACAGTTTACAACTCATATTTGGTTCTCCAATTATTTAATTTGTGGTTCTACTTGTTATATTGCTCAGAACCTGCTAGCAGTGTTTTAAATATTATTTTTTTTATTTAAATAAAGTTTTTTAGTATTAATTTTTATTTAATTTTTTTTAAAAAAATTTTAATTATATATTTAAAATCATATATTTATGCAAATAAAATTTAACTAGGATATGAAAACTGCTAGTTTGTCACATTATGTAATTTTATTTGTTATTTATAAATTGTGTTTGACAGTATTAAAAAATTAGTTAAAATTTCCTCATGTGGGATTAAAAACTTATGAGAATTATGCATTAGCTAAACTATTAAATTATTAGGGATGTAAATTCAAGTTGAGAATGCGTATATTTATTAAAGTTAGGAACATAACTTTTTTTATGTTATAAAATTTATATTATTATTTTTATTAGAAATTTATATTTATATTTATATGTTTATGTTATTAACTTTTTAAAATTGTAAGATATTTTATATTTATATATATATACAATTTTTTATAATATAAATATATTTATGTTCACATTAATGTGGAAGATAAGAAAATGGAGAAGAAGAATGGAGGAGGAAGAAGAAAAGAGGAGGAAGAGAAGAATTTTCCTTGCTTGGAGGAGGGGAGGAGGCCGGCCTTGGAATCGCTGAGGGAGAGGGAGCTCGCGGCTTGGAGGCGTGGATTTGGCGTGAGAGAATGAGGAGGGGGGTCGGTTGAGGGAATATGAGAGTGTGAGGGTTAAGGGGGGGTATTTTAGGGATTTTTGGTTTTTTTTATTTAGAAAATTTTATTTTCTTATTTAAAACCTCTCATTCTCTCCCTCTTTTCCAAAACTCTTTATTTAGATTGCACAAAATAAAAAAAAAATTTTAATTTTGCATCGAGTTGGTCGTCGCGTCGTCGCTCGCACAAGTCGTCTCGATTCGCGCGTCCAAAAATTAATTTTATGCATCCAAATGTGTCACCTTGTTATATTCATTGCATGCAAAACCCTTCGGTTTCAATTAACATGTTGGTTGTGGTATGAGTCTTTTGCAGTGTCATTAAACCCCTTCTGCTTACAGGAGATTGATGTGTTTGATTGGTGGACCGTTGCATTCACTTGTGTCTTCTAGTTAGTAAGGGCTACCACACATCCACCAGATAAGCCAACCTCAGTAGTAGGGGCTTCCCTATGGTTTGTATAAACCTTTAACATTGACTTCCATTATTTGCATGCATTTTGTAGTACCATTTAGAGACTTCGCATGTTTGTTTGAAATCAAATCTCCTCTTATTTTATTGCTTGCAAAGTTGAATATAATTGCTTGTACTCCGATGTTGATCGTAGGCAAAAAAGTTGAATATGCCACGGTTCTTCTACCGATGTCTTTGGAGAGTTCATCGAATCCATTATACAATCATTGTATATTCTTTATGTTTTTCTTCATGAATACATCGAGATGTTCATTACAACCACCACACCCCCTTTCCGCAAGCATGATTGTTGTTGTATTTGCCACCGTCTTCTTGTCACTTGAAATGAGTTGAACGTGCAGGTTCTTTGTCTCCAAAGACGGTTTCATAATATATATAATAAGCTCATATTCATCATTTATTTGATATTCATTCCTTATCTAGCATGAAGATTTTCAACACTTGTGGAAAACTTTAGATGTAGGCATATTGTCATATCGCTCACTTTGGTTGAATAATTTGAATCACTTTAGTTTATCATTCATTGTTCATGAGATAAACCTTCATTTGAATGGTTGGACTCTTGTTGGACTTATGATTTGCATCTTTTTTTGTTTTATCTCCTTGAGTAGGATTGTTGTTGATGATAGGGATGTAAGAGTTTCTTTTCCCACACAAATCTTTGTTTTCATCTCAATGCTTTTCAAATGCATTTGAAAAATTAAAGTAATCACTTGATTTTGATGTCATTAGAAAGTATCTGTGTCTTTAGCATTTGTGTTGATTTGATTGAGTACTTGCTAGGTTAAAGTTCCATTCCATGTGATTCATTTTCAAGTTCAACTTTTGTGTCCAATTTGAGTCCCATGTTGTTCAAGTCTTGTTCAAGTTCCACTTTTTGTTTAAGTCCTTAATATTTTCAAATAAAAATTCAGCAGCACTCCGGCGTCGTCCCCGTATAGGGGGCTGCATCAGAGTGTGTAAGGCCTTCCCGCCTGCCAAGAAAGGCAGTCACGGTAGGTGTCGAGTGACACCGCGGCCGCAGTTTTAATCCCGCTCGCTAAGAAAAGCGGTCACGGGGTCTTTGAGCGCAGATTTAAAATATAGCATTTTTCCCCGCCTAAAAGCAATGACGGGTACTTAATTAAATAATTCTGCTAAAAATAACAAGTTTCCCCGCCTGCTAAGAAAAGCAAGTCACGGGTATTTATATTTTCATGCATACGAATTTCCCCGCTCGCTCAGTGCGTCACGGGTTCTTAAGTTTTTCCTCGCCCGCTAAGAAAAGCGGTCACGAGTACTTATTTCATGCATATAACTGTAAATACTAATTTTTTACCTTGGGTGCGCGCAGTAGTCGAGGGGCGACGGCGGATGACGGCGACGTAGGAACCTGCGATGCATAATTAAAAAAAATATTTTACTTGTGCAATTTAATTAATTATATTTTTGCTTAAAATAGAAGCTAGTAGAGGGAGAAAGAAAAGGAAGAGAGTTCTTTTTCTAGAGAGAAGAAAGAGAGGGGAAAGAGAGGGAAAGCAAGGATTTTATGGGTTTTTCTTGTGGAATGGATTTAGAGTGTGTAGGAGGATTAGGGGAGTGGAGGTAGAGAGAGAAAATCTCTCTTCTCTAATTTTTAGAGAGAGAAAGAGAGAAGGAACATCTCTTTCTAGAGAGAGAAAGAGAGGGGAAGATGGAATTTGAAGGGAATTTGTGTAGAGTGGGTTTAGGGGGTGTAAGGAAGTGAATGAGAGGAGAGATTTAGAGAGAGAAAATCCTCTCTTCTCAATTTTGGAGAGAGAAAGAGAGAGTGTGCAATTGTTTTCTCCCTCTAGGGAAGGAATTTGGAGGTATGGTGGAGAGGGAAGATGTTTGGGGGTGGAGATGAAGCTATTCATGAAGAGATTTCTAGAGAGAGAAAATTTTCTCTCTCTAGGTTAGAGAGAGAAAATGAAGGACGAAAATTTTTCTTTGTTGGAGGGGTGTAGGAAGTGTAGGGAAGTGTTTTTTGTGAAGGAATGTATGTGTTTGGTGAGTAGAAGTGAAGAAAAAAAATGATTAGGGTTAGGGTTTGGTGTAGGTTTGAGAAAGAGAGTTGGAGAGGAAGAAGAAGATGAGGGAGAGGAAGGAGAAGGGAGTAGAGGAAGAAATAGAAGAAAATGGTGAGAAAATTGGAGAGAAGATGAGGGAAGAGAAGAAAAATGGGAGAGAAGAAGAAGAAGGAAGGAAGAAGAAGAAGAAAATGGAGAAGAAGAATGGAGGAGGAAGAAGAAAAGAGGAGGAAGAGAAGAATTTTACCTTGCTTGGAGGAGGGAGGAGGCCGGCCTTGGAATCGCGTGAGGGAGAGGGAGCTCGCGGCTTGGAGGCGTGGATTTGGCGTGAGAAGAATGAGGAGGGGGGTCGGTTGAGGGAATATGAGAGTGTGAGGGTTAAGTGGGGGGTATTTTAGGGATTTTGGTTTTTTTTATTTAGAAAATTTTTTTTCTTATTTAAAACCTCTCATTCTCTCCCTCTTTTTTCCAAAACTCTTTATTTAGATTGCACATAAAAAAAAAAAAATTTTAATTTTGCATCGAGTTGGTCGTCGCGTCGTCGCTCGCACAAGTCGTCTCGATTGCGCGCCAAAATTTAATTTTTCGCCGACCGACAACCCCCACCAATATGGGTGTCGATCTTAGCTGTTTCCGTTGCTCCGGACGCATCGGCGCTGTCCGTTTCGCGGACGGAGGTCGTTTCGGCGATTTTGGGTTTCGGTCGACACGCGTCGGGTGAGGATTTTGCGCGATTTCGAGCTCTTTCGCTTTTCGAACTCATCTCGCTGCGGGTCGACTCGACCCGACACTAGTATTAGGGTCAACAACATATATATATTATATTATATTTATATTTATATATAATATATTTATATATATATTATATTAATTTATATATATATATATATATATATATCATCGAGTGATGTCTTTATAAAATATAGTATTGTGTCCATGGCATGTCGTGTCTTACTTTTTATAATTATGGTTGTGTTATGTATGCATCATCTTTCCATGTTTGTGCTTCTTAGGTAAGTAGCATTCTTATGTAGATGGTTGTGTACAACCAGCTACATGATGGTAACACAAGTAGCTTCATGATTGGGCTGTTGCCTATTATGATTGGCTAAACATGCAAATAAACTGGGATGAGTTGCCACATCATCTTTAACCCATTAATCATGCATTATGCATTCTTTCCCTTGGGTACATGATAATGGGTCATTAATGGGTCATTTGATCCATACTGACTCATGAGTTCCTTGTAACTCAATTGTGTTTAAATGATTTTACTTAACCTAGCAGACCTGTAGCCCTTTCTGGTCGAAGCCATGATTCCCATTTTAGGGTAGCTTATGGTAGAATGATCTGAAACTCGTTCATTTTTAAACTTCCCGCAGATCTAATAAGAACTAGCGTTGCTACGTTTACAATTTACCTTCAAATTTCACCTTCTGAAATTAAATAGCTTAAATTTCCATTTCTCATTGAAGAACAGGCCGTGTGCTGAATGGTAGAAACTATGGCCTTCATTTTGTAACAGCTTTAAAACAGAAAAACTAGTTAATGTTCCTGAGGTTTGTCTAGTTGTATATAGTGAAAAAGGTGCCGCAATGGGGCGATAATGAATCAATATTGAGGTTTCGTTTGGGAAAGCTTTCTTATTGCTTTCTAAAATAATTTTTTAGTACAAAAATTTCTTGAACAGTTTTCTTATTGCTTTCTAAAATAACTTTTTAGTACAAAAATTTCTTGAACTAAAATTTTTTATGCTAAAAAATTGCTATTGGAAGTATTAAAAATAATGTCACAAACGAAGCCCGAGTGAGCCAGCCTCAAATGGTGATGATAATATGTCTTTTTAACTTCATTTACTTAAAACATCCTAGATTTCTAATTTTTTATTTTGCCATTATATAGACTTTCACACTTGATTTTTCTTTATTAGATTTAAACGAGAATACAATGATCTTTCTTTATTAGATTTTAATTAGAATTTGACTTTTAACAGAACAGAATGGAGAAAAAAGATTCATGTAGCCGACCCCACGTAGTGGGACAAAGGCTTGATGTTCTTGTTGTTGTTATTTTTGCTGCCATTATATATACTTGTATTCTCCTTTATCCCCCAAATGCTCCATACCAAGCTGACATTATTCTTAGCTATATATTATGGCTTCGTTTGGGACGGCTTTTTTTATGCTTCTTAAAATTTTTATATTCAAAAGTTATTTTAAGAATCTAAAAGAAATCCGTCCCAAACGAAACCTTTGAATAACCCGCATTTACTTGAGGTTTCTTTACCATCTGATTCTAAAAAAAAAAACTTATCATTGGATTCTGCAGACCACCTGAACTTCGCGATTCTCCAGCCAATTGCTGTATAATGTGAGATGAGGAAAGAAATAAGCTATGGATATAAAGACGACGACATCATCAAATATCGCTTAGTGTTTCAGGCCACCATCTAAAGAGAAAAAGCTGCTCTATTCGACCGTTGTAACTAAAAATTTAAATGTTTCTTTTTATTGTGGATTATTTACAGTTTACAACTCATATTTGGTTCTCCAATTATTTAATTTTGTGGTTCTACTTGTTATTGCTCAGAACCTGCTAGCAGTGTTTTTAAAATATTATTTTTTTATTTAAATAAAGTTTTTTAGTATTAATTTTTATTTAATTATTTTTAAAAAATTTTAATTATATATTTAAAATCATATATTTATGCAAATAAATTTAACTAGGATATGAAACTGCTAGTTTGTCACATTATGTAATTTTATTTGTTATTTATAAATTGTGTTTGACAGTATTAAAAAATTAGTTAAAATTCCTCATGTGGGATTAAAAACTTATGAGAATTATGCATTAGCTAAACTATTAAATTATTAGGGATGTAAATTCAAGTTGAGAATGCGTATAATTTATTAAAGTTAGGAACATAACTTTTTTTATGTTATAAAATTATATTATTATTTTTATTAGAAATTATATTTATATTTATATGTTTATGTTATTAACTTTTTAAAATTGTAAGATATTTATTATATATATATTTTTTTATAATATAAATATATTTATGTTCACATTAATGGTCAATCGTGCTTCTTAATAAACGTTATGTTGAGTTTTAATCGAATTTGTCCATAAGCTTTAATCAAAATAATTATGCATTTTTTTTAAAATTTTAATTATTATATAATTTATATTATATTTATTTAAATAATTTTAACATTTCTTATGTGATCTGATTCAATTCCAATTCAGTAAGAAAAGATGAATATACTCATTTAAATGATTGCAGGCGGGAACTAAGTTATATATCAACATTGCAGAATCTTCTTTACATTATGGTTCGATTAATAATAATAATAACCGCCATTGCGCTTACTTTGAAAAAAATGAATCTCTGCTAAAAATCCAAGCGAGTCCCCTCATGAAGCACTCCACTTCAGGCATCCCAAGGCCCGAGCCAATGCCTTCCATTGACGAAGCTCTTCGCAAGGAATGGCCGAGCTGCTTTGTAATCGAGCTCTCGCGCCCATGAAGCACTCTGCACATACTCCGCACCAGGACCCCAGCATCTATACACCCCAAAGAACACAGTCCTGCAACAAATTCAAAAAAGGTATCACACAGATCCAGAATCTTCAACCTACAAGAAACCATTTTTACGCTTACTTTTTCTTGGCTTCATTGTGATCCCAGTCGTCCCATCCACCCTCTGCAACTACATCTTCAAAGTACGTGTAGGCAAAAACGATCCTTGAGTACTTCCCCATTGCTCTCCCCACATAAAGCTTCCCTGTGCCGGTCACTCTACAGCCCACAAAAGCAAATCCAGTAGGCTCGCATGGCGAATGCCTATCCTGTGCGGCGATGGAACCGAACCTGTTCGCAATTGAGTGCAGCCAGCAATTCTGCAGTTCTTTCATTAGCACTTTTGAACTGAAGAAAATGTTGAAGAAGATAAGCTAATGAGTTTTTACAACCTTGTACATGGATCTTCCATTGCCGAATATGAAGTCAATGGACCCCTCTATGTAACAATCCTTGAAGTAATGGCGGCCAGCGTCATCACAAAGTGTGTCCTGAGCTCCATAGAAGCCGCAGCCGAAGAAGTAGGCCTTGTCGCCGGAGATGCGGAATGCTGCAGCTTGCCATCCCTCCATTCCAGGTAACGGTGCAGGTGCCGAGTTCTGCAACATAGTTAATTAAATTTAGAATCCCATTAGCTAGATTTACAGCCTTAGCTGTAAAATTTGAGGAGAGGAAGAACAAGGAAGAAGGAGAAATGGGGGAGCTCCACTGCATTGCTTCAACTGACAGTGCTGGGTTGGTTTCTGGCGCGCCGTGCATTTAAATTAATTTTCAAGTTAGAGAAACTTACCTTGAAGCTGATATTCCTAGCAATGAAATAATTAGCAAAAACAGTTACAGAAGCTGTGTGATACGTCCTGAGCTGCTGGCCATTAGGACCTCTGTCGCTAGCTCTGTCATGCCATTCTATCACTGTATCTTCCTTTCCAGATCCCTGAAACGTTATATAAGGCTTTGTCGCAGGAACAACCACCTTCTCTCTAAACAAGGAAGAAAACAAAGCGGGGAAAGAATTTAATTTAGTTCAAAGCTTTCAACGCCATGATTGCCATTTTCTTTCCTTTTCAAATGAGTAACATTCATACATGTAGTAGCCAGCATTGATCTGCAAGATGAAACGCCTGGTATTGTTCTCTGGTATCGAATCGACAGCATCCTGAACCGAGAGGAAGTCGCCGGAGCCGTTTGCATCGACGACGATCACTCGCTGGCCTATCGGTCCAAGCTGTTTGTGGTGGTGGTGGCCCCTGGTAGAGTTGAAATCGCAGCTTAAAGACAGCAGCTTTTGCGACTGAAGTAATAGAAAGGCCAAATGGAAGAAGAGAGTTGCCATGGCCTCCATGAAGGGGAAGGAGAGGAGAAAAGAGGAGATTGTATGAGTAGTGAGCAGAAATGGAGAAAAGCAGGATGGTGCTATAAATCTGACTGGCAGAGCAGAAACATCCAATCATTGTTTGTATGTATGCTGAATGCTGGTCGGCCCAACGGTCATGGCTGCTGTATATTTCGCCTATTAACTATTCATCTTATGGCTCATTTAATTATTCCCTTATATAATTTTTCTTTCTCAAAAAAAAAAAAACACTTATATATATATATATATATATATTGTTTGGGACGACTTTTTTGTTGATTCTTAAAGCAGCTTTCTCGTATAAAAATTTTAATTTTTGTACTAAAAAGCTGCTTTAAGAAGCAGTAAGAAAGACATCCCAAACGAACCCTTAATCTCATAACTGATTAAGGCTTAATTTGAGACGACTTTTTTACAACTTAAAGCAGCTTTTAAGTGCAAAAATTTTCACTTATGTACTATAAAAGCTGTTTTAAGAAACTGTAAGAAAGCAGTCCCAAACGAAGCCTATGGTTTTCTTTGCGACGACTTTCTTACTGCTTCTTGAAGCAGATTTATAGTGCAAAGATTTCAATTTTTGTACTAAGCTATTTTAAGAAGGAATAAAAAAATCATCCCAAACAAAGCCTAAGACTTCGTTTGGAACAATTTTTTTGTTGCTTCTTAAAATAGCTTTTTAAAAAGTCGTTTTAAGAAGCAGTAAGAAAATAACCCCAAATGAAGCCTTAGTCTTTTTAAAATTTCATTTGGGACCCTTTTTTTTTTACTGTTTTTTAAAGTTTTTTTTTTTCAATTTTTGTATTATAAAGTTGTTTTAAGAAGCATAAGTCATCCTAAATAAAATCTAAATTTTTATTATTATTATTAGATTTTTAATGATTTGATGTATTTGAGTAACATATCAAATTTAGGAGAATTTGAATTAAAGGATTATGATTTAAGTTTGGCTATGGACTTTTTAGACATCCAATTTATTTTAAAATGAGTGACAAATTTTAATTAATTAGTTATATATTATATTTATTTTAAAATATATTTATTAATATAAGACTTAAATTAATTAAAATTTAACCAGAATATATTAATACAAAAAACTTTTAATTAGAGAAAATTTATGAATTTAATTTTTTGAATAAAATGAGGTGAAATATAAAAGTGCATTTTGCCCTATTTATGGTACAATTGTAATAAAAGATGTTCATATTTGCAAGAATAACAGTTACTTTATTTAACATAGTACAATTTAAAAATTACAAGCGGGGCCTGACTGTACAGAAATTCTGCTTGTCTGTACAGATTAAATGTTTTAGGACACTTCTTTTTAATCTTTCAAATGAGGAAGAATTCAAAAAAAAAAAAAAAAAAAAATCTCTTACAACAAGACAGGTAAGTGAGTCAGGCTTATTTATGAAGAAATTATTTTGTGAGGAGTTGAATTGTGAGTGGACATATAGTATATATAGGGGCGGAATCAGCTTCAATTTTGAGGGGGCAAGTACAAAATAAAAATAATTAAATATTAAAAATAATATATATATGTTATTTAAAAAAATTAAACAAGAAAAAAAAAGAAAAAAAAAGTGTAATTAAATTGTCATGAAAAATACAAAAGAAAATATTAGAACTAAATTTGAAGAAATATATAGACATTTTAGGACAAGTTAAGACAATATAGTTTTTTAGGTCGGGAAAAAGTAATTTTTTAGGAGGGGCAAAAAAAATTCTCTATAAAAAAAAAATTCTCTCCTATAAAAAACATTTTTTTTGAGGGGGGTAATTGCACCCCCCCCCCCCCCCAACCATGCATATTGTGGTTCTGCCACAGTGTATATATAATAATTTAATATACATTGTGTACAAATTTATATATAAAATGTATTACATGTTCAGACAGTTCTTCCCGTCCGGTCTACGTACAAAATAATTTCTCTGATTTATGAGCGTGCTTTAGATTGGCTCAATAAATGACTTAATTAGATGAGCTTGATGAGCAACTAAGTCAAATTTAAATCAATCTCGACGTGACTCATGAGCCAACTCTCGTATAAAAATACTAATATAAAATACATTTACATTATATAAATATTCAAAATTTTAAATAAAAATTGTTACAAATATTTAAAGTTTTCATGTCAAATTCTTATATAAGGTGATTCTTTAATATTTTTTTCTTATTTCTCTTTTTATTATTATTTTATTATAATAATTATTTTCTTTGTTTCCAAATAAATGAGTTGGCTCTTAAAGTTATTTGAATTTTTAAAATTAAGCTCGAGCTCGAGCTCAAACTCGTTTAATTAATCAAACTCAAACTCAAGCTAAGATACGCAAACTTTACTTGACTCGACTCATTTACATCCTTACCATCAAGCATTAACCCTAAGGCTTCGTTTGGGGCAGCTTTTGAAGATTATTTTTGAAAGAAAATTATTATTTTTTGCTTTCAAAAATAATTTATGCCGGAAAATTATTGTAAAAAGTAACTACTAAAAAATCTATACCAAAAGAAGCATAAGCCTTTGATAAATAATTAAATTTTTACATTATACGTACAGCCCTGAAACATTGACTATAAACAACGTATATATCTTTCATGGACTATTGTTATATAAAAACTGAGGCAACGGTCACATTGAAAGAAAGCATGGCGTTTAGTGTTTTGTAGTGTAGCAGTGGAAAGTTGGGAGTGAGCCGTGCGGTAAAAAGGAGGGGATGATGAGCTGAGCAGGAATTTAAATTCCATTTCTGAACGTTGGAAGGCGTGAAGACAGACAGAGACAGACAGAGGAGAGGGCAAGACGACGACGACGACGACGACGACGACGACGACAATAAGGAAATGGAGCCTACCTTTATGTGGGGATAGCGGTTGTAGGATCCAACGGTCTACATGCATATCAATATTTCATAATTTTTTTAAAAAATATTAGTGAGAACATAGAATTCAATTTATTCAATGAAAGAGTTAATTAAGAACTTTTGAGATAGAAGAAAATGATGGAATGCATAGCGAGAAGATATTGTAGGTCTATGAGGATGCCCCAATTGTATGCACTAAGCGTAGCAGTATATTCTTAAGAGAAATTATTATGTGCGGAGTGTAGATAGGAGAACCATCCGAATTTGCTGTATTTTTAAATACTGAGCAAATACTTAGTAAATATTCAGTAAATGAATACATACTCAATAAATATTTAGCAAATACTCACAAATTTATGAATATAGTCAACAAATACTCAGTAAATACTCACAACTAAATATTTGTTGACAGCAAATACTCAACAGATTCGAACGGTTCTTACGTTCGGACTATGCATATAATAATTTATCTTTCAAGTGCTGGCCTAGGTGGTTATGAAGATATGTCGTGTCAAAACATAATGACGTGGATGGTGTTGCAATGATAAATTATCTTTATTATAAAACTGGCTATTGAATGTGGAATGTGAAACGTGTTGAGACGATAAGGTTGGAGAGGAGATGATAATAGGGGCTAGCCCCTTTATTTGGGTTGGATTTATGTTGACATGTTGGGCTATTTTATAAATATTTTTCTATAATTTTTGGATCCCCAAATTTGAAGATATAAAAAAAATTTATAAAAATTTTATACCAAAATCTAAACAATTGATATAATTACATAGATACTCTTAGCTTATTTTTATTATAATGTCTCAATCTACTACATATGCTTTTCATATGTCATTTTCTCGTTCCTTTTTAGTTTTAAATAGATAAGAGAAAAGGATTTTAGGAAGGAGAAGAGATAAGAGAGGAAAGGGAAGTTGGAGTTTGGAGGTCCTACAGCTATTTTTTTTCTATCGGTACAATAGAAAAAATTATTTATCTCAAGATAGGCTACCACCACCCTATCTCTGATTTCATTGATTTTACTTATTTTGTATTTTCTTAATTTAGTTTGATCAAAACCAACAAAAATTGTAATATTTAAATTTTTAGCAAACTTTCATCATATAACTTTTATGTTATAGTTTTAATCATTTTTCATATATTTATATTTTGAGGAAAATGTCCTAATTGCATAAATTTAGATGAATGTGAAAATTCAATAAATAAGTGTCTAACCTCATAATACTAGTGTATGACGTGCATTCTTATTACATTGGGTATGTATATGGTGAAAAGAGAGCACTGCACTTTTTTTAATGAATTTTACTAATTTTAGTTTATATCCAAATTTTACATGTATTAATATGATACAACGAGTTGAATATTGAGTATAATGTTGCTTTGAAATATTTGCATATAAGAAAGCTAATTAGAAATGATTGATTTATTTAGGTTGGTTGGAGACATATTATCTTGTACTAGAGGATATGCCAACAGGCTTTTCTTTAAAATAAGATTTTTGGTATAATCCTAAATGATATGAATAGGAAGGCATAAGAAGGCATATTGATATGATATAATGCGCCTATAGGTCTAAAGAGACGACTTTTGATATGAAAGCCACCTAACTTAAATAACTTATGATATGACTGATTCTTAAAAATAAGACTAATATGATTAAGATTGATTCCTATAAAATTGATCTACGTGACTGAACATTAAAAACAAAAATCACATATAGCTTGATATCTTATCTTGCTTGTAGCTCTTGCATATATACATAACATGAATATATATATATAATTGATATAACATAATTTGCATAAAGATATAGGCTATGATTGATAGAAGTATCTAATAAGATTGATAAAAAATGATATAAAGGTATTATATATATATATATATATATATATATATATATATATATATATATATATATATATATATATATATATATATATGATTTACATAATATACATGTATAACATAGACACTAAATATCACGCAAAATGAAAATGAAAATTGTACTAATGTAATAAGATGCTATATAACTATTTTGTAATTGCTGGGTACATGATTGTCAAAACTTATTGATCATTGTCTAATTGGTTACTCATTATTGATTATGAATTTTATTGCTTATATTGATTTCATTACTTATATGATATGAAACTGATCACATTAGTAGTTATATATTTTACAATTATATATTTATACTTATATTAACTTAATGATTATATGCATATTGCTTTTAGTGTTTTGCATTAATTTCAGTTATAAATTATACTAACCTATTGAGTTGTTAGATCATTTAATGGTTTTTACATAATTTCAGGAATGGGATAAGATCTAGTGGAGTGAGAACATATCTGGGATTCAAATTTTATTTTATTTCTATTTTTAATTATTTATTCTTTTTATAGTCAAGAGCTAAAAGATAGATAAATATATGGATTGAACTTTTGCTTATTATATATGAATTTTGAGGGATAGACATAGTTTTATACTTTGATGTATATGATTTTTAGTTTCTAAAGCTGTATTGATTTATATTAATGAATTCATAGAACCTCTGACTAATTAATTAAGAGATTAAAATAGGCAATTCTTTCAAAGGTTGATCTTGGGGCATTATAATTGGTATCAAAGTAAATGTTATTAGAAGAGTTGAATTATAATTGGCTATAGGTAATGATTTAGATGGTTAGGAATGGATAGTGTTAAAGCTTATTTTCAATTCAATAATTTCATGCATATGTATGATTGAATTATTATTTAATAGGAAATAGAATTATATTGAGTGTAATTGTTCTACATGAAGTGTTAAATGAATAGAGTGCAGTAGCTCCAATGAGTTCTAGAAGCATGATGCAGTTTTCCAGTTTAAGAGCACAGCTGAGGCGTGATGCACAAAGTAGGCAGATTGGAAAAAAGGAGATTGAAGAGGATAGGTATTTACATATGTTCCATAAGTTGAAGCCCATTTTATTTGATGGAGTTGTAAAGTCATAAGCAACAAAGATTGGATACTGAGGATGGATAAAATATTTGACTATATATAGTGTCCAGAGATAAAGAAAATACCATTAGTAGTATTTCTATTTAAAGGAGAAGCTAAAAGATGGTAGATATAACTATAATGGAATATAATTTAAGAAAAAGATGAATGTAAAGATTACTTGGATAGATTTTATTATTGTATTCAGAGACTGATTTGTACCTTTGACAGCTCAACAACAAATTCTGGAGACTTTCATGAAATTAGAGTAGATAAACAATATAATGATGTAATATGAAACTAAGTTTATTGCACTAACCAGATATGCACACCAATTAATTAGTACTGCTAAAATAAAAGACAATAATTTTTTTAGAGAATTTAAGGATAAGTTGAGACATCTGTTTGTTCCATTAAGAATTTAAAATTTTTTAGAGTTAGTGGAGAGAGCGAGATTGGTGGAGAACAAGTTGACTAATCCCCAGTTCAAACAAGACATAAATAGGAAGAGAGCATGTGGAAAGTGGCTAGAGGAGAAAATGGTAAGATGAAAAGCAGGCTTACTAATGTTAGGTGAAAGCCCATGGTACCAACTAATGGTATATATGAATATATGAGTGTCCTATATGTGGGAGGAGTCATGCATGGCAGTATTATCTTATCACATGACATTGTTTTAGATGTGGTCAGTGCAAACACAAGTTGATAAATTGCCACAAAGAGGGATTTATGAAAAGATATAGGTCCATGATAGATCAGTCTAGACATACATGTGGACAGAGACTTGCAAGTTCTAAAATGTTTAGTTAAGATTCTATGAGCGAGATAAATGGAAGAGATGTGTGCGAGATATAGAGATAACTCACATAGTCACTGATGATAACACCCACAATAGAGTCAAAAGTATATAGTTTAAGTGACAATGAAGTAAGAGATGCTCCAAAGAGGTCCACTTGTATAAGTTCTCTTTTGAATATTGTTATTTTGACTGAAACATATTAAAATTAATTGATTTTCATTTATAAGATTGAATGATTGACATATATATTGATTGACATACACATGTGATTTGATTTGATTGATAAGTGATATGATTGATGATTGATATAAATGATAGATGTGACCAATGATAAGTGATTTGTAATAAAAAATATCAAGAATGACATTTTACTAAGATGGAGAGATTGTAAGAACTCATATTTTGATCAAGTCAAATAGTATTTCATTATAAGTCTAATTTGTAAACTATCATTGACATAATAAGGATATTATTGTGCTTTAATGATAATATTTTTTTCTTTATTTTATAAGTAGTGTATATATGAAAATAAGATGTTTCTTATTTATTTATAATTTTTTTAAAAAATTAATACATTTTAATACAAGTGGATTTTCTAAGATTGTTAAGTGTTCTTTTATAAATTGTTTTCACCAGAGGATTATTGTCCTTTTATAAATTAATTTCAAAAAAATTAATACATTTTAGTACAAGATTGATTTATACATGCTTAGCTATTTTATGAATATTTTTTAAAATTTTTAGATCCCCAAATTTAAAGATATAAAAGGATTTATAATTATTTTATATTAAAACCTAAATAATTGGTATTGTTGTGTCCTGGAATATTCGTAGTGGTAGAAAAATATAAAATTAACGTCTTAGTATTGTACAAATATCCAACACGCAATCATATAAAAAGAGAGGGTGTGTCAATTATAAGGACATCAATATTTTTATGTGGAAAACCCCTGAAAATGGGGAAAAATCACGGGGCCTAGCCCAGTTTGAATGAATCCACTACTTTTACAGTTGATTACAAATTAATGAGGCCCTTCCTTGGGGGAAGTCCTTACCTTGATGTACATCCTATATAGTACATTACATGGTGTGGATACAAAAAATCATTATTAATGTATTTGTTTGGTCAGAAGGATCGTATTCGGTGGGTGACGTAAGTCGAAAGGATCATAATCGGTGGGCAACGAAGGTCGGAAGGACTATAATCGGTGGGCGACATAAGTCAGAAGGATCATAGTTGGTGGGCGACGGAGGTCGGAAGGACTGTAGTAGGCGTGGCGATGAAGGTCAGAAGGACTGTAGTTAGTGGACGACATAAGTAGGAAGGACCGTAGTTGGTGGATCATGTAAGTTAGAAGGACCAAAGTCGGTGGGTGACAGATGTCATAAAGATCGTTGTCTGATGATGGAGGATGAAAGGAAGGTAGCATACTGTAGTCTACGGGCGACGGAGGTTATAAAGAACGTTGTATGGCGATAGAGATCGGACGGACGACGTTAAGTCCATCGATGGACATAAGTACAGCTTCAGATAGAAGTTTGATAAATGTCTAGTGACGAGCAGAAGTTTGACGACAGGTAGAAGTCTGATGGAATTCTGGTGACGGGCTGAAGTCTGACGTCATGCAGGGATCCAACGACAGGCTGAAGTCCAGCATTGGGTAGGAATCCAGTGATGGGTGAAACTCTGGTGTCGGATAAAAATCTGGTGATGGGTGCAAGTCCGGTGTTGGGTAGAAGTCTGTCGATGGACAGAAGTCTGGCTTCAAATATAAGTCTGGTGAAAGTCTGACGACGGGAAATTAAAACTTCGACGTTAGGTAGAAGTTTGTCGTCGAGTAGAAATCTGGCGAAGAGCAAAGGGCCGATGTCGTGTTGAAGTCCGACGTTAGTCGGCAGTCGAGCATAACTCTTGCATTAAATGTCATAATGGCAGAACTCCGACATCAGTAGGCGACCGAGTGGAAGCCCGGTGGTGGTTAAGGAAGAGTCTAATGGCAAGAGAGCTCTCTTTCTTTCTTCCTTCTCTTCTTACTTTCTTGCTTAATTCTGACGCCAGTTGGTGATTGAGCAGAAGTCTAGTGTCGGTCGGCTACCGAGTGATTATCCGGCGTTGGTCAAGGAGGAGTCTCTTTCTTCTCTTCTTGCTTCCTTTTCTTCTCTTCTTGCTTGGGCCTCCTTTTACCCTTTTTAGGGGTCCTTTTTTATGAGGAATGTGGGTCTATTTATAATTTTCTATGAGTGGCATGACTAGTAAATAAGAAAGAGATCAGGGCAAGTTGGGAGTTGTTTGGATGGACGGACGATGTTGAATCCCTTGATCATAGACAAATTATTAAAGATTATATGTCTTAATGATGTCGGAATTCTATGATGTTGGGCTCGTTGGATTCGTCTCGTCGAGCCGCTCTATTCGATTATATGCATGCCATGTTTGGAAACTGTTTGGTAATCCAAATTGTGGTTTGAACCTTCCAATAGTGCTTCAGGTCCTTGATTTGGACTCATTTGGGCTCGGATTGAGTCGAATTTGGTGTCATTGAGTTCGTATTTCCAAGACACTTAATAGTTAATTCGACTATAAGTTTGCTGAAATTAGAGTTGATATGGTCTCCGAATTAATTTTTGAAGTTTCCAACTTGATTTTGCTTCGAGATTCGTTCCCAATCAAGATAATTTTTTGATAATATATCAAGTATAATTACATAAATACCCTTAACTTATTTTATTATAATAATCCACTACATATGCTTTTCATATGCCATTTTTCCATTCCTTTTTCGTTTTAAATAGAGAAGAGAAAAAGATTTTGAGAAGAAAAAGAGAGGAGTGAGGGAAGAGAAGCTGGAGTTTGGATGTCTTAGAACCATTTTTGATAGTCGGTTCAGTTGGGAAAATTATTCATCTCAAGATAAGCTATCTTTACCCTATCTTTAATTTTAGTGATTTTACTTATTTTATATTTTCTTAATTTTAATTTGATCAAAACTTATAAAAGTTATGTTATCTCAAATTTATCAAACTTTAGGTATAACTTTAGTATGTTATAGTTTTAATCATTCTATACATATTAATATGAACATATTAATTTTTCACTGAGTATTTTTTATATTTTGGGAAAATGTCCTAATTTGAAAATTTTAGATAAATATAAAAATTCGATAAGTAATTATCAAAACCTTAAAATATAGTGTATAATATACATACTTGTTACAATGAGTTCATGCATGATGAAAAAGAGTACAATTTATTTTTTTATGAATTTCACTAATTTTGATTTATATATAAATTTTATATGTATTGATATGATACAATGAGTTAAACATTGAACATAATATAACCTATTTACTATTTTATATATACTTTGAAATATGTGTGTGTAAGTAAGGCTGATCAGAAATGATTTGACTGATTTAGGTTGGCTGAAGATATTTTATCCTCTACAGGAGAGTGGGCTGACATGCTTTCATTTTAAATAAAGTTTGTGATATTCATAAATGATATAAAAAGGGAGGCATAAAGAGACATTAATATGATATGATATGCCCACGAGCAGGAAATAACAAATTTTAATATGAAAGTCATCTAACTTAAATAACTTGTGATATCACTTATTCTTTGAAACATGATTGGAATGATTTAGTCCTATATGATTGATCTAAATGATTGAATACAGAAAAAAACACCATAGATAGCTGAATGTGTTATCTTTCTTATAGTGCTTGCATATACATATGATAAATTACATAATTGACATGACATAATTTATGTAAGTATAGGCTATGATTCATACAAGTATATGATAAGATCGATAAAACTTATATAAATGTAAGAATTATATGATTTACATGATATACATGAATAATATATACACTATATGACATGCAAATGAAAATGACAGTTGTACTTAGGGGTGTAAGTGAGCCAAGTTGGCTCGAGCTCTACTCGTTAACAAGCTCGCAAGCCGAGCTTATTTAGTGATGAGCTCGAGCTTGATGAGGCTCGGCTTGCGAGCTCATGAGCCGACTCGAAATTAGTATATTTAGGATATTTTAAAAAAATGTTGGCAACTGGCTTGTAATATGGGATCCAAACGGATGCTTTTCATGTTAATTCATATAGTTTATTTTCATTGTCTCGTTTCAAGTGAAGACAGTTTTTTATTAATGCAAACTGTCATTTTCAAGATGGTAGCCATTCACAGGCGGGAAAAATAAAAGATTTCCATTCAGACATTTACAAGCGAGAAAATGAGAATTGGGCGGAAAAAATAAAAAAACGGACGTATGAGAAATCAAGCGGTCCGCGAGCCAGCTCGAGCTCGTTTATAGTGGGATGAACTCGAGTTCGAGCTTATCTTTTGAGCTCGAGCTCTCTTTCCGACTAACGAGCTAAGCTCGATAGTGCTAAAACTCGACTCGTTTACACCCCCAGGTGTACTGCTGTAATAAGATGTTATACAAACTATTTTGTAAATGCTCAATATAGGATTATCAAAATTACTTATCACTGTTTACTTAATTACTAATTACTGATTATGAATTATATTATTGATATGATATAAAACTGATTGCATTAACTGTCATAATTTTTATTATTATATATTCATATTTATATTTACTGAATGATTACATGCTTATTATTTCTAGTGCCTTACATTAATTTTAGTAATAAGTTCTCATAACATATTGAGCTATTATCTAACTTGATTGTTTTTACACGATTCCATGAAGGGAATAGGATTCAGTGGAGTGAGTTGATATGAGATTCAAGTTTTATTTATTTTTTTTGCTTTTTTTTTTGTTTTACTCATTTATAGTCAAGAGCTAAAAGATAGCCGGATGAACGCATGGATTGAACTCTTAGTTATTTATACATTACTTTTGAGGGTTGAATATGATTTTATATTTTGATGTATATGATTTTTAGTTACTTTCGATGGATTGATTTCTTTGATGAATTTATAGAAGCTATGATTGATTAATTTGGAGATTAAAATAGAAATTTCTTTGAAAATTTGATCTTAGGGTGTTACTAGCGAGCTCCCTTTACATTTAATTGGTCCCATCAATGGCTTCCTAAATGAGCATTGTCTTGATACCTTCGCCTAGCTCGAGGTGATTCAAACCAAGGTTTAAACCAAAATTCGAACAAAGATTAATTAGAATCAAAATTGAATCTATTTTTTTGTAATAGCCCGTATGTTGACTCTGCCAAATATTTTTTTCGGAGTTAATATAAAACCAAATTACAAACCGTCTTCGTCATAGTAGTGTTATTGTAGAATTTTACTTGCACGATTTTTTTCGTAGTTTTTGAGCTTATATTGACTTCATAAAAAATATTTGACAGAGCCAACATGCAAGCATATGTCAGTAGCCCGACAACAACAAAAAATTATTAGGTGTTGAGTGTGCACCGTCCGCACAAATATGTGTACCTAGTGGTACCCAGCGGTACCGAGTGTCGGTACCTAGCGAAAAATAAGACTTGTACGGACGGATCTCCCCGTCCGCACTCCGCACCTAATAATCTCTCGACCACAACAGCTTCTCTAGCAAGTGGAGCTGGGCTTTTAGCAATAGGCTTATGCTTTCTTCGAACAGGTTATAAAAGAAACAACCAGCAACCGCTTTCACCACCCATTCCGCGCGGCTACTGTCATCCGGAAGGAGAAATGTTGCCGGTGAAGTCACCACCGCCGGGTGCTCAGCACGTGTCGCTATATCCTACAAATGTCTATGTCATCGATCGCTTCTCGCCGAAACAATATCTTATTTGCTGTGGAATTAGGGTTAGGGGATTGTCTTCTTCCTCCTCGAAGACAACTGTAGGAGGAGGGGAGATCCTGCCTAATGCTCTCTACCGACGCAGCTACCCGTCCTGGCGGAGCGGAGGCTTCAGCCTTGGGGTCGACCTTGGCGCTTCCCACACTGGCCTTGCCCTCGGCAAAGGCTTTTGCCCTCGCCCCCTTACGGTAGTTGCTCACAATCCTCCTACTGCTCGTCCCATTCGTCTTTGGCTCTTTGTATACTGGGTTTGATGTAAGTTACTGATCTGCGTATAGGTTTTGAATCTTCGGGGGAAGAAACTGGAGATGCACCTTCTCAAAATAGCCGAGATGGAGGTCTCTTCTTGGTTTCAGAGTCTCAACTTTCCTAATTCTTGGTTCTTTGGATGCTCTAATTTGCATAACTTTGTGGTCAGGAGGTAGATGAATTCATTATAGGGCTTCCCAAGTCTCATGATGGCAAGGAGACCCAGCAGTCCAACAAAGTTCGTAGCATAGCGGGTAGGATTGCGATCCAAGCTGCTGAGCGGTATGTTGTTCACGTTTGTTCCTTGCTGTAGGAATTTTTTTCATTGTTTGTTTCGTAGATTTTGTTTTAAGATGTACAAATAGCCAAGAGTGATTGCTTAAAACAGCCTCAATCTTGAGTAGAGGTGAGGGCTCCAAACTTCTCTTCCCCAATGCAACCCTAAGCAGTTCCATTAATGTGCATGAATCCAAGAAAAAAGGTCTAATTAAACATTATGTAACTTTGGTTTGAGTATATCAAATGACACTATGGCAGTGTAATGAAAATTGACCTGTTCCTGATATGTGTACTTGAGTGTTCTTTGCTTACTTTGCTTTGCTGTAGACTCAAGTGATTGAAATTACTGTAGAATTCATCATTTGCTCTCCTTGTTAAACTAATTAAATGATGGCAATTCTTAATTCTTATCACAAACTTTTGAAAACTTATATCAAATTTTGTCACACCCCACCAACCTGTTTGAAAGAAAATCACAAAAACTTGATAGGAGAATGCAAGTTAAAAATTAAAAACAATTTCAAAAGTAAAGTGTATATGATTCAATATTATTTATCCACTAATTATCAGAGCATTTAAATCAAAGAACACCTACTAATTTATTCATCAAAAGAAATTAAGATTTAACTATTATAATAATTCATCCAAGGTACAAATCGTTGTTAAAATCAACTAATGATCTAACTTTAATCACCGGCCAAATATATACCTCAAGTCTATGAATAATGCATAACTAATAATCTGATAATCATAAAATAATGAGGATGAGTTTGCAAGAAACAAACTCAATAAGTAAAACTTATTAAGTAAAGCATAAATGGTAAAATATGAGGCAAATTATGAACAATGGAAATTGTAGAAGTAAAAATGTGAGTTGTACCATAACAATTATAGAAAATATATAAATAAAGATATTCTAATATTAGTAATAGTGCTTATTATACAACAGGGTTCATGCATAATTATCTGTACATACCAATGAGCATTGCGTTCAAGTGAGGAAACATCCATTTACAAGCAGAATATACTTATAAACTCATCATGACCCATTAATCATTTATTATTATTATTTATATTTTATATATTTATAGTAGATTTTACTACAAGACCCTGAAATTGGAAAATGTAGGCACTAATCTCATGCAAATCCAAAAAAAAAAAAAAAAAAAATCAAAAAGATTCTTTGTGATTTTATGTTTTTCTGGATCATTTAAAAAATATGACCAATGGAAGTTCTTTCTTATTTATGATTGGGAAAAGTAGCATACTGATGCTCAAGATCTACTAGTTCTAAAAATATTATGCTGTGAACAATCTATGTTCAAGGACATTATATAATTTTCTGAGCTGGTTTTTACTACTTAAAGGTCAACGGATACAATATGGCTTCTGAGATAGTGTTTAGTACTTTTACAATGCATTTTTCGAACATTGCGAGCAATTTATCATATATATATATATATATATATATATATATATGATTGAAAATTAGCAATTTATCATATATAAGTTATGTTATAAATGGAAATTATATATTAGTAATTTGTATTCTCTAAATTTTCTCACTTGAATTCATTAGCATATATAGTGTAAGATCCCTATGGTGTTTCTAGCCATCTATGAAGTGGGCAAGCATTCCAATTTACTCATTTCGGAAATATTAGCTTCATGTCATGCATCATATATGTTAATGGAGTTTAAGTCTTTTTGAATATGACAGCTACTATTACAAAATAATGTAACTAACGTGATGAAGACACCTTGCTTACATCGACCAAAACCTGTAACATCAACTACATATTTCTATACTGTTAAAATTTTGTCCATGTGAAACATTACTAACGTGTAGGGCTTAAAAGTTTGATGAAAATGCTTAATTTATTTATTTATTTATTTTGTACTTTTCGTCGTGTTTTAAATTATATTATATTATTATGTTCATGAAGTGTTTTTATCTTTGGCTGGAACTTTGCAAAAGTAGCCTAAAAGTAAGCCATAATTTTAATTTGCCATACTTTTATTCTTTTTATTTCTTGCAAGTTTTACAGAGAACTTTCATTTATACTGAGGCAGTTTCAGTTCCTCACTCGTTTGTGCAGGGGCTGGAGGGTATATCTACAGAATGAGTATGGGACCTCTGTGGAGGCTCTTGACTTTATGATAGAAAGGTGGGCTCTTTTTCATTTTTGTTACATACTACTTTTTTGCTGGTTTCGCAGTGACACTTCACAAAGAGGTGAGGGTTTTTTTCTCCTAGATTCTCATTGCAATGAAAACTTAGTGTGTTGTTCTTCTTCAGTAGAAATATTATGATCTTAATACTATTCTATAGATTGATGCATGCAGAAAACGGATCTTCTATTTGTATATAAAACTAGGCCAACAACCGGTGCATTTGCACTGGAAAGAATATTAAGCTGAACAATTCATGAAAGCAACATTATTATAAAAAAACAAAGGTATCAAAAGAACTAGCAAAAGCATTATTTAAAATTTTATTGCAATATAAAAGTGCAGATAGATAAAATCAATTTTACATCACTACTAATAAATTAGGCTTTCGCAGCATTTTTTTTAACCTACTGCAATAGTTTAAACACCTATAAAATTATTTGCAGCGATTTAAAAACTGCTGCAAATCTATTGTATTTGTGATTGCTAGAAAGGCTTTAGCAGCGATTTTGGAACCACTGCTGTAGGAAAGCTTTAACAGCGTCAGTAGCGCTTTTAGCAGGGGTTAAAACTGCTGCTAAAAGGTAGGATTGATTAAAAAAAAATATAGTGCAAAGAATCAATTTTTCTTATCAAATAGAAATATAATACAATTTAAAAATTCATGTCAGCTACTGTAAGCACTCCCATACATTTTTAGTGCCCATTAAAACTATGGAACAGCTTCCTTTGTCTGCACAAGAATATCATTGTAATAGAAAATTTTTTATCAAATAATTGATCTCATCTGAAGGCCTGTCATTAGCATCATCTTCATATTCATGAAAGATAAAACACGCTCTTAACAATTCAGTTCAAATAAATAAAACTACAAAGTAATCAAGCAAGGCTTTTGAGTTGTGATGGAAACTGATCCGTTTCAACCATTTCGGATTCCTTTTAAACATAATCATCTTACGATTGATAATCTTTACAAACTGAAGATGCTTGAACCTTCAGACTATAAATGTAATAACAACAATTTACATCTTAATTGATTCTGAAACAGTAACAGACCGTGAAATATGTTGAAGTCATTGGAGAATCTGGTCCTCTTGCTTTTGTAATTGGAGAGTAAGCGAAATCGGGACCTCTTGCTCCTTATTTTTTCCCAACCTCTCCCAACAGCCACCCAATCTTTTGAATAGTTTAAGTAGCATGTTTTTGGAAGCATATTCTTCCTGTAGTTGAGTAGATCATATAAGAAACAATAAATTTTAATTAGAATATGCAAACTATTTAAATAAAAGAAGATATAACTGAAAGGATTGAAGAACTCATCATATATAAGAATGAAAAAGTAAGAAAGACAATAAGAAAACAAATGGCGGGTGTTGACCTCGTTTTTCGCTCGAGTACCCTCGAGCACCTTCGATCGATTTAATCGAGCACCGTCAAGCCCAATTCGAGCTCGAATCGACCCGACTTGAGCCGGATCAGGCTCGACTTTGTTCAATTAGACTCGATTATTTTGTTTTTGGCTACGTCGGGTTTAATTCGATTTAAATTGTCGTTGATTTTGAACTTAATCTTGCGTAATTAAATTCGTGGCGCTGGCTCGAACTCGAACTGACTCAGATTGAGTCAAATTCGGACTCGAGTCTAGCCTGGTCTTAGCCAATTGAGCTTGACTCAGCCCAACTTAATCCTATTGAAATCAATTTAACTTTCCAAATAGTTTGAATTTTTCTTTCCTAAATCCGGTAATTGTATCGACGATGGCGATTACACGAAATCCTCTTTTCAGCCAAAATCCCGCTTCGCTGGAGATCTTCTGCGGTTCGAGCAGACGCCGAGCAGCGACGAGAGCTGTTTTCGGCATTTTTGGAAGCTGGAGCACGAAGACGACGTTGGGCGAGCTTCCTCCTTCGACAACGAGTTTTGATTTACTCAGAGCGAAGTTCTCGACGATGGAAAAAAAAAAACACTCACACTCTCTCTCTCTGTCTTGGCAAAGCAAAGGGCGAAACCTCCCTCCTGCTCATCCTCTCTCCTTTGTTCACACGAAGCCAGGCCAAAAGACTCCCTCCCGAGCTCCCCCTCTGTTCGCAGACGCCCCGCTCCCTCTCCCTCTCTCTGGTTCGCGAACTTTAGGGGAGGCGGAAGATCTCTCTCCTCTTGTCTCACTCTCCCGTTCGCTGAAGCCTCGACGGACAAAGACCGAACTCCCTACTCCCTTTCTCTCGGGATTTCTCCTGTACGCAGAAGTCCCAACGCCTGGCCTCTTCTCTGGTTTGCGAATCCCAGGGAAAGCCGAGGCTGCCCTCTGGTCCCGAAGCCTCTCCCTCACGGAGCTCCTCTCTGGCATTCGCACGACCCAGCGACCCGAAGCCTCCCAGCAGCCCGACGCCTCCACGCTTCCGATCTCGCTTGGCCGAAGCTCGTCCGACCCGGAAGCTCTCGGCTTCGCACACCTGAGCGAGATCCGACGCCGCCCAAGCAAGTCTCGAGCCCCTTTTTGGACGGATCTGCTATCGTCGCCCCTAACCGTGAGCTCCTTGTTGTTTGCAAGGTGAGTATTCCTTCCTTCTTCTCCTCCCTGTTTCTTCTATTTCTTCTTCCTTCTTCTTCCTCCTCCATTCTTTCTCTTCTTCCCTTTCTCTATTTCTTCTCCTTATTTATGCTTCTTTATCAATGTGAGGTTGAAATGGTTGATTTTCTGTTGGGAATAGCTTGATAAGGTGTTCAATATCTATTCTAGTCGCTTAGTCATATTATGGTGATTTGAGCATCAAGTGAAGCTCTAGTGCTTTTGAAGAGGAAAAATTGCTCAATACAATAGCATGCGAGATTTAAATTCCTAGCAAGAACCAAACTGTAAAAAGATTAAAAAAAATCCAACTCACATTTGATTTTTAATAGGACGCAATGGAGAAAAAGGATTCATATAGCCGACCCCACGTAGTGGGATAAAGGCTTGATGTTGTTGTTGTTGTCTCTCAATCAAGCCGGAGCAAGAGCAACAAAAGTTTTATTATCTCTCAAACAAGATGGAGGCGATAAGGAAAACGACATCACGGCAGAAGAGGGTAAAGATTGTTATCTTGGTTGGCGAATCGTGAATCAGGCGATTAAATGTCGGTCTGTTGCTTCAAGCTGCGGAACAGTACGAGCAGAGATCTGATCGTAGAGTGGAAGACGCAACCGAAAAACTAGCCCATAGGCGATTTTGCAGGCAACGTAAAGTGCAAAACTTGTAGGGCTAAAAAAAAAAAGAGCCACCTCCATAGAGAAAAAAAAAAGAGCAATTGCAAGCTTGGAGGTGACAAACCAGGTGAAGTAAAGCAACATTGTTTCTTGCTGGAAGGCGGAGACAGACCTTTCTTCTTGCCGGAAGCGGCGAAGGCGAAGAAGTTGAATCTACAAGCTTTTCCGGCTCTGGCTTCCGGCGTTGGCAAGGGTAGAGGAGAAATAAAGGATTTTGCCTTTGAGAGCGATTTCGCTGTCGGAGGAGAATGAGGTGTGCCATCGAGACTGATGTCCGAGAGGGAGTTAGGGCACGACACGAGAGGAAGAGGATAAATCACGGGATATTAAGAAAGGTTATTTTAAAAATAATTTTTGTTGCGGTAAAGTGCTGTTATTTAATATTGCAAAAATATTAATTTTTTAGTAATAAATTTAGCAATGGTGAAAATCACTGTTTATATCTATCTATAGTAGTGGTTTACAAACCGCCAGTATGAACTGCTGCGAAAACATTAAATTTTTGGTAGTGCTACAATTACATAACTAAGGATGAATAATTTAATAATGTGTGCTTCATAAATTCATGTTTGACTTTTTTGAGAGAGTTTAGTATTCTGATGAAATTTTCATAAGGCATATTAGATTCTAAATTAGTCAGTACCTAAAGAGTTCACCCTCAATCTCTTAGGATTTTATGATATGATTTAGGTTTCCCATAGATTCAATAAATGCACGCTCCCGTGTTTAATTACCCCTCTCAATGGCAAGAGAAAATTTTTGATTAAGGCTAGTCATTAGATGATAATCGTTTAATGTATAGTAACAACAAATTTGGATTAGGATTTAAAAATTTACCATTGTAAATTTAAAATGGATGGTGGGGAAATGATGATGAATTCAATCAATATCTTATGATTTTGTTGTCCTAAATTGTCATGAATCTTAGTTAGTAGAGGTAGTGACCCAACCTAATCAAAGGATATTGATGGCAGCTATGAGTTGCTTCTTATGAGGGGATTTTATAGACGCAGAAAAAAGTAGAAGAAATCAATCCGTTTACTGATAACCTGATTGTACAAATTTGAGTTTTATCAACCAAAATCAATTCACTAAGTTAAACTTAGGCAAGAATAAAGTAGAAGAAAATAAATCAGCATAAAAAAGTCTCACATTTGTGTAAGGAGATAATCTCTCTTGAAAATCTTCAAATCTCTCACTTGGAGTTAATTCCAAGTAGAAGTAATAGTACGTCTACCTAGTACCTTATTCATAAGGAATTTAATTGTGTTTTGTGCATATCTCAGAGTCTTATTTACAGTCACAAAACCCTCTTCAGAGTCACTGTCCATTGCTCTTAGCAAAATGGAAATCACTGAGTGACTCCTTACAGTTATAGACTGCTGGAATAGAGAAGCCAGAGCATTTTCAAAGGCCACAAAGACTGAGAATGCCCGTACAAATCTAGTCAAGATAACATCCTAGGCATTTACATACATAGTAGTTTTACTAAAATTAGAAGTTTTTCTAACCGTTCGTAAGTGCGCACAATTTAGGTTTTGAATGATTGAAGACTTTGAGATTTAGATCATCTTAAGGTACTTATGTGCTTAAAAAAAGGTAAAACTGAAACTTTGGGACATCCCTGAGCGTGTATAACCATATGGTAGAAGTAGTAGGTTACTATTTAATCAATCTAACTGCTAGTTATATTTTCACTATTTCGATCGAATAATTACATGATGAAATGCTATACTCTGTGTTATAAGCTCATTGTCCAGAAGCTTTCCGTGGGTGTATGAAATAACAAAATGTGTAGCCATTACGTTATTCTGATTATGAAGTGTGAACTTGAAAGGGATTAAATTTAGGTTTTGTTTGGGACGGTTTTTTTAGTGCTTCTTAAAGAAACTTTTTAATATAAAAATTTTAGTAAAATTTTAATTTTTTATTAGAAAGCTGTTTTAAGAAACAGTAAAAAAACCGTCCCAAACGAAGTCTTAGGTTTCGTTTGGGACAGCTTTTTTATTGCTTTCTAAAACGGAGTTTTAATACAAAAAATTTGTACTAAAACTCCGTTTTAGAAAGCAATAAAAAAGCCGTCCCAAACGAAACCTTAGTCTAAATGTCTCTAATACATTAATGATCAAAATTCATTTTCAGCGAAAAAGCGCCAATCATTAGATCAAGCTCAATCTCTTACATACTTTAAGGTGATCTCGATTAAATATCAGAGCTTAAAAAATGCGCCATATTATATTTGCTTTTCACCTTTATTGGTTTGGATGCTCAGAGAAAAAGCTGAATGCTGGGGCTTGTTGTCATGTTTCCTTTTTCCCCTTGCTGCAATGCATTTGTTAAGCGCATGTAAAGGAGACCCTATCAAGCGGATTATTTGTTTATCAATTTGTTTTTATTTATTTATTTCAGGAGATTAAAGAGATCTGTTCGCCAAGGACGAATTGATGCCTATTCTGCTTTGGTAAGCAAAAGATGGTAATTGCATGTAATATTCTGTTAGTTCTTTTTTTTTTTTTTCTCATTCTAAATTCTTTTATCGTTGGCTCTGAAAAAGTCGAAGAGATGGGAATGAGTTTAATTTTCTTGAATTTATTTTAAAATGAGTGTAATATAAGAATTGATTGTTTAGCTATGGAACGTGCTCGTTCCAAAGTAAATCCAACCATTTTAAAATTCAATAAGACGAAGGTTTCGTTTGGGACCGCTTTCTTAATGCTTTCCAAAATAATTTTTTAGTTAAAAATTTTCTTGAATTAGAAGTTTTTGTATTAAGAAGTTGTTTTAGAAATTAATGAAAAAGCTTCCCTAAGGTTTTGTTTGGGACAGCTTTCTTACTATTTTTTAAAGCAGCTTTATAGTACAAAAAGTAAAATTTTTGTACTATAAAGTTGCTTTTAGAAGCAATAAGAAAGCCGTCTCAAACGAAGCCTAAATCTTGATCAAAATTTCTCCATTTACTCATTCAGATGCTACTGGAGAGATACTTCTCAACATCAGGCAGTGAAGCTGAATTAGTGCTTCCAAAGCAATTGGATTTGCAAGAAAAGCTCAGAAGAGGTTCCTACCAAGATAATCTTGAATTCTAGCAAGAAATAAACCTGGTAAGGACTTAAGAGCTATCAGGCAGTATATACTTACTAACCTTGAAATGACTTAATTGTTGAAATGCCGAAAATTCCTGACATTGAAGTTTGATTTAATTACATCATCTGCCATTGGTAAAAATTTTGCTCAGCTAATATATCACTTCTCTTTTTGAAATCCTCTGCATCTAGATTTTACTGGACAGCTGAGGATTGCTAATGGAGAAACAGCTGATTGATTTCTTTGCTACCATTTTGGATTGGATATAGTAAGGATTTTTATATTACCTTATTTCCTAGACAAACTAGCAGTACCTTTATCTAGAGCTTAAAATAGGAAAATATATCAATAAGAATTTATCATAAAAAATAGATAAATATATTTTAAAAAAATGAAGTTAAATTAAGGTATATAAAAGCTATATGATTTTTCAAATTGGTGGAACATATTGGCTTCAGAACAAAGTATTTGAATTGTAAGTTGAGCAATTACTTGAAATCTAGGCATAAACATTTCAGTATGTAGACATAAAAAAGTTGGTTATAGGCAAATCTACTTCAAATAATAATAATAAAAAAAGGTTTATTACAAAATTTTCCTTAAGCAAAAATTTTTGTACTAAAAAGCTGATTTTGAAAGTATTAAGAAAGCTGTTCCAAATGAAGCCTTAAGGTTTCTTTGGGGTAATTTTTTTTCAGTGTTTTTTGAAATAGTTTTCTAATATAAAAATTGTTTTAGAGAATTCAAATAAAACTTTAGGTTTCATATGAGATAGTATTTTACTGTTTTTTAAAGCAAATTTTTAGCACAAAATTTTATTTGAAAATAAAAACAGTGACCAAAAGCTATGGCATATGGAACCTTAATTTAACAGTTTTTGGTGTTTATTTGATATCAACTTTCATTGTAGAAATATTAGAAAATATAAATTATCATGAGTTCAAAATAAAATATTGTTGCAGACAATTTAAATTCTAATGCCTATTAATGTGTTAGGAACATATCACAGTTCTGAACATTTGATTAAAATCATTCATAATCGAAAGATTATCAGAAGAATGCTAAAAATTCACTTTTTTTTCTTCAAGTTTTTATTAAAAATAAAATAAAATAAAGTCTCCTTGTTTATTTTTAAAAACAAAATTTTCATTTAAAATAAATCAATTTAACCAATAGAAATATAAAATTCTTTCTCCTCACAAAATGCAACATTATTTATCCCCTTCAATTTCAATGAAATTAATTACAAACAATATTTGCAGAACATCAAAATTTTTTAAAAGAATGCTCTAACAATTGGAAGCTATATTTGATATAAAATGTAGGGTTCATTTTGGTCGGATTTTATATTGCTTCTTAAAGCAGTTTTCTAGTATAAAATTTTATTTGTTGTAATAAAAAGTTGTTTTAAGAAGCAGTAAGAAAGTTGTCTCAAACGAAGTCTTAACATTTACAATATATTACAGGTAGAAGATTACAAAAAAAGATTTGAGGAATATATTGATGACAATTTTCGTTTGCAGCGTGATTAAGGAATTCAAAATTGTACGGCGGTGGCTTAAGGAATTCAACATTGTCAGTGGGATAGTGGTGGTGGTTGGTGAGATAATGATAGCAGCATTGGAGGCAACTGTCGGCGGTGGCTTCGTGTCATTTTGGTTTTTAAAAACATCAAAAAAGTTATTTTGAACGTTTTTAAAAATTTCCTAAATTAATTGAGTTCTCATTATCAATTGCATGGTTTTAGATCTAGAAAAAATTTCTTTTGTAAATTCCTAACTTTGTGCCTTGTAACTATAAATTCAAAAACAAACTTCATTGGCATTTGGCAAAACTTCCATGTATAGCTAGCTACTCAAAGCATGCTATGCAGAAGTTCATAGAATCCAGATGATTGATAACAATATTACCATAATTTGACACAAACAGCAATCTTTCTTTGATGATTTCAAATAAAAAAAAGGAATTAGATATTGCTAAATCTTCTTTCTGGATCATTTGAGCCAAACGACATGAAATATAGCTAGAAATTATGTGTTCTGGGCTCTTTTCAGAAGTAGCAGCAAACTCCATTTTTTTGGGTTTTTAAAGGACTTTAGGAGCTATGAAACATTTTGATGTTAATTGATGTGCTTAATCTAATAAACTGACAAACCTGCAAAAGGAAAAAAAAAAAACCCAAACATGAAAGCACTGCATGTATGTTGTAAGCGCCCTTTATCATGAACTTCCATTCCTCTTCTGCATTTGAGTTCCATTCCAATAAGCATTGAATTCTTTATTTGAAGCATGCAAAGTCACACGTGAGGATTCTACGGTTTTGTTTGAGACAGTTTTCTTCTTATAGCAGCTTTTTAGTATAAAAATTTTAATTTTTGTATTAGAAAGCTACTTTAAGCTGTAAAAAAGCCATCCCAAATGAAACCCAATATCATCTCTTATTAGGAAAGTAATTGAGGTGAAGTAATAAATCTTTTCGAGCATCATGTTTTAGTTTGTTAATCCTACCAAAATAACAAACTTTGTGTATTTTGAGTGTCAAGTTATAGAGCATAATTTTTGCTATATGAAGAAAGCCAGCTATACATATCTAGTGTCAATTTGGGTCAACGGGTCAGGTTCGAATCCAACCCAACTTGACCCGGGCATAAATAGGTTGACATGAACCTGACCCATTTAACTAGACGTGTCAGGATATACAACTTGGACCAAATCCACGCAGGTTACCGGGTTGACCCGACCTGATCCGTGAGCTCGAATTGATCTGGATATCCTTCCTCGACGCAGGTGTTGAGTCGTGCCATGTAGGGCTTAAGTCAGGGCGAGCAGGCATTGAGTCGTGCCGTGCCGTAGGTTGGACTCTGGAGGAGACGGGAGCCGAGATGCAGGGCAATAAACCGGTGAGGTCGAGGGTGGAGGATGCGTCAGGACGGCTAGGCGTGGTCATGCGGGTTTTCGAGTCAATTAGAACCCGACACGTTCTTCATACAGGTCAAAAATTCGAACCCGGATTCGACCCATTTTGCAAATAGGTTGACCTGAATCTGATTTTTTCTCGGACGGGTCCGAGTCAAGTTTTGAATCGTGTCAACTTTTGCCCGGGGGGGGGGAGGGATGTAAGATAGAAATTATGATTATATTTTCTCCACGATCTAAACAAGTATAGATTTAAGTTGGGCATGTGGGTTCACGTGCTTCCCCTTCATTTTTTAATGTGTGAGCACGATCCCAACAACTTCAAAATGCCAAAAACCATAGGTTTGAATTGGTTTGGGTTTGGTTGGATTGACCACTCCAGGGGATTGTGAGCGTCAATAGCCATCGCTAACCTTTGATGGGTGGTTGGATGAGCCTCTCCCTGAAAGGTCCCGTCGCATTCATTCTATCAGTGATGTCTGGTCGTCGAGGTGAGTTCAGTACTGTACAACTCACTTAAGAAATTTCCGACTTTTCAAAGTTGTTGTGACCTCTATAGATGTTCGTTTAGTTAATTTTTTTGCACGAATAATTGCTCTCAATGAGGCAGATTTAAAATTTTGAGCAACCCTTCTCAAAATTATTTTAGTCAATCCCATCATTGAAATTTTAATTTGTCGCCTTTATTGGACTTATGGCATCAAAATCCATATGATATGTTAGGATCTTCAATGAGAAAGAAACACTTCCTTCTTGAGCTTTTCAGGGGGAGGAGGGTGAGAGGGAAGGGGGGAGGGATAGAGCTGAATTCAAATTCTTTATTTTTTAAACATATCCTATTACAGTATATAGCTTATTTAACGGCAACAAATGGCAAAATAAAAAGCTACACAAGGAGAAACAATCTAAATCTTGGACCAATATCCAATAATCTCCACCTTGGTCCTAGATTTACACAACGAAAAAAGATATTTAATGTCCACAAAGAATAGCCCTGTCGGTCTTCCCTGCCAATAACATCTATCAAACGGTTAACAACTCCTCAAGAACTGCACCACCATCTTCTTGAGTTTCCTGCTTCACAAGCCCTAGCTCACACGTACCTGCATCACTTCTTCAGCACGTCTAGCCACATCCCGTGCCCCATGCCTACACCCTGTGCCTCTCGCCTCGCGCCTGTGCACATATCCACCCGCGCACCAAGCCCTACGTTATGCTAGCACCTTGCTCGTCTCAATGCGACTCACACATCCACCCGAGCTTGCCGATATGCCTGCTTCCATTGTACGTCGTATGTAGTGTCTCCGCTGATATGACCTGCATGGCATCATGCCATGCCTGTGAATACCTCCCATGCCTGATTTCTTGATCAAGAATGTACTTCTTCTTGATTCCGACAATAACATATATGGAGCACCAAATAGCTCACACAGGATCCATCTCCAAGCTTTGGACTTCGCATTCTACGTGCAATCTGATCTAAAATCTTGCATATCTGCCTGTTGTGCCAAAACCCAAGCCTGACCAGAATCCCTCGACCGACCATGCCTTACGCAGTACACAACCATTGCCGAAGCCTACCATCTTCTCTGGTCATCCCAAGCCCAGACCTTCGTCATATGGTCTACTAATGCCACCTCGATGATCGCACCCTGCAAACGACCCAACTAGCCACCCACGAGCCCACTTAGACTTCTGCTACTGAGCCGCACACACACCAGTCTGATTCAACCCATTCAACTTCTTTGTCGTGTACCAGCTGTGTTTGATCCCGAACAAAACCTTCCGCCGTTCTCTGTCTAGGCCAGCGTGCCATGCTTGCTATATGGCTCATAGCACACGCCTCGTGCTGCCTCCGTTACATGTGCGAACAATCGTGTGTTGCCAGTATGTCCCGCACTCAGACCTCATATCCGCCTCATATAAACAAGTCATCGTGAACACGTACATCAACGGCACCAACAACCACCACCTGCTCCTTTTCTTGGACAATAACACCTTCCTTCTTTCTCCTTCAACTCAGGAAGCATTCGCGACCACCATTCTTTCTCCATTCTGAGAAATTCAATGGTCATGAGCTCTTTTTTCTCCACGTCCGCCTCATCATTTTTTTTAGACAAGAAAACTTCCTTTGCCTCCAAAGGTCACGAGCTCTTTTTTCTCCACATCTGCCTCCTCATTTTTTTTAGACAAGAAAATTTTCTCTACCTCCACCTTGCTAAGTTGCCTTCACCAGGCTCTAATACCAGATGTTAAATCTTGAAAGAGAGGAAGAAGCCCTTCCTTTTTGTTTCTTGAGAGAGGAGGAGGGAGAGAGGAAATGGGAGAGGGAGAGAGTTAGAACTCAAATTCTTTATTTTTTAATCATATCCTATTATAGCCTATAGCCAATTTATAGGCAACAAATTGCAACATAAAAAGCTACACAAGGGAAAACTACCTAAATTTTAGGTTTACTTCTATCTTTCTTAACATAGGTTAAATCTAATACATCTACTCTCCTAACTGGGTCATCTGAAGGCTGCCGTTTTATATGACCAAACCATCTAAGGAGATTTTAATCTTATCCGTTACTGGAGCTACTCCAACCTTTCCATGCATATGCTTATTTCGTATCATGTCTCTAAGAGTAAAGCCGCCTATTATTATTGATAAACACAAGAAATATTTGTGCATATTCTGGATAATGATCAGAATATCCCACTCAACATCTATAAATAAATGTCAATTCAATTCATTTCAGACATCCTAAACTTTTGAATCATAGGAGAAATCTTAAACTCTAATCGACATCTAAGTTATTATTGACCTCCTTAGATTAGGGGTGTCAATTCAAGTTGGTGGTCGGGTTCGAGTCTGACCACAAGTTGACCTAGCCCAAATATGCTTGACTAGAATCTAACCCGTTTATTATATAGGTTAACATATTTGACCTGAATCCAACTTACACCAAAGACACTTAACCGGAACTCATCCTATTTAACCCATTTATTATGCAGAGCGTATAAATTTTCTAGATCAACAACCTATTTAGCTTGAACCCGACTCATTTAACTCAAACCTAAATAATAATTGTATCGATTTTGAGTCAATTTTGAAGTATGATATGTGATTGCTTCTAAAGATTCCTGAAAGTTTTTTCATTACTACAAATCATAGCATCAAATTCTTAAAATAAATAAATAAATAAATAAAAATAAAAAAATAGCATCAAATTCTTATACTATTTTGAAGACAAACTGAACTAAATATAACATCACGCCACAAGAACATCGAAATATATCAAGCAAGAAACAAAAATCAATGGTAGCGCACTGCACACTACAACATTTATAGCTTATGGGCTAATTAATTTTTCCATTGATTGTTTCCTTGTGAGATCCCAAGAAAACTTCTATGTAAGCATCAGGTGCTCTCATAGCATATGGAACAGCTAAAGAATCTAATCATATCACAAACTTATGATCTGTTTGATATGACTATAGCTTTTTATAAAGGTGATTATAAAATTATTGCGGAGAAAATAACTTTTTAAAAGGCTGGTGTAGAAAGCAGCGTTCTAGCACATACATTTTTTAAACAACAAAAAAATAAGTGTCAAACATAAAATATGGTTCCAATCTAAAAAACAAAGCAGCAAGAAAACTGACCCAAAAGAAGCCGTACTAATCATCTTATTTAGGTTTCATTTGGGACGACTTTCGTTCTGCTTCTTAAAGTTGTTTTCTAGTAAAAAAATTAAATGTACTAGAAAATTGTTTTAAGAATCAATAAGAAAGTCGTCCCAAACAAAGCCTTAGGCTTCGTAGGCTTTGTTTGGGACGGCTTTTTTAGTGCTTCTTAAAGTAATTTTTTAGCATAAAATTAAATTTTTTGCACTAGAAATTTGTTTAAGAAGCATTAAGAAAGCCCCCCAAATGAAGCATCAATCAATTGTTTTACCTCCAAAAATCATCTCTCTCTCTCTCTCATTAATCTTATTCTTTTTATTTTCCTATTAGGGTTCAACATAACTAAATTCCATCACCAACAGCAAAAATTTGAAAACTATTTGAATTATGAAGCAATGTAGCAGTATCCAAATAATCTAATTCATTATAAAATGTTAAACCTTTAAGCCGGCCAATTTCTATACCAACCAGCCCAGGCGGATACAAGACCGCTGATCCCGAGCGTCACAGCGTGGTTGCAGAATGGATTGGGCTCGATATCAGCGATGGCGATGATCAAATCGGCGAGGTTGGCGGCAATGCCCATCAGTCTCATCACCCTATCAACCCTAATCGCCTTCTCCTTCTTCTCTGCCTCTCCCTGATCTGTTTTTTGGGAAATCAGCCTCGTTTGTTCAAACAAGCCCTTGCGGATGGCGATGAGATCGAGAAGAATGAAGAAAACGTAGCCAAAGGACTCGCCGAAAGCGGAGACAAAGCTGAAGCGCGTTGCGAGAGAAGGGTCGAGGACGCCGGCGCGGGCGAGCCAGAGGAAATGGTCGAAGAAGAAGTAAACCATCTCGCCGGCGTTGGCGAAGACGGAGAGAGGGGTGGTGCCTGGAGCGCGGCGAAGTGCGTTGAAGCCGGAGAGGAAGCGGCCGGATCGGAAGGCTTTGCGGCTGAGACCGGAAGCCACTTCCCAGAGCTTGGCGCGGCGGGCTAAGTCAGGGTGGACGGGTTCGGCCCGGTAGTGGACGAGCTTGGAGACGTATTGGATGGTTTTGACAAACTTGTCGATCCCATCGCGCTTTGCGAGGAAAATGACGAGCTTGTCGACGGTGTCGTCGTGCGGGCTCATGGTGCTCCGGCGACCGTTTGGATAAGGGGGAAGGGTGGCGGGGAAGACTGCGGTTGGATTTTGAGGCTTTTTTTATAGGATAAATGCTGACAAGGAAATAACGAACTGGCTGGCTGAGAAAATTTGCGGAATTGGGACTGTGAGATAATGTGGGGTTGAACCGGACCGTTCATCACTTTGAGCCACGCGCTCTTTCTTTTGAAAAAGATAATATATTATATTTGTTAATTGCTTATTTAAATTAAATACCAATGGAATTGTTTCAAATGGATTTGAATAGAGTTTACATATGATTCGAATGCTGTTCAAATTTGATTCAAACATTGCTTGAATTTGATTCAAATAGTGCTTGAATGGTAGTTCTCTCCACCACACATGCAGCCAATTCTGACGATCGAGCTCCATTGTGAAGTTCACTTTTCCTTCAATTGTATTAGTCTTATCATTGCCTTCCCAATAAGCTCCATTGCGTACAAATCCTTTGAGAACTCCGCTTCTACTTTATAAATATTATTATCACATGTTATAAACTGGATTGGCTATGGTTTAGATATGAACTGAAGCTACAACAATGCAAACCACCGAGCAGCCCTTATGCATGCAACTCGGTCAAAGCGCCTCACACTCCTAACGTCTCCAACCACATGAAACCCCTCCAAATCTAGTAAATTTTGCAATTTACTGACTCCTTTTGATTCTCCTACCCTCAACACCTCTCTCTCATCATTTAAGGCAAAAGAGAAACCTAGGGCATCATTCCCTAGGCTCCTTGCCCCCATCATGCACATTTTCCCTTCTTCCAAAGCTTAGCTGATGAATCTCTCTCCTCCCCCTTCCTCTTTGATTTTTCCTCCTATTGTCGTCATTAGAGAAGGTCCTTGACCTTCACTCTGTGTCAATATCACTCCTCTTATCACCATTGTTAGGAGAGGTTCCCTCTTTCCCCTCTTGTTGGATTGAAGATTAGCCAAGAGTTTTCCTACTTTCTCTTTCAATTGAAGCCCGGCAAAGAAAATAATATTCTATTTTGTAAGCCTCTTGATTTTTTTTCACTTGGTTCCATTCATAATATTGCCTATGGCTTAGATCAATTGAATAACAACTTTGATGTATCAAATTATGTGTTTACAATTGTTTTTACTACTTGTAGGGCTTTCTTTAGATGGAGTAGGACGAACTGAGATTTATTTGGGAAATTGTGTTGATCATTGTAAGAAATTGTTATTTATTAAGGGATAAATGTACCATTCTTTGTTAGGGGCGTTATCATTGTTTATGGTGTCAGGCTTCTAGATATTAGGTTGTCAGTCTTATTTTCAATATTTATTTATTAATTTTGTGCATATCAGGAATCTTATTTATTTCTCATAATGAAAGTTTCATGTAGTAGAAATAATATAACATTGATATATTGATGCATGAGCTTTTATCATTTAATATAATTCTTGCTATAAAAAATTTAATTCATACATATTAGTTCTGTTTGAATGCATTAAATCATATTCATGGTGTAAATCATGTTTGTTATAAATTTTATTATTAACGTGTTGATTTATATAATACATGTTGGTTATTTGTAAAATCACATGCACTGTATGATTGTTTGTAAGTTAGTAAATCCTTATCAGATTTTGGCTAGCCGAGCCGATGGGCCCTAAGATTGACGAATCTACTGAAAATCATTAGATTTTCTTGGGTTGATGCTTACCTCTAGATGATGGGTATTTAACAAATCGACTATATAATTATATACATATAAATATATTAATGAATATGAATTGAAAATAATGAATGACTTATAAGTCATTTTTAGGTATGATGATACCTAGTGTGATTATATTTATAAGCATTAAAATTATTTGACATTAATAGTAGTTTGACATACACACTTATAGTCCTAGCATACTTGAATTTGTTATATGAATCATGACATGTGGCATTGTTATAGTGACACATTGATTGTCACTCATACTTATTGATTAGTTATAATGCATGCCCTATTTTTTGTCATTTATGTTTTAATAGATAAGAGTTACTTGCTGAATTTGATTTATTAAACTTACTCATTGTTACATTTTTTATAACAAATCTTACCAAAATATTCAATGGCCCATTACCATATAAATCGAGCTATTAGCAATAGTACTGTAATAACCCAAAATTCTTAAAATAAATTTATTTAAAAAAACATGAAAATTTGAATCCAGCATGAAGCGCTAGGAACCACCGCTCTGACATCACAGTCTCTGTTTTAACAATAACTCTGGGTTCAACATGCAACACAACGATGTTAAGAAGTTGGGTGCCACGGCACTAGGCAACGAATGATGTTTTTAATATGTTTAATATAAATGAAAGTATCATGTAGTAGAAATACAATAACCTTGATTTATTGATGCATAAGCTTTTAGAATTTAGTATAATTCTTGCTATGTAAAATTTAATTCATACATCTAAGTTATATTTAAATACGATAAATAATATTCATGCTATAAATCATGTTGGTTATAAAATTGTTATTGATGTGTTGATTTATATAATATATGTTGTTTATTTGTAAAAGCACATGCATAGTATGATTATTAGTAGGCCAGTAAAACCCTATTAGATTTTGACTGGCCGAGCTAACGGATCCTCCGATTGATGACTCTATTGAAAATCATTAGATTTCCTTGGTTTGTTATTTACCATCCTGATGATGGATATTTGACAAATCAACTATAATTATATACATATACATGTATAAATATATTAATGGATATGAATTGAAAATAATGAATGACTTATAAGTCATTTTGAGTACCATGATACCTAGTGTGATTACATTTAGAAGCATTAAAATTATTTAGCATTAATAGTAGTTTGACATATATACTTATAGCACTAGCATATTTCAATATGTTATAGGAATCATCACATGTGATATTGTTATAGTGACATGTTGATCGCCACTCCAACTTGTTGATTAGTCATAATGCATGCCCTATTTTTTGCCATTTATGCTTTAATACATTAGAGCTACTTGCTAAATTTGTTTTGTCAAATTCACTCATTGTTACCTTTTTATAATAAATCCTACCAAATTATGTAGTGGACCATCGCCACAGGAGCTGAGCTATTAGTAGTTGTGTAATAACCCAAAATTCTTAAAATAAATTTATTTGAAAATATAAAAATATGAATCCAACATGCAGCTTTAGGAATCACCGCCTTGACATTGTAGTCTCAGTTCTACAATAACTCTGGGTTCAGCATGCTACGGAATGACATTCAGAAGTTGGGTGCTACGGTGCTAGACACCGCATTATGTGTTTTGATATATTTTATATAAAAATCCCCCACCCCTTCTTTGTTTTGCTTCCCTGGGAAGAAAAGAAAGGAGGAAGAGGTGAGAGATATAAGAGATAGAAGAGAGAGATGATCCTTAGGGGTTTTTTTCGTATGTTGCTTCTATTACAAAAGTTGTCCTTAACATTGTAAGTGACCTCAACACTACTTATATTTTCAATGATTCTCAACTTTGTATATTTATGCCACCCGAATCTCATAAAAATGCAATATCTTCTACTTTAGTGAGTTTTTACTTTGTATTTTTTGTTTGTAGATATTGTTATTCTGAGCATTTTCACTGATTTATATGAAACTTTCACTAGTTAGTTTAGTATGTATGTCATTTTACATGACATGCATTTTGACATAATACATGCATATTGATGAGCACAACATATAGATCTACATGTTATGATGATTGCATATGATATATAACTAATGTGAATATGAATGATGTGATATCCTTAAGAACAAGTAAAATATATGAAGTGATATGTTATAGAATTGGTATTGATATGATTGAGAGGATATATGATTAATAATATGATGTTTACTATTATGGTTAACATTATATGAAATGTTTGTACGAATAAGTAGAAGAAAATGAACTTATATACCCATCGTTTCTTAGCTCGGTTGGTGGGTGTGCTCGGTTGGGAACCCCCCATCCCGAGTTTGATTCCCTCGAGCAGCAGTCGCCCCTTTAGTGGGGGCCCCAAAATGTTGGTTGCGGGCACATCGGCGTTGGTGGCCTAGTAGGTCGGCCGGGATTTATGGACCGCCAAGCATGTTTGGCGAAGCTAAGCTTGACAGCGGACGGTTCCTCGTCACCAAAAAAAAAAAAGAACTTATATACTAGAGGGGACATGAAATTGATAATGATATGATGAATTGATATTTATATGATTGAAAGGCATGATGACTTATTATTTTGGATTACTCCATTTTTGTGTTGAATAACTCTATGTTAGATAATACCCCACTCTGCTCTCTGTGTTGGCTTTGAATAACTCTGAGTTGGATAATACTCTGCTCTGCTCTCTATGTTTGTTCTGAATAACTTTGTGTTGGATAATAATCTGCTCTACCCTCTATGTTGGCTCTAAATAATCCTGTGTTGGATAATACTATGCTCTGCTTTCTGTGTTAACTTTGAATAACTCGGCTTTGGATAATACTCTAATTTGCTCTATGTTTTAGCTTTTAATAACTCTGTGTTAAATAATACTCTGCTATGCTCTCTGCATTGGCTCTAAATAACTATGTTGGAAACTATAATGAGGACTCTGACTTTGATTTATAGATATGATAGATGATTGATATATGAGATATGTTATACAATGATTGATTGAGTGATGATATGATATACATGAGAATGATTGATTGATTGACATGATGGATATGTAGCAGACTAATAGGGTACTGACATGAATATATTATATGTGACACTTATGATAAGGCTAATTCATGTGACTAAGACATGTATTTGAAAAGACTGAATACGACGGATACAAGAGCATAAACATATATGAATTACTTGACTTATATATATTGATCTTATTTATTGTTGTATGTTTTTATAGTTATATGTTTACATTACTTTGAGTTGAATGTTTACTATATATATTTAATTTAATTAATTGTTTATGCAAATTTTCTTCTTGTGAGTATAAAATAGATCCTTTTATCTTCATCGCATCCCGTGTTGTCTAAGTGTACTGTCTTCCGGACTCGGAGTGTGACACCATCAGTGCCTTTGCCTTGTCCATCATGAAATTTGTTTCTCCTTAGTGCGAGTTGGTCCTATTGATGCCTTTGATCCATCCTTCATGAACTCCAGTTCACTTTCACATATGTTGATCCCATCAATGCTAGCACCATGTTTAGTTTTCACCTTGTTGCTCCTTTCTCTTACAAATTTCAAGCAAGTGATGTCGAAGCCCTTCACCATCGTTGCAATCTCTCATAATAAATGGCAAGCGAAGCACGAATGCAAGGGTAAGAAATAGGGTTCAAAATCCGTGCATATAAGATTCAAATCAGCTTTGGTTTTTAATTGATCATGTGAGTAACAATAAGGAAAAAAAATATGATATTGGCCTATATCTACCTAAATTAGCCCCAAATTCAATCATTTTGTTATGGTCGAAACTTTTTACTCAAACTCGATTTAATATGAGTGTCAATTTTTGACACTACTAGAAAATTCGACATGAAAAATTCGGATTCGGTCGACCCGATAAAGAAAGGAGTTGGGTTTGGGTCCTATTTTTTGGACCCGTTTATTTTTCAGGTTGGGTTTGGGTCAACCCAACAGCCCGAGTTTGACTCGTTTAAGTTCGGGTTAGCCTTCTCCAACTGCGGCTGTGAGCACTGCTGACGCTCAGTTGTTGTCACTGATTGTCGTCTGCTGCTCCATGCCGAACCACACCAAACCAGCACGCCCGTAGAAAGCCAAGCCCAAACCAACAAATGTTGAATGCCCCGCCCGCACTCAGACGTCTAATCGTCGGACGGCTTGGCCGCTAGGGCAAGACACCAAGACCCAGTCGCCAACTTGTGCTCGCCAACGGAACTGCAACGCAAGCCCGCATGACCCCTCGGGAGTCCCGCTGGAGCACTCGACTCGACCTTGACAACGAATTCAAATGAACGACGGAGCTTAATCGGGCTCATGGGTCAGGTCCGGTCAACCCATAACCAGCGTGTGTCGGGTCCGGGTTGCAAATCCCCACCCATTTGAAAAATCGGATAGGTTTTTGAGTCAACTCGTTTACACCCGGGTCAACTCGAGTTCGACCTGAACCAAACCTGTTGACCCGAATTGACGCCCCTATTTAATATCATTCATAATTGGAATCATAAAAAAACCCTCAAAAATAATAAAAATAGTTGTATATACATTATAATATATATTTTTATACATGCAATTGAGACACATAACATATTCATATTCTTTATTTTAAAAAGATTATTAAAAACGGAACCTTAAATAATTTTTTTTAATGAAAAATTTATCTCTAAGATTGTATTTTTTTATTTCATATAAATTAAAGGATGAAAAATAAGAACCATTTAAATAAAAAATTTCAAAATAAATAAGTAATTTTCTTGATATATGGCCGTGAAGAGAGCAGGCCACGCATTCATTAAGAGGGATTACGTGGAATCATATAATTTCAACATGGCCAAAATAAGACACTTGTTTGTCCCTTTCTTTCCCTTCGTTGTAAGCGCACAGCATATTTTGTTCAACGGTACTCGTTGCCTTAATACCCTTGCCTTTCTACAATCATGATTATTTAGAGGTGAATTAAGATATGTCATATCACTCAGTACACAGCATCGATACACAATGAAATGATAACGTGACGCGTACTGATTCGCCTTTGGACGATGTCTGGTGATCGCACGTAATAATTTCGCCAGTTTTTGAGCCTCTAATGCTCTAATACTTGAGTTGATTCATTTAGGCTTAGTTTTGAAGTTCTTTTTTAAAATAGTTTTTTTAGTCTAATTTTTTCCCTGAAAAATTTTATACTTGTTGCGTCCAGGAGTATTCGCGGCGGTAGAGAAATATCATATTTAACGTCTTAGCATTGTACGAAAATCTGGCACGCAATCAGATAAGAAGAGAGGGTCTAGCATTTATGAGACACCAAGATTTTTACGTGGAAAACCCCTGTAAAAGGGGGAAAAACCACGGGGCCTAGCCCAGTTTGAACGAATCCACTAGTATTTGCAGTCGATTACAAATGAGACCCTTCCTTGGGAGAAGGCCTTAGCTTGATGTACATCTTATGGAGTACATTACATGATGTAAATACAAAGATCTACTATCGACGTATTCGCTTTGTTAGAAGGACTGCAGTTGGCGGGCGACGTAGGTCAGGAGGACCGTAGTCAGCTGGCGACGGAGGATTGTAGTCGGCGGGCGACGTAAGTCAGGAGGACTGTAGTCGGCGGGCGACGGAGGTCGGAAAGGATGTATTCGGCGAGCGACATAAGTCAGGAGGACCGTATTCAACGGGCGACGGATGTCAAAAAGACTGTAGTCGGCGGGCGACGTAAGTCAGGAGGACCGTAGTCGGCTGGCGACGGAGGTCGAAAGGACTGTAGTCTGACGACGAAGATCAGTAGGACAGCGTCAGGTAGAAGTCCAGCAATGAAAAGAAATGCATCTTCGCATAGACGTCCAGCGGAGTCCGATAACCGGTAGAAGTCCGGCGTCGGGTAGAAGCTTGGCGAAGAGTGAAGGTCCGACGTCGGGTAGAAGTCCGACGTCGTTGGTGGCAGAGGAGAACTCTGGCTTCACTTGGGCGGAGTTTCGGCGTCATGAGGGAATTCTCTTGTAAATTGGGAAGAATTTTAGCATCCCATGGAAGTTGGGCAGAATTCTGGCGTTCTCCCGAAAATCCGGCAGAGTTCCGGTGTCTTCAGGCGGCAGGAAGAGCTCCGGCGGTGGTCGAGGAGGTGAGGAATCTCCTTTTCCCCTTTCTCCTCTCCTTCTTCTCTCTCTTCACTTGAGCCTCCTTGGTGTAGAATGAGGGCTCTATTTATAGTTTTTCTGGAGTGGCATAGCCCGTAAATAGGCGCGAGATCAAGGGCAAACAGGGAGTGGTTTGAATGGACGGCCGATATCGAATCCTTTGATCATGCACCGTTCGTTGGACATTTGATGACCTTAATGATGTAGGAATTCAATGATCTTGGGCTCGTTGGATTCGTCTCGTCGAGCCCTTCGATTCGAGTATAAGCTCGTCAAAATCGGAGACCGTTTGGTAACTCAAATTGCGGTTTGAACCTTCCAACGGCGCTTTGAACCCTTGATTCGGACTCATTTGGGCTCGGATTGGGTTGATCTTGGTGTCGTTGGGTTCGTATTTCCGAGACGCTCAGTTTGACTATAAGATCGCTGAAATCGGAGTTTGTATGCTCCCGAAATTAATTTTTGAAGTTTCCGAATTGATTTTGCCTCGAGATTCGTGCCCAATCAAGATTATTTTGTGATGACGTATCAATACTAAAAGGTTATTTTATAAAGCAATATGACAGTTGTTTTAAATGAATGCTTAATTGCAGGTCAAATTTGAATTGAAAATATTGATATGATTAAAATTTTGAGTTTGATTGAGCTAAAAATTCAAAAGTGACCTACATATCATTCGGGTTTGGTGTTAAACATGTCAGATTCGGATTAAATGAGTCTTATTTGGATTAAATGGGTCAATTGATTTAAAAAATTATACGATCTGTATGATAAATATATCAAATAAGTTTGATTCAGATTAGTCATATTTGGGTTATTTCAATTGAGTCAATTTTGTGTCAAATTTGAATCCAACTCACCAACCTTAATTGCCACATCTACCGTAAAAAAAAATTAAATAAATAAATATATCATAAAAGAATAAATATGTAGACTTTTGCACCTAATTTTAGAGGTGTCAATTTCGGGTCACGGGTCGGGTTCGAGTCGAATCCGAAATTGACCCAGCACTATTCGGATTTAGGTAGACCCGACCCGTTTTATAAACGGGTCGATTTTCTGGACCCGAACCCGACCAGCTTCGAGTTCGGGTCAACTCGACCCGACCGGCGGGACGCGACACCTAACGCGGAACTGCTCAGTGGCAACAGTGGGCCGACGGCAGCGCCACAGCGGGACGTGCGACAGCAGAAGCCTGCAGCAGCGGGATGCGCGACGCAGAAGTGACACGAGACTCGCGTGACTGCGGGACGCGGAACTGACGTCGGAAACTGCCCAGTGGTAGCAGTGGGGCAACGGCAGCGTCGCAGCGAGACGCGCGACACATGGGACCTGACGTGGACATGACGCCGGACGTGATGCGACACGGACCTGACGCCGGGCGCGACGCGCGCGACCTAGCGTCAAGACGCTACGCGACAGGGCGGGGTCATTCCCGGGTTCCCGGGTCAACCTAAACTCAACCCGGTTTTTCAAACAGGTCAGTTTTCCGGACCCGAGCCCGACCCGTTTTGAGTTCGGGTCAACCCAAACACGAAATTTTTTGTTCGGATTTAGATGGGGTTTTCGGGTAACTCTACCTAATTTGCACCATATTAGTCTTCTCAAAGAGGAAGTCATTAAAAAAAAGAAAAAGTCATAGCTGTTTTTGGTGGCGGAAGAAATTGCCCAACGGCAAGACACGAACAATTTTGACAATCCGTTCATGGACACGTGGCAAACATGCAGGTAGGTGTTTGCTGCATCGTGTTAGAAAGAAACACCGGATTCAAATAGTGTTCCATATAGGGAAGGAATATCCCATCAATATACCGTGGAATCCTCCTTTTGTGCGGCGAATATCCTCCGGATATTGCCTTTAGCCGCCTATAATTTCTAGTTGTGCAGAATTAAAAATTCCTGAATTTTTTTTTTTTGGTTAAAAAGACAAAAAACTCTACGCGGATAGGTTTTCCCCGAAATTACACAATCTCCCTTGGATTGGTGCAGCGTTTAAATTTGCAAATTGCTACTTACAATTATTGAAATTACGGAAAGCAAATTTCAGCCTTAAAAGTAAATAAAAATTTTCTTCGAAATTAATTCAGAGTTAGTATTCTATTAAAAAACTTTCCCTTTTTAAAAGTATAAGAAAGCTCTTTTTTTTTTTTTAGTTTCGATGGAGACCGTTTTTTTATTATTTTTGAAAATAATATTTTAGTAAAAAAAGTTTTTAATTCTAAAATTTTTTACTAAAAAATTAATTCAGAAAATTCTAAGAAACTATCCCGTAAAAAGTCTTAGATTTTATTTAGGATTATTTTTTTTATTTTTTAAAGCAAATTTTTAGTAAGAAATATTTTATTTTTATGCTAAAAATTTACTTTATAAAGCATTAATTAAACATCACCAAATAAATCCTTAAATTACGACAAATTACATTCAATTCAAGCAATCCAAAATAAATAGGAGAAATTATTTTGTGAGGTCACCGAACGATCCAGTGACGAATCAGAATGTGCCATATCACCCAGTACCGAACGATACACAGCCACGATACACAACAAAAAAATAATGTGACACATTCTCATTCTCCTTTGAACTCAGTTGGGTGACCGCACAGAATAATTTTGGGTGATTTACATACATACCAATTCATTTCATGCTATTGACATATCTAATATTCAAAATTTTAATATTACATTACTACCACTCATATAGAATTTTAATATCAAATATATAATACTTATATTTCATTCTTACAACTCATACCATTCTTATAAATTTTAATATTTCATTTCATGTAATCATAATTGTTCTATAAATGATATATATGTAATATTAAAATTTTGTAGAATATATATGTAAATAGCATGCCCAATATTTTTTCGGAGCCGCTTATATGCATTTCCTTGATATGTGGGAGGGAAAAGAATTGGCGCATTTATAGGGGGTTTTCTGTAAGTTACCCCGCTGGGACTTTCGTGCCCTCTCGCTTTTAATAGAAGCTGCATCAGCGACATGGCTTTCCGTGAGCTCTGACGGCAAAAGCCACCGGATTTTCTGTAGGAGAGGAGAGAAGAAAGAGGAATTATTCGATAGAGATTGAAGACGCTTCAGTGGTCTTTTGCTTTGAGGTAATGCCAACCCTATTGGGTTCTTGCGATTTGCATTTTCCCCTCTTTTTCACATTAAAACTTAATTATTTGGATATTGTGGCTTTTCCTCTGTTTAGGGTTTAGATGACAGGCTTGATTGATATTTGGATGAGTGGGAGCTAATTTTGGGGTTTGTTCTTGGATTATTATCTCAGTTTCAGAGTTCTGATATCTTTGAAATTTATTGTTTTTGGGATCAGGGGTTAGGATTGTAACGCAATCATTTGATTCTGAAAGAATTACCGGACTTGAAATTTTGAATCTTTTTTTTTTTTCTTTCCGGTTCGAGTGTTCTCCGATTACGCAGGTGAATTGGATCACTGGGCTTGCTTTTTGAAATCTGAGTGATTTCGAAAAGAAAAAGCAAGCGAATTCAATCTCAGTCGTTCCAAGTGGTTTGGATGGCTGGAATTGTAGACGATCCGGATCACCGAATCACCGATTTCCATCAAATTAAGCAGTTTTTTTGAAGTGAAAATTTATCATTTTGTTTATCAGAGGTCTTTTTTCATGTATTTTTAGGTGTATTTCCTTTGTTTTTTCATATCGCACAGCTACCTTTTTAAAAAATGTTTATAGTTGAGGTGGTAAAGTTTTACCATGCCTGGTGTTAAATCAATTATTTTTCTTGCATCGACAACAGTATTACTTTTTTTTATCTATCCAAGTGGTCTAAGCAACCTACTCAATTTTGCTTAGCAAATGGCTGTCAGAAATTATTAGTATTTTAGTGTGCGCCCGCGCGCGCGTGTATATATATATATATATATTGGTTTAATTAGCAATTGTATTCTTCTGTATCAGCTATCTAGAACAATATTGTATTTTTATTCTCTATGTTAATCAAGTGTAGACAGGTTTTTGGCTATCTTTTATCAAATGTCTGGTGGTTTAAAAACACTTAAATATTCAGAATGCTCACACTTGAAGAATCAAATTTCCCCAGGAGTGAAATTCATTAACTTTTCATTTTGATAATCAGTGAAATTATAGGTAGAAAATGTGTGATGAAATTAATATTAGAGAATTAACAAGGAAAAAAAAGGATAGACCTATAATTATATTGATAGAATGTGTTCAAAATGCTTTGTGAAGAATAAATTTAAAACCTCAAATAACACTCAACATGGGATGAACAAAAAATGAAGATTCATACCGCAGACCCCAAATATTATAGATAAGCTAATAATTGTTGTGTAAGCTTATAAAATTAGTTCGACAGAACCGTAAGAGTATAACTGGAATTGTCATCCATATGTTATCAATTTTAGAAATTTGGTTGGTATTTTCCACAATCTAATTTTATTTTGTTAATTTGCAGGTTACTGGCAAAGTTTGAACTCTTTCCAAATCAAAGAGGAACCTGAAGATTGTCTTTCAGGGTATCAATTTCTCCACATTAATCATGGGTCCAGTGCATGATCTTGAAACCAATACCGCAAGAAACAAATCCATCAGAAAAACTGTTTTCAGCTTCAAGACATACCAGGCCATTGTTCTGTTATTGACATTCTTTGCATATGCCAGCTATCATGCAACAAGGAAGACAACAAGCATTGTTAAAGGTGTCCTTGATCCTCGCACGACGCAGTTGGGCTTCTCCCCTTGGACAAGGTCATACTTTCTTAAAGCGCCGCAGCAAGAACAACAACATTCTAAACTCCAAAATGGTTGGGCTCCATTTGATGGTGCAGATGGCACCGCTATGCTCGGTCAGATTGATGTTGCTTTCCTTGCGATGTACTCCCTCGGCATGTACTTTACCGGACATTTAGGTGATCGGGTCGACCTCAGAATTCTTCTGACGGTGGGAATGGTTGGTACTGGTCTATTCACTGCTCTCTTTGGCGCCGGTTACTGGCTAAACATCCATAGCTTCTACTACTTCCTTGTGGTTCAGCTGTTAGCCGGTGTGCTCCAGTCAACAGGATGGCCCTCAGTTGTTGCTGTAGTAGGAAACTGGTTTGGTAAGAGTAAGAGAGGACTAATAATGGGTATTTGGAATGCTCACACCTCAGTTGGAAATATTGCTGGTTCATTGATTGCTTCTACTTGTCTGAGTTATGGATGGGGATGGTCTTTTGCTGTTCCTGGTATTCTCATCACCTTTGTTGGTTTGATGGTCTTTTTTTTCCTGCCTGTTAGTCCTGATGCAATTGGAATTGAGAAAGAGGAGTACCTACTTAAGTCTCCTGAGAAGGACAAAATGACAGAGCCACTCTTGGAAGGCAAACCAGATAAAGAGGATAAAGCCATCAGCTTTTTTGCAGCTTGGAGAATCCCTGGTGTTGCTCCATTTGCTCTCTGTCTCTTTTTCTCCAAACTGGTGGCCTATACTTTCCTATATTGGTTGCCCTTCTACATCACTGATACAGGTTAGCTTCTGAATTCAAACCTTATTATTCTGAAAATATTACCGTATGGCTTTCCATGTGATTTAGGCTTCGTTTGGGACAGCTTTTTTATTGCTTCTTGAACCAGCTTTTTAGTACAAAAATTTTAATTTTATGCTAAGAAGTTTTCAAGAAGCAGTAAAAAAGTCGTCCCAAACAAAACCTTCGGCTTCATTTAGGATGACTTTTTTATTGCTTTTTAAAACTACTTTAAGAAGCAATAAGAAAGCCGTCCAAAAGAAAAGCCTTATTGCCCACTAAAAATCTTTTGTGGCTTTATATGTTGACCCACTAATTTCCTAGCATACAACCGTTGCAGCTATTGATGGTGAGTTCCTATCAGACTCCACGGCGGGGACCCTATCAACACTCTTCGATGTGGGAGGAGTAATTGGAGGCATTCTTGCTGGTCATATTTCTGATCGTTTTGATGCTCGGGCATTGACAGCCGCATGCTTCATGTACTGTGCAATCCCAGCCATCTACTTCTACCGCATCTATGGAAGTGCCTCTCTCTACTGCAACATTGCTCTCATGCTTGTTAATGGAATGCTCGTCAATGGCCCATATGCACTGATAACCACCGCAGTCTCGGCGGACCTCGGCACTCATAGTTCCTTGGATGGGAACTCTCGGGCTTTGGCGACGGTGACGGCGATCATAGATGGTACAGGTTCTGTCGGTGCGGCCATCGGTCCCTTGCTGACTGGATACATCTCAGCCAAGAGCTGGGGTGCAGTGTTTATAATGTTGATGGGGGCTGCTCTTGTGGCTGGGCTGCTACTAACCAGGCTTGTGGTGGCAGAGCTATCCACCAAATTAGAATCTGTAAAACTGAAAACAGCAGGAACAGGTTCCTTGCCTGAGCCTAATCTTGTGGCTCATGTTGTGTAAGTAAAAAAAAAAAAATTCATAATTTAAGCTTCGTTTGGGACGGTTTTTTAACTGCTTCTTAAAGCAACTTTTCATTATAAAAATTAAAATTTGTGGACTAAAAAACTGCTTTAAGAAGTAATAAATAAGCTGTCATAAATGAAGCTTCACTGTATAGCGAAGATTTCAGAGATTGAAATTGAATAGGAAGGAATGTGCTCCTTGTTTTTTGTATGAGCAAGTGGCCTTCTTGTGATTGAAGCTGATTGCTTAGTAGGATATCATAATAAAGTTGGGATGGATTTGACAAATCTGCTGTTGCTAGTCGCTTCTTCTTTCAAGATATTATTGCTTGAGGTGGTGGATAATTAGTCGCGGCACGTCTTATTCTCCCCATATGTATCTATGTGAAGGAGAAGCAAGAGCCTCATTTTCTTTGACAACGTTAATTCTTGGCTTGTGTTTGTGTATGCTATTATCCAACATGTCATTATCTTTAGGGTTTGTATTATTTATGTTAAGGAGAAAAGCTAGTGCAGCAACTGATGTTGATTTAGATTTCGTTTAGAACAGTTTTCATACTGTTTTTTAAAGGACTTTTCTAGTTTAAATATTTTTTTAAAAGCAATAAAAAGTTGGTGGCAAAAAATTTTTCTGAACGAAATCTAAGCGGCTAAGCCTTTGCTTGAGATAACTTTTATTTTGATTTCTAAAATAATTTTTTAGTAAAAAAATTCTAGTTTTAAAAACATTTTATCAAAAAATTGATGTAGAATCTTGTTTTAAATGAAGCCTCAAATTTTATTTGAAATAATTTTTTTTTTATGTTTTCTAAAATAATTTTTTAATACAAATTTTTTGAACTAATTTTTTTTTATAATAAAAAAAATTGCTTAGAAAAAAAATAAAAAAGGTATTGTCTATTATTTTATTCATAACTTTCAAAAAAAAATTGTGATTAAAAATTGCTTTAGAAATGAATAAGAAAACGGCCTCAAATAAAGCATTACGATGATGTTAAGTTGTAAATTAATGGAATAAGTTGTTGTGATCTATGGAGGCACTGTCATAAATCTCTTCATTATGTGTTTTAAAGTGTTTTTTTTTTAATAAAAAAGGTTTATTTTTACTGATATATAATAAAAAATTATCTTGATCCGGCACAAATTTTAAGATATATCCATGCAAAAAAAATTTAAAAATTAAACTACAAATCATTCAATCTTTGATTTCAACAAACTTATAATTGAATTAAACATCTCAAAGAGACGAACCAAACGACAATTGCCACTGGAATTCTTCAATACCACCATCAAAGTTTTTCTTAATCACGACAAATGTTCTTCTCAACTGGAATTCTTCATATATATATATATATATATATATATATAAAGATATCAAACATAATTTATTACAAACTGACATGCATTAATATATGGCACTTTAAAGTATAAACGGTGAAATTACTCTGTGCGGATACGGACGTCACTCAGAGACGAATAGATTGCATCACGTCACCCATTTACTATATACCAGAGTTGTGTACCGCAACTATGTACTAGATGACATAGCATGTTTTGATTCGCCTCCAAATGATCCGATGCCCGCACAGAATAATTTCTCCTGTAAATTCCAATAAAAAAAATATTCACAACGCATAACCAGATAACTTTGCAGAGGATATCAAGCATCACCTTATCCTGCTTTGTAATGAAAAGCGATTACTTGTTCCGCATTACCAATAGATGCTCGAATAGAATCCAAATCTGAACCCTAAGCTCTCACGATGCTAGAGAAAACTTTTCAGAGTAGCACGCCAAATATAACCTTAGAAAAGTGCGAATGGAATGAAAACAAGTTGAAAAAGTTACAACACAAATATAAAAGCATTTAATTCACTTCGTTTGGGATAATTTTCTTACAACATTCTAAAGCATTTTTTCTAGAACAAAAATTATTTAAAAGCAGCAAATGATAAAAAACTATACCAAATAAAGCCTTCAGCTCCGCAATGAACTTTCTCCACAGCACGAAGCTATCAAAATATTCTATTTGCTTGCCTTTACTTATTAGTCCTCAAGCTTGAAGAGTTACAGAATCGGCATCCAAAAGTGCCAATTATTATCAGAATAATAAAACAGATAACTAAGCAAAGTTGATCTTCCTGATGCTGATGCGGAGTGATACATTAGATTTTTGGTAGCGCACTAGTAGAGCTGTCAGGTGGCAAGCCAGCATCCGCCTGGAAAGAAAATAGAGAGTTTAACAATTAAATTCTCTTCTTAAATAGTATTAGGATGAGTGAGAAAATTGTTTGCCCATCTGAAGGGAGAAATTATTAGTTCTCCTGTGCGGTCGCAAAATGCAGTTCACCGTCCGGAGGCCAACCAAAATGCACCACGTCAGCAATACCGAGCACGGTACCGAGCCGGGGTGACGTGACGCATTTTGGTTGGTCTCTGTACAACGTTCGACATCCGCACAAAATAATTTCTCATCTGAAGGAGGGGGAGGATATTCAACATGACTAAGGGTTAGTTTGGGGGAGATTGTAGCTGCCTATAAAAATATAGCTGGAAATTTATTTTAAGAAAAGCTTTTTTTTTTTAAGTTAGTATGGGTATTATAAATTAAATTCCTTAAAAATTTTGGCTAAATCTTTTAAAAGTACAAAACTCTAGTAGAACTGATGTATAAAACTACTCACCACAAAAATTAATGAAAAGCAGCATGAAATTATAGCTAAACTGAGATGTGGTAGTTGTCTGAAAACAAAGTTATGGAAAAGCTACTCCAAACATACCCTAAAAATGAAGACCTAATCCCATATTATAAGAGACTAATAAATGAGCTTATCAGGGTAAATATTCTTAGAGAATGTGAGTCAAAAGGATCCAAATTGGAAGATGAGAACAACACACCTGAAGATATCTACTTAACAATGTTGTGGTACTAAAGTTGAAGCCCTCAATAGGCTTCTCTGATATGCGAGACAAGTTCAACTGTTTTCTGACTTGGGAGGCAAGTGACTGCAATTCCACCAGCCAAAACAAGCATTAAGCAAGATAGATAGTTACCGAATTCAGAAACCCTAATGCTTTAGGGTAGGTCATATTATCACATACCTTGCCTAACTCCACTCCCCATTGATCAAATGAGTTGATACCCCATATGAAGCCCTCAACAGCAATACGGTGCTCGTATATAGCTAAAAGCTGGAAAGAAGAAGATTTTTTAGTCATGAATTTCCACAAAGTAGAAGACCAAATTAAATAGAATCAGCTATATTCAGAGAGATATGATGCCTATTAACATATATCTAGAGTTCTACAATACATATGTGAAAGCAACGGTTAAAATGTTGATAATACATATATGTAAAATTCTTCAAATTGTATTGATATCAAATCTTTTGTTCTGAAAATTGTTTTAATATTTTAAAGGACCTCACTAAATCGCATTAAGTAGGCTAAAAAACATATAAAGAGAAAGAAATGGCGCAAAATTGAAGTAGAATTCTTCGTGTTATTATATGCATATAGACAAGTTCGGTTCTTGTTCCATCAATAGCAAAACATCATTTTCCTTTTTTTCTGTTTCCTCATGTTTGTTCTGTGAGCTACCAAAATGCAAATTAGGAAAGTTTTCAATGAATTATAGAATCTTCTAATTTCAAATAAATAGATTCAATAATTCACAAATTAATGACCTCAAATGATGTGATAAACAATTTACTTTGTACAATAAAAGCATTCATTTGTTATTTATTTTCTTATGAAAAATTAAATTTTTGTAAGGATTATATTATTCTTTAGAATGAAATATATCTGTCTACTATTTTTACTTTAAAGGTGGCTAATTCTTGCAAAAATTAAGAGTTTATATCATGCATATCATATTTTTTTTGTCTGTTTTTTATGTGCATATCATCCTAGGTTGCATTAACAAACTCTAAACCCAAATTATCCCACACAAATTATTGTCAAAGCTTATGATTGCGGCATTATGCTGACTAAAAATAGAAAATAATACTATGGACTCCGAAAAATCACATCTCCTTTGAGAGAGTTTAAGGGGTTTTTTTCGGGTCAAATTCTTAGAAAATAAATTAGATTTAAGATAAGATACTACCTAAAGATTTCACCCTTTTCATTAGAACTTTATAACATGGTTCTAGGTTCCCATAAGCGCAAGCTCTTGCGATTATTAACCTCTCCCGATAATGACAGAGAATTTTCAATTAAAGATACTTATTAAAAGTTGAATGTTTAGTGTATTACAATAGTAAATTTGGTATAGAGTTTGAAATTTATCATCTCACACTTAAAAATGATGGTAGGGGAATGATGATAAAATTGATCAAGATCTCATGGTTTTGTCATCCCTAGTTGTCATGGACCCTAGTCTATTTAGCCAGAGGAAGTAGTCAACCCATATCAAAAGATCCTTGTCAGCAGTCATGAGTTGCATAATCTAGAGGAACCTTATAAAGTTGGGGTGGATATTTGTATAAGGGGATAAATTCTAATTTACCTTAGATAGCCTTCTACACCATCAAGTGCACTTTATGATTAATTAATCAAGTGTTTTTTATCCATTACAAAACTTGTTGGCTTTGCCATGAACAAAATTAATAAGTGTTATTTCATCGCAAAACCATCATATTAGAGAATCCTAATCATAACCATTTACCTTACGTGCCTATTTAGCAGTAAAACTACCAGTTAATAGACACGTATTACGTCCTTACTGGTGAGAGATCCCTTAAGAATAAAACATAATGATACGTTCAATGAGACATTAGCCATTTATAAGCTGAGGAAACCCTCCAAGTACCCCATTGTGTTTAGGAATGGACCCGGAACAACTAGGAAGGACCTTAGACCTCTTGGTAGGCCAAATGAACACTATTAGCCAGCAACTCAAGGAAAACCAGGCGAATCTAGCTGAGCTTCGTAGGAACACCACCGAAAGATTCGATATACTTGAGCGGACTAGAGACCACCCTACTCCTTACACCCCATCTAGACCCACTTTTATGTATGGGGATGAAACCTACCCGGATGAGAGGCCACATCGGGCTAATCATCGAGCTCACTATCATGGACATGATCCACGTCATGATCCTGATTTGGATGAGAGGCATCACCGTGCCAATCATCGTGCTACCTACCACGGCCATGATCTCGATGCACCACTTATGAAGAACATTAAGGTTGATGCTCCTACCTTTGATGGCACCTTCGATCCCCAGCTCTTCCTGGACTGGGTCAAAGGTATGGATAGTTTCTTTAAGTGGTACGACATTTCTGAGGCCAGGAAGGTTAGTTTTGCTGCCATGAAGCTTACGGGTAGGGCGAGTCAGTTTTGGGCGAACTTAGAGAGTCTCAGGGAAGATAGGAATGAATACCCTATCGTAGATTGGTTGTCCATGAAGCGGGAACTCAAACAGAAGTACTTGCCTTCGTCGTACTTCCCCCGCCTATTGGACAGGTGGAATAGGTTGACCCAGGGCAATAAACCAGTGAAGGAGTACATCGCCTCATTTGATGACTTCTTGATTCGCTGCAAAGGGGAGACCTCTACCACCCCCGCGCAGATCTTATCTATGTTTCGTACCGGATTGCGTGAGGATCTACGCAATGAGTTATTTGCCCGGAACGTCACTACACTGGAGAATGCCTACAGCTTAGTGCTTGATCTAGAGGAGTCCTGTTCTCAGCACCCGAGTCGATCACATGATTCTAGACCCTCCTTTCGATCAACCGGTAGTTGCACCCCGCACACTCCTGCCTCTCGACCCACTCCAGGGAGCACGACCCGACCACCCACAGGTCCACCTGCACCTAGATCTGATTTTAGAAGTAAACCTCCCACCCCGGATGCCCCTCGGTCCAGTCCCGGGACCAAGTTCTTTTGATGCCAGGGGTATGGGCATATCGCTTCTCAGTGCTCCAGTCCTTATAAGGTTTCGATTGTTGAGGAGATGACTAAGGACGATCTCGAGCCCGAGGTTGATCAGATCCATCAAGTCGAGGAAGAAGGCGAATACTTCGAGGAGGACGACGACACTACGGTCCTCAATTGCCTTCAAAAGTTGGATACCTCTCCCATCTGCGTGGTGAGATATGCACTATCACACCCGACACCCACTGATGACTGGTGTAGGACCACGATTTTTCATACCTACACCAAAATCAAAGACAAGAACTGTAAAGTCATAGTGGATAGTGATAGTTGCATTAATGCTGTTTCCTCCAGCATGATTTCCCAGTTAGGTCTGTCTGTCGTTCCTCACCCCAACCCGTATAAGGTATCTTGGGTCAACTCCAATGCCTTGGAGGTGAAGGAACGAAGCCACATGCCCATCTCCTTTGCCACTTATAAGGAGAATGTCTGGTGCGATGTGTTGGCTATGAATGTTGAACAAATTTTGCTAGGTCGCCCCTGGATCTACGATAACGATGTCCACATTTATGGGCGTTCAAACACCTGCGTGTTTGAACATGTTGGCAAAAAGATTAAGCTTTTGCCATCACAGCCCCGGGTTATGGATTCCACGAAATCCGACCCAGCCAAATCTAAAAGGGGCATGAACCTTGTCACCGCCAAGGTTCTGATTACTGAGATTGCCCAAGGCGCCTCTCTGTTTGCATTAGTCGTCGTGAGATTCCCACCGAATCTGACGAGCCCATTCCTGAGGAGGTACAACCTATTTTAGGACAGTATGCTGATGTTTTTCCCGATGATCTGCCAGATCAATTACCTCCACTTAGAGACATTCAGCATGCTATAGACTTCGTCCCTGGAGCCTCCCTCCCAAACCTGCAACACTATCGCATGAACCCCACGGAACATGCTGAGCTTAAGAAGCAGGTTGATGAGTTATTGCAGCGAGGTTTCATTAAGGAGAGTCTTAGTCCTGGCGCGGTGCCGGCCCTTCTCATACTGAAGAAGGACGGAACTTGGAGAATGCGTGTTGATAGCCGTGCTATCAACAAGATCACCGTCAAATATCGATTCCCTATTCCGAGGCTCGATGACATGCTCGATATGATGACGGGTGCCACATTATTCTCCAAAATTGATCTTAAGAGTGGATACCACTAGATCCGGATCCGACCCGGTGATGAGTGGAAAACTGCCTTCAAGACCAAGGATGGTCTTTATGAGTGGTTAGTCATGCCATTTGGGCTCCGTAATGCCCCTAACACCTTTATGTGAATTATGACTCAAGTGCTGCGTCCGTTTATGGGAAAGTTTGTCGTCGTCTACTTTGATGACATTCATATTTACAGTCATTCCATTAGTCAGCACTTGGACCACTTAAGGCAAGTTTGTGAGGTCTTAAGGAAGGAGCAATTATATGCCAATCCAAAGAAATGTACCTTCCTAGTAGATCGCGTCATTTTCCTGGGCTTCATCGTTTCAGCCCAAGGGGTTTCCGCAGACCCCGAGAAGATGAGGGCCATTCTAGAGTGGCCTATCCCTCAGACTATCCGGGAAGTCCGCAGCTTCCACGAATTAGCCACATTCTATAGGAGATTCATACGGAACTTCAGCACGATTGTTTCTCCTATCACTGATTGCCTGAAGAAGGGTGATTTCCACTGGACCCCGGCTGCCACCCGAGCTTTTGATGAGATCAAACAAAAGATGGTGGAAGCCCCAGTGATGCGACTTCCTGATTTCTCCAAAGTTTTCGAAGTAACTTGCGATGCTTCGGGGGTCGGCATTGGAGGAGTCCTCTCCCAGGAAGGTCACCCAGTAGCTTACTTCAGTGAGAAATTGAACGATATTTGGCAGCGTTATTCTACTTATGACAAAGAGTTCTACGCCGTGATCCAATCACTCCGTTATTGGCGGCATTACTTGCTTCCGCAAGAATTCGTCATCTTTTCGGATCACGAAGCTCTGCGTTATATCAACTCCCAAAAGAAATTGAACGCGCGCCATGGTTGATGGATTGAGTTCCTTCAGGAGTACACGTACACCCTTAGACATAAGGCGGGAGTTGAAAATAAAGCTGCTGATGCTCTCAGTCGTCGTATGATGACCATCACTGAGATGAGAGCAGAAGTTGTGGGTTTTGACCAAAAAAAGAGGGATTATTTGGAATGCCCCGACTTCAAGGAGACCTACACTCTCTTGTCCACTGGCAGCACGCGCTTTGTGGACGATTTCCTATTGAAGGATGGTTATCTCTTCAAGGCCCAGCGGCTTTGCATTCCGAGTACCTCCCTTAGGAAATTTCTGGTCTGGGAACTCCACGTCGGGGGCCTCGCTGGGCACTTCGGACGGGACAAGACTATCGAATCCGTGGAGTACCGTTTCTTTTGGCCCAGCCTGAAGAGAGATGTTGGTCGGCTGGTCAGTCGGTGTCACACCTGCCAACTGGCCAAGCAGCATAAGCAGAACACTAGTCTTTACACTCTTCTACCTGTCCCCAGTTGTCCTTGGCAGGACGTTAGTATGGACTTTATTTTAGGCCTGCCCAAGACACTCCGTAGGCACGATGTTATTTGCGTGGTAGTTGACCGGTTTTCCAAAATGGCACACTTCATTCCATGTTCTAAAACATCTGATGCCTCTCACATTGCGAAGTTATACTTCAATGAGGTCGTCCGTCTACATGGTCTACCCAAAACCATTGTGTCGGATAGGGATGTGAAGTTCACGAGCTATTTTTGGAAAACCCTGTGGATGAAAATGGGCACCAAAATTCACTTTTTGACTGCCTTTCATCCACAAACAGATGGTCAGACTGAGGTAGTCAATAGGAGTCTGGGTAATTTGTTGCGGTCCCTGTTTGGTGAACACATTAGAGATTGGGATTCCATTCTACCTACTGCTGAGTTTGCTTATAATAATTCAATTAACCGAACCACGGGTTTAAGTCCTTCTGAAATTGTATACGGGTTCAAACCTAGACAGCCGTTAGATCTGATACCCATGAGTTCTAGGTATAGGATTTCTGAGTCTGCATCTGCATTTGCATCTCATTTGCATGAACTTCATAAAGACATTGCACAACAAATTGAAAAGAATAATCAGGAATACAAATTACAAGCAGATTTAAAACGTCGATTTAAAACTTTTGAGGTTGGTGATTTTGTTATGGTGCGGATTCGTCCGGAACGGTTCCCTCCAGGAACAGTTAAGAAATTACAAGCAAAGAGTGCTGGACCTTTCAAGATCCTTAAGAAAATTAACGACAATGCTTATATAGTAGATCTGCCTGCAGATTTCAATATAAATTCCTCCTTTAACATAGAAGATTTAGTGGCATATGAAGGTCCTGATTTTAACCCACAAAATCCACTATCAAAACAGCCTTGTGTGAACCCACCCTGTGAGATTCCAAACCTACCTCCACTACCAAATATTCCCAAATTTTCTATAGCAGAGCAAGTGGAGGCAGTCTTAAGTGATGAGATCATATCCACAAGAGGAGGACGAAGAAGATATTTGATCAGGTGGAAAGGAAAACCCGAGTCAGAGGATACATAGCTAGAGCGTGAGGAGCTGTAGCAGATTGACCCAGATGCACTTGAGATCTACGAGAGCGCCAGAGATACTTACTCGACGGAGTCGAGTTTTCTCCCACCCCGGGAGAATGATGGAGACATCAGATCATCATGGAGAGTTTACCAGCGACGTGGCCGCCGATCTACGGCCACGATCGAGTCGTTATATTTTTGAGTCGATGTATTTTGTTTTCATGCATTTTATTATTTGCTTATGAGTGTTTATTTTATTTCCCTTTGTACCCCTTTGTATGGGAATGGTCATGTGTAAGCCTAAGGGCAATTGTATCATGTCAGTTAGAATCTTTTGTATGAGGCTATTTAAAGCCCATTTGTTTTATTTTCAAGTTAATGAATGATGATGAAAATTTCTTCCTACACTTGTGTTTGTGAGTTTTGAGAGTTCTTGGAGAGCTTTGGAGAGATCCCTTGGAGAGGGAGATAGACACATCACCCACCAACCTTGGAGACGGCCGGGTTCGTGGTTTTACCTTCTTTATCTTATCACCACCTCATCGTCGAACTTCCCCACCCTCCACTTCTCACCGCCAGCCATCTCACCCGACCATTTCCCTCTCCCAAACCTCTCGGTCTCCCTTTACCCGAGAAACTCCCACCTTGCCGCCACCATTGCCCCATAAGCCGTCGGCCATAGCTCCTGGCCGCCGACCATCCCCCTTCATCCCCCCTTTGATCTGTTTCCTATTTCGGATTTGGTATATTTTGGAATACAATTGAATTTGAATTCAAAATATTTGAATTTCAAAATATTTCCTAATATACTAATTCTATTTTAGGAAAGTTTTTGAATGAGATCCCTTTGAGTATTTTCAATATTCAATTGGATTTAATTTTAAACTTTCCTAATCCTAGAACTTAAATTAGGAAGCTCTAATAATTCCCCTAATTACTCCCATCCCTCATGCATGCCACCGGCCACATGCTCTCACCCATTAATGCCATATGCAATTATTTCCTAATCCCCAATTCATACTTTAGAAATAATTCAAAATTCCCTTGATTTCTCTGACCGAATTTTCCTCCACCCGGATTGGATTACGTTATTGCCTAAGCGGTAACATCCCCTTTGGAAATAAAGTAGATTTCCTATTTTCTTTTCCCTGTTTTGCCGCCCAACTTCTGTTTTCCCTCTCTCACCCGTAACTCCCCTCCTCCCACTTCTTCTCCACATCTCATCCCCTATTGTTCACAGCCATACATTCAACCCTTCCCATCCATCCTCTCTACGTTTAGAGCTTATTTTCTTCTCAGATTTGAGAAGAAAACCTGAACTATTTCAGGCTTCTTGACAGCCATATCCAGAAATTCTTTGGAGGACAATTGGAGGTCATTATTTCTACTACTCGAGAAGTCTATCAACTGTTATTGACTCTCTACTCCCAACCATCCATGAATGGCGGATCCGGAGACTGAGTACGGTATCACGTGGGACGACAACGGCTACACCGACATCTTCCGTTCTACATTCTTCGACGTGAACCCGGAGATCGATCATACAATCGAAGAATATGTAGATCGTATTTTGTTCCAATTGACGGAAGCCATGAAGAGCATTTCGAAGGTCTTGAGTGGAAGATTTCAAAATCTTCTTAACGAGAGGTTTTTCTTTCTACTTGTCGTCAATTTCTTCTAATTCTAAATTCTCGTTTGGTTAAGATTGTATTCGCTAAAGCCTACTCCGAATGCTCTTGCTAAGCTTAGTAAATCATAGGAATTGAGCGTGATTTCTATGCATCCTAAATCTCATTGTTAGATTAGGGATTAAGTTGGAAGCTACTATTCTGTGTTGTTTTTATTTTCTTAATTATCTTGAATGTTCAAAATTTGGCGCATGTGATTTAGCCTATGCAAGATTAACTCCTTCATTGTTTTACTCGCCGTGGATAATTGCTAGTAATTTTATTCTGAACTTATTCTAATCGAAGAGTTGTGCAAAGCCTAAATGAAACTCATAAACATTGCATCTAAGTAGTCCTGCATCATTTTGACTTTTCTTTTGAATGACACACATTTTTTAGTGTGTTTGTACAATTCATTTGTACACTTTTTGACACACTTGCATAGTGCACTCGCACAATTTTTAGTGTACTGGCAAAGTTTTTAGTGTGCTTACATAATGCAATTACATGCTTTTCAGTTCATTTACACAATTCATTTTAAATATTGAGATGAATCACATGCATTTTTTAATCTTCTGCATGCTTCTCAATGTATATATATATATATTGAGATGAATCACATGCATTTTTTAGTGTACTTGCATTTACTTTTTCAATATACTTGAGTATTTTTTTAATGCACCTGGATAATGCACTTACATGCTTCTCAATGTATTTGCACAATGTACTTGCATGTTTTTCAATATCTTTACGTAACTCATTTGCATTTTTAGAGCTCTGGCACAATTCTAGAAGCAAAATGCATGCTTCTCGAGTAAGTGCATTTCTCAAAGAAACGACACTTCTCAATGTGGTGGTATGCTTCTCAAGACAACAACACGGTTCTCATGCAAAGTTCGTAATCAATTTACTTTTAGTCCGCGCAACAATTTTGGATATTAAATTCGAGCTTTCAGTAAGTTTGTCATAGCACATGCGAAAATTTTAGTTTAAAAAGATCTAATTTTGTATCTCTAAGGATTATAATCGCCCAGCATCTTCCCACTCATTTCGATAATTCATTAAAGTTACACTGCATCACAACTTAAGAGTCCCCTAGGGAAATCCCATGTAAGACAGGTTAATATAGGAGGCATTTTAATCAGCAAAGCAATATGCAGATAACTCTGCAATTAAGCGCGGAAAACAACTTTTTCCTAATTTCCACCACTCAACTAAAGAAGCAGAAATCAGAACAAGCAAGTAAACTGCCATTCTATTAAGCTATACTTTTCCAGATGTTAGCTATAAAGATTAATTGAGAATCAGAGATCACTGAATCATTGAGCATGACGACAGTTCCAAAGTAATTTGATTTCAAATTCTTTTGGTAGGATCAGTCAATATAAAGTGCTAAGTGCTAGCATCAGATGAAAAACCAAACTGATAAAAAGAAGAAATCAATATAAAAATGCAGCAATCCTGGATTATACCAACGAATAATGATCTCAATCATCGAGTAAAGGCATATATAACGCAGGATAATATAGGAGGCATTTATATCAGCAGAGTAGAACAACAACAAAGCAATATGAAGATAGCTCTGCAACCAAATGCAAAAAAGCAATATTTTCCTAATTTCCACCACTAAACTAAAAGTTAGTGTCCATAACAAGCAAGCAATTTGTAATTCTATTAAGCTATTATTTCCCAGATGGTAGCAGTAAGGATTAATTGAGATCACTGAATCACTGAACAAGATAATAGTTTAATATGACTTCAAGTTCTTCTGACAAGATCAGTAAATGTAAAGTGCTACGATAAGACGACAACAACAAACAAATAAAAGAAGAAATCAAAATAAAAAATGATGTCAAAAATAAAGCTCGCACAAACCTGTCCAACGTTATAAGCAGACAAGGAAGGTAGAAGAAGACTAAGAGACGGCCGATTACCAGAAAAGGTCTGTTTATCATTCATAGAACCCATTATTATAAGGGACAAATATTGGAAATTTCAGCAAAGAAAAGAACCGATCACCTTATGAGGAATGAGGTGACTGGCCACATTCTCACTCTGTAGCTGTTCAGGGGACTAAAACCATAAAAAATTGGTAAGACAGATGACTTCTACACAACCTCAAAGCATAAGATTGAGGCTTCGTTTGGGACAGCTTTCTTACTGCTTCATAAAGCAGCTTTTTAGTACAAAAATTAAAATTGGTATACTAGAAAGCTGCTTTAAGAAGCAAAAAGAAAGCCATCCCAAACGAAGCCTGAGTCTCACCTTCCCATAAGCAAGAGCATCTGGTTGTGCAAAGAAATTAGACATGAGCTCATCATGATTGCTTACTATTTCTCCTGCAGAAGAAAAAATATAGACGAGCAGAAAACCATATCAGATCTATTGATCTATAAAAAGATTGGAGCATGCCTTCTGGAAAACTAATTGATATAGTTTTGACAAATCTGCAATACCTTTCAAATACACAGGCCGCTGGCTTTTGACAACGCCAATAAAATCACAAGGAATAACTCTTCCCTGAAATTTCACAAAAAGTTTCTCAACATAGAGAGCATGCATTTGAGTTTAATTTCTGAGAAAAGTATAAGTACGTTGGTTTTAGCATATGTATCAATAGACACATCCAACTCATGTATGACAATAATTACATAAGAACTTAAGTCCACGTTTAGAAGCTGAAAAAAGTACAGACAACCCGTGCATTGGAAGGGGCCTGGAGAGGAATATGATTAAAGCCGAGGACTCTATAATTTTCACCTTGTGATGAAACATAATTAGTATGGATACTAATCTAAAAAAACTTTCGCAGCTAACGATCCTTGTGGCATTCATTAAATCTATAAGAATGAAACTTAATAGTGACAACTCAATGACATGAAATGAGTCGAACCCAAGGAGTAACCAAATCGCAAGTATGTCAATTAATAAGAGCATACACTTCAGTTTCCATTGCATGCTTCCACTTAGGGTTGTGGGAATAAAGATAGTAGGCAAAGCAAATAATATCCAATAAAAAAAGAGAGGATGCATGATCAAATGGCATATAAGAGTGCAGCAGATGATTAATATAGGTGTTTACCTTTACATGGAGTCAGTGGCAGAGCCAGGATTATCTATCTAGGGGCACAAATTTCTAATTTAAAAAATATCATCAAGTTTTTTCATTCGAACTTGAAATTGACATTAGGGTTTTAATTTTTTTTATTATAATTATTATAAGAAGATAAATTTTATAATAATAAAAAAATATATTGTCATGCTAATCTAAATTAATTTCAACAAAAATACATCTATCCCATAGAAGCAGAGGGATTTGCATGCAAGCAATGACGAATGACATGTGAGAGATGTAGCATGTCTACAAGAAAAACAAGAAGGTTCTAAAGGGGATGGCCTCCTTGCTATAAATGTCGGTTGACATGCAGATGAACATATTATTGTGGGCTCCAAAAATTCGGCCCCGGCCTCCGCCTGCTTGCTTTTCTTTCGGCGAGGGAGTTTTAACGGAATAAGTTCCGGGGTAAATTTTGGAAGGCAGATGGGTTTGTAGATAAGACACTACCCAGAGATTTCGCCCTCATTTTGCGAGGACTTTATGATCTGAGTTCTGGTTTCCTATAGGCGCAAGCCCCTATAGTTAATTACCCCTCCCGATCACGAGAGAGAACTTTCGATTAAGGCTAGTCATCAATCAGATTCGTATAGAAATACGTGTTATCTGGCATATAGTAGCAGGAATGGATTTAGGTATCGGTAGAAATTGAATTTGGATTTGAGAATCTGGAGAGTTTGATATTTAAAACTTGAAATTTCACCATCTTACACTTAAAGCGGATGGTGGGGGAATGGATGATGGGCCCGATCAAGATCCCATGATTCCGTCGTCCCAGGCCATCGTGGTCCCTGGTCTACTTAGTCAGAGGAGGTAGTCGACCCAACCTGACAGAAGGATCCTTGTCGGCAGCCATGGGTTGTTTCGTCCAAGGGGACCTTGTAGACCGGGGGTGGGTATTTGCCTAAGGGGACAAATTTGAATCCACCTTAGCTAACAGAGGGCTTTGTGCCCTATTGATCATATCCTATTGATTCATATCTCAAGGATTTGATGCCAATAAAGAGCGTATTGGCTCTGGCCATAACAGGTATATGTGGTGCCATTTGGCGGCAAAACCACTCGGTTCAGAGGGCCCCAGGTTGTCATAACTGTTTATCCTGCGGTGCCATTTGGCGGCAGACCGCCGGTTAGAGGACACGTACCACGTCCTTATTAGCAGGAGAGTATTTGAGAATGGATCCTAGTGATATTTTCGACTAGGCATTTGGCTCTTTGTGAGCAGAAGTAGATTTTTATTTGTCCACCCCGGCAAACTGTTGCGGAGGGTGGATGTATTTTTGCTTTAAGATATTGATGATTTGATTTCAATTTTAAATATCCGGACATTTGGGATGGAATTTGGAATTTTTGGATTTTGAACTTTCGGGAGGCATTTTGAAAGTATTTGTGAACCCCTCCGGTTGAGATCTGCATTCAACACGACCATCATCGGGGTGTTTGTGGGTCATTTCCCTTTGTTGATTGAACCTTGTCGACTTGGCCGAGCTGTCGACCGAGGATCGGGTTTCTTGTAGGCTTTGTGCCTTTTGTTGAATGAATTCTCTTAATTATAGGCTTTGAATGCCTAATATAAATGTATTGAAACAAATACACTGGTCGCCACAACCATGTATTCATTTAAAGGTTCGAACCCTGTCGATTTCTATTGATCTGTATAGAAGGATCAGGTTCGAAATAGAATTCACTTATCGACCCGCGCAGCATCCCTATGCATCACGTGTGTACCAATAACACGCTCGCCGGGGCCCATGCGGGTGATTTTTATATTGATTTAGACGTACCCCATTGTGTACCTATGTGTATACAAACTATAGTGTAGGTGCAGGGGTACTTTGAAGTATTTGTAGTTGTGTAAATAACTATCATCTGGATGCACACAACTTTTCATTTGAGAGCTTATACACGCCTTCTGTCCGCTAATATGAGTGTTGCGGATCCGGTGGCGTTGGATTGTAGATTGTAGACGCCTTCTGTCTGCTTGTATGAGTGTTGCAGATCCGGTGGCGTTGGATTGTAGATTGTAGACGCCTTCTGTCTGCTTGTATGAGTGTTGCAGATCCGGTGGCGTTGGATTGTAGATTGTAGACGCCTTCTGTCTGCTTGTATGAGTGTTGACTCCCCCTTTCTCAATCACCGGGGGAAGGACTTTCTGAACTCTGGAGTCAATGACTGCTGATCTACGAGCTCCTGAAACTGTTCGTAGGAGACCCATTGTTTCCTACATCATGCCCACCTGTCACCAATCTCAGGTGATTGTTGTACTTGTTTGACCTCGTAGGGATCGTCGTAGGAGATACTTATACTTGTGTCCACGGTGGTCCGTTATACATACGACATACACACCGTTGTTATCCACAAGTGGTTCGTGCTTATTTGGAAGGACCCGTGGTATTTTCTACGATCTCCTAGAGATGTTCGTAGGAGAGCCATTGTCATCTTCAATCATATCCACCTTTCACCAATCTCGGGTGGTTTGGTGTCTGGATTTGTTTATAGAGGACGGATCTTTGTCTATCTAGTAGTAGTGTTGCCTTCTCAATCAACAGGCGTTATAGGAATTGTCGTAGGAGATTCCAACAGTATATGTAGGAGGGACACCCGTATATTCCACGGCCATTCATTGTTCTCGCAGGTACGGTGCTCCCGATCTCATAGGGACTGTTGTAAAAGTCCACTACGTTCTTTGTTTATATGTGTTGAGGTGGTAGTGTACTTTAAATCACTATTAACCATACGAATGTTCTTGTTTGAACTCCCTTACACAGGATTCAAGTCTTATCCTTACATGTGTTTGGATCCAAGTTCAATTTCATTCGGACTTGAGTTTCATCAAGTTTACAAGTCCTTGCTTAATGTCGTACAGTCTGAGTTCGAACATGAGCTCGAAGTGCATGTTCAAATTGATTGTCCAGGGTCTTCTGAAGTTCTTTGCAAGTTCATTTTGTTCAAACTGATTTGAATTTGGTTCAAACTTTGATTTTATTTCATTTGGCCTTTTCATTAGTCACTTGAGTTCAAGTTCTGGTTCACAAGTCCTCTGTTACGAGTCCTCTGCTCATTTTAGTTCAAGTTTTGTGCATTTCTGTTCGAATACAGATCTTCTGTTTTTCTTCTATTGTTGCTCAAATGATGTCTCCAAATAGTTTAAGTCTTATGCATTTCAGTGAAAATTTCGGCAACATCCCGGCATATCCCCCATTTGGGGGAAAATATGGGAGCTGGGCCTTCCCACCACGCTACTAGAGCGTGTATGGTAGGTGTCCTTGGACACCGCGGCCGTACAAAATTTCATCCCACCACGCTACAAGAGCGTGTATGGGGCCTTCAGCAGTACCCGTACCAGAACAGCAGTGACTCCCCACCACGCTACAAGAGCGTGTATAGGGCTCTCCCACCTCGTCGTATGCGTCGCACCGGGCTCCCTCCTACCGTGCTACAAGAGCGCGTATAGGTGGTTCTCCGGTCCGCTGCAAACGTCGAGAATGGGATTTTGGACCATCATACCTTTCGTAACAGTCGTCGGCGGTGTCGGTGTCGAGGTCGGTGTCGAGGTCGAGGACCGTCCCCACCACGCTACAAGAGCGTGTATAGGGCTTACCCGCCTCGTCGTATGCTTCGCACCGGGCTCCCTCCTATCTTGCTACGAGAGCGCGTATAGGTGGTTCCCCGGTCTGCTGCAAACGTCGAGAACGAGATTTAAATCAGAAATTATACCTTGAAGTCCGGCGGTGGAGGGCACGAAAATCGAGGCGAGAGGAGCAGACATATTAATTATAATTAATTGGTAATTATAATTATCCTTAAATAATTATGTTTATTTAAAATTAATTATAATTAATTAAAGTAATTAATTATAATTATTATAATTAATTAAGATAATTAATTATATTTAATTTCAATTAATTAAAACTAATTAATATTAATTAACCTTAATTAATTAATATTAATCAATCATAATTAATAATAAACCAATTATAATATAATTAATTAATATTAATTTTAATTAAATTAATTATAATTAATTAAAATTAATTATAATCATTTAATTAAAATTAATTATTAATAATTATAATAACTAAAATTAATTAGGATAAATATAATTAAAATTAATTAAAATTAATTTTAATTAAATAGGTTAATCCCTCTCTCTCCCCTCTGTCTGATTTGGCGGATATGGGATTTGGCCGAGAAGCACTCCAAAAGGAGAAAGTTACCTACACTGCCGGCGAGCTCCCGTTACTGGCTCCGATCAAAATGTGCGACTTCCGATCCGAACAGGAAGGGAAAGTCGCTCGAAGGAGCAAGGTCGGACGGTCTCAAGGAGCCGGAGAAGCACACGATCGGGAGAAGGTTATCTTTGCACGAGCGAGCTCCTGTTCCACTTCCGATCAAAATGTTGAGCTTCCGATTCAACAGGAGGGGGAAGTCGCAAAAGGAGCGAAGTCGAACAGCCCAAATGAGCCGAAGAAGCGCGCGTTAGGTAGAAAGTTACCCTTACGGCAAGCGGGCTCCTGTTTAGGCTTCCGATCAAAATGTCGAGCTTCCGATCAAAATGTTGTGGCTCCCGATTCAAAATGTCGTAACCTCCGATTCAACAGGAAGGGAGAGTCGTCGAATGCACGAGAGACCGAGAGAGAGTGAGAGGAAAAGAGCCGCAGCTCTCTCGTTTCTCCAATATGGCAGAGGGATCGTGCGAGGACGTCCTCACAGGTACGTTAATTTTTTTTTTTTCGGTGAAGAGGTCAACAATTATATAAGCCTGTAGGCAACACCAATTAACCTGCTGAGAATAAATGTTGCCTGCCAAAATGCACATGATCTTCATAATAGACGTGACAACCCATATATGGGCACTTGTAATAAGCGCAATGGTCCACCTAGGAGTAATGACTTGAAACATGTAACCAGCACGACGAAGCTTCTTGCAAGCAAGAGCAAGAAGATTGTAGCGAGCGTGACACACTGCTTGCATGTAAAAGCAACGAGCATTTGATAAATGCAAGCTCCTACAAGCCTAATCAGAGATTCGTCCTGCATACAGCATACTACCTGCAAAAGCAATGAGCCTGTGATAAATGAAGGCATCTACGAACTATCGTAGGAAATTCATCATATATACAACGCTCACCCACAAGAAGCATCAAATGACCTGCGATACAGTGCTATGGCCCGCCTGTAAGCCGCGATGAAAAATTTACAACAATAGATACGGATCATTGGTGAACTAAAGCACTAAATTTATGACGCTAAGTTGACACTCCAGATAAATCGATCTACTTGCAGATGACAAATGGAAGATTCCTGATATGTCATATAGTGTATCTGCCGGCAAAAATGAAATCCTATAGGTTGAATGTTGATGAAAATGACAACATGCAGAGAATGAATGAGCCAAAACTACATTGTCAATGTGAAAAATGAAATTCAACGTGCTGCTACGCCACGCCATCAGATCTTCAATATTCATACAAATAAACAAAAGTTGTTTGTAAATGCCAAAATGAAATCATGCGCACTCATCAGCAATAGTCACTCGCATAGCTGACCAAATCTGAATATTGTAAAAGCACCCCCCCCCCCCCCCCCAATGCATCAAAATGCATGCTAACACAATTAAATACATGCATATCTTTGCAATATGTACGAGACGTCATGCAAATGCACCATTCAGCGAGTAAAATGCATCATGTATATACAAGTTCTAATATATGAAATGCACTACGCATATACAAGTGTACGACACAAGCATAGCATGACTGCATATAGTTAGGGATGAGTAGACATGTTACATGAATCCTCACCTAACATATGAATTACCATAAACATATACATTGTTTCATACAAAATACACGTTGCAATATGCAATATGCATCATACATACATATTGTATGCTACTGCATTAAGCTGCTACGCAACATGCAAAATATCATACAAGCATGCTGAAGCAACATGTAAATACAAAATACATCATACATGTATACATGAAGATACACAAATGCATGATGCAAAATACATATAAAAGTATACACTCGCATGGGCCCTAACGAGTGTGTTGAATGCACATATATGATGTCTGAGGATGTTGCGTGGGTCAATTTCAAAAGTCATCAAAAACTAAAATATTTAAAATTGAAATAAAAACACCAAAATACTTAAAGCAAAACACTCATCCACCCTCCGAAATAATTTGCTAAGATGAATATATATGAAAATTACTTCAGCTCACAAAGAGTGAATGTCTAGTCAAGAATATTACTATAATTTATTCTCAATCCGTCTCTTGTAATAAGGACGTGGCATATATCCAAATGGCACCAAAGGTAAACGTTTATGACCGGGTGGTTTTGCCGTCAAATGGCACCGTTAAATTACAGTCATGGTCAGAGCCTGTTTGTTCCCCAATGACGTCAAATATTTGAGTATTGAATCAATAGGATAAGATCGATAGGGTATAAAGACCTCTAATAGCTAAGGTGGACTCAAATTTGCCCCCTAGACAAATATCCATCTCACGTCTACAAGGTACCCTTGGATGAAAAAATACATGGCTATCAGTTGGGTAGACTACCTCCTCTTATTAAGTAGACCAAAGATCATGATGACCTAGAATGATGGAACCATGGAATCTTGATTGGGTCTATCATCATTCCCCCCACCATCCACTTTAAGTGCAAGGTGGCGAATTTTTAATTATAAATATTAAATCGTAAATGCCTAGACATGCTACTATATGCCAGATACTACATATCTCTTTGAGGACTAGCCTTAATTGAAAGTTCTCTCTCGCTATCGGGAGGGGTAATTAACTATAGAGGCTTGTCCCTATAAGAAACCTGAACTCATGTAATAAGTCCTCGCAAAATGAGGGCGAAATATCTAGGTAATGTCTTATTCAAAACTCTGTCTTCTGAAAATTTACCTCGAAACTTAAACATTAAAACTCTCATCGACGAGCCGAAAAAAGAAAGAGGTCGCGGAGAGGCCGGAGCGAGAATTTTTGGAGCCCACATAGACCTAAAAAGACTTGGTTAGAAAAATTTAGAAAAAAAATTTCTTTATTAGATTTAAATGAGAATTTAACTCTTAATATGACACAATGGAGAAAAAGGATTAATGTAGCCGACCCCATATAGTGGGATAAAGGCTTGATGTTGTTGGTGGTGTATCTTTTCATGTCTATCCCCTAGATTTCATATGTTTAAGAATTTATATTTTTTGTTCCTTAGTTTGAGATCCCAAGACTCTCTTTAGAGGACCAAATTCATGGTTGTTGATTGAGAATCTCATGGTCAAATTGGGTCAACTTCCTTCACTGCGTAGTAATCATGAGCTTGATAACCTATGATGATGAATCCATGAAATCCTGATTAGGTTGTTTCTAGCTTTTCTTATATTATTTACCTTTGATCATCACCCTTTTTGTGCCCAATCACTCTAGTTGACTTCAATTTAGAACTTCCATATTACTTCATTATACCTTAACCATACTATCCCAATATCTACCCTAACTCTCCAAATTTCAGTATGCATCTCTTGTAGACCCAAAACTTTTTCATTCTTCATCTGCTTCAAAGCTATCCCATCTTCACTATTTTTTATCTTCAAAGTAAATTTCTTCCTGGGAACTCAAATTTCATATTTATCAAAACAGAATTTGATTTCCTTGCTGTTTAGATCAATTTTTAAGATCCAGCAAATTCACTCTAATTATACCTAACTTGATCAAAGTCTTTACATTTTCTTTCTTCAACTAGTTTTTTATATTTAGTATTTCTCCTCTCTTAATACCTAACCTATTATTATATAAATTATCAAAAGGTTGTAGTCTTCGTTTTGCTACTGCCCTCTTATAAATCTTCAAGCTTCCTCATAATTACTTATAAATATTGCTTTGGATCTATCATGAGTTTTGGCAAAAAGAGAAAACTTCCCTTACGCCCTTTCTGTTCTAAATGAATGGCTTGCTGAAGATGTTTTTCCTTTTGTTCTTGAATATGAATTTTACCAAGCCATGTTGTAATAATTAATTGCAAGAGAGAAATTAAGTTCAAAGCATGGTCTTCATATTATGATAAAATATCCATTGTCAAAATCTTCCACGGAAAACCAATTGTTACATCATGTGCGGTCAACAGTGGCATTTTCCTTCTTGTGCTTGGCAGGCACCCTAGGACTAACGTAGGAAGCGCCATAAATATTTACAGGATCCACTATACTAACTCCCATTTAGCTGAAAATAACTAAAATTATCGCCACATTCTTAACTACTAAGCACACATGATGATTGAAAACTTCGCATATGACCTCTGCAAGACTGTAACTACTAAGCACCCCGTGCTTCTGCAAAAGAGCACAAAATCCACCAGCCATTTGAGCAAGAAGACCTAAGCTGTTTGCAGGTAAAGAGATGTCCTCACTACGATCTATGAAGTGGCAGTCAGAGTAAGCCAAATGAGACAACTCACACTTAAAAGAGGAAATTCAGTTAGGTGAAGAAGAATATTTCTATTAAACATCATGATAAATCTTTCAATAAACATATTAACAGAAAGAATACAATGCAAAAGTCTAACCAACATGATAAAATAATTGTACACCCGAGCCACAATATGATTACTTTTATTCGAATTGCTACAAATTCAATAAAAGCATTCTTACCTGATGTATTAGCTGGTAAAAACTATGCTGACCATTTGTTCCAGGTTCTCCAAAATCAATTTCACCAGTTTCAAAAGGAAGCGGAATACCATCAATGGATACACCCTTTCCATTACTTTCCATGCTCACCTATAGAAAATGATGTTGAGATTACAACATTAAAATTAAAAAGGTCAAGTAAACATAATGTAATTTACCATATCATTAATTAACTACCTGTTGAATATGTGGAGCAAACTTCTCGAGTGCTTGAGAGTATGGTAATATAGCCTGGAGACAGGAACAAGCAGAGTAAAAAGAATAGGTTTGATTAACTGAACCAAACCCCGAAACGACTAAAGTTGAAGACCAAAAGCAATTAAAATAAACACTTGCTCACTCTTGCCGGAAACCCATGAAATGAAACATTCCATACACTCAATAGACCTAGAAGCACCTGAAAAAGGAATATAGTGAGGATTACCAATAGTAGTGATACGACTTAAGGATGGCATTTCTTTGCTTGAATGGAAGCTTACAGGTATATTTTTATCAAAAGAAGTTGAATAGAAGTGGTCGTCAATGCTACGAGCTCCATTCAAAAACCTTTTTCAGCAACATAGAAATGTCAGTAGGGATTAAGCATGTATATTATCATTGCGCTGTAAAATAAACTGAAAAGGAACTTTTGGGTCTATGCATGCAATCAACCATATCGGTCAAGCCAACGATATCTCATCTGTGATTATGACTGTTACCTATGCATCTTTCCAAGCCATAAGTTAACGATTTGGGAAAGGCATACTATAAAATAAATATTTACGGTCCAGTGGAAGAAACTAATATTGTTTCTTAGGCAAATTGGTTATGTATTTATCAAACAGCAGAAACTAGACTTTTTATCATCCTCCAATACTAAAATTAATGATTTTTTTTTTCTCAATCCTTCTATTTGACAAGAAGAAAGAATAAAAAAATTAATTTTTCTTTCTTTGATTCTGCTGAGCTAAAAAACTGCAATTGATGGCCCACAAAAATGCATTTATCATTCAGGTAAATTACCAAACAAACCTTTAAAGCACGTACCTAACCATGATAGATCTCTGTTAGACCGGCCCATCCTGGGCCGGTTGGACCGGTCCAACAGGGACCGGTCCAGTTCTATACGAGGCGGAGACGGACGGGGCGGGCGGAAGGCGCGATCCGCGTGGAGCCGGAGGGGGAAAGTTAGGAGGGAAATTTTGAACGTGTGAGGCTATTTTAGGAAGTTTATGATTGTCCTTTATTGTCCTTTATGATTAATTCTGTATAATTAGGAGTTTGGGGGGAAAATTAGGGGGGCTTGAATTTGAGTTTTCTCTTTGAGATCTAGGTTTTGTTTTGGGCTCTTGGCTTCGCCGGAGACTTTGGAGAGTACGTTCTTCCTCTCGAATCGAAGAACAAATTGTATCTTTGCAATTTTATTCGTCTACTAATAAAATACTAGCCTTTGCTTGCATTGGATCTCAGTTTTCTCGCATTTCCTCACTGTTTTCCTGTGTAAAACTGCTGTCCACTGCTGGAGACAGCAGTTTTTCCCTGGTTCCGCTTCAGTTTTGGCTAGGAATTACTTGATTTCGAGTATTTCCTATCAAATTGGTATCAGAGCATCGATTCGGGACCACCGGCGGCTGAAATTTTAAAATTTCAGCAAGTATTTCCTTTCCGGAAGAAGATTGTGTGGGATCCGTTAGAAGAAAGATGGCCGGAAAGAAGGTGGAAGTATTAGAAGGCGAGTTCGGACAACTGAAGACAGACCTGGAAGGAAAGTTCCTGGAAATCTCCACCAACAATGACAGGTTGGAAGGGAGGTTCGCGGCTATGGAAGAGATGATGAAGAAATTACTTGAGATGAAGACTAATCCGACGGCGTCGGAAGCAAGAGAGACTGTCGGCGACCATGGCGTAGGAGGAAATCCGAACCCGCTTCGGGGGAGGAGGAATCCGGCTGTGGAGATCCTTGAGGGAGACGACGACATGCCACCTCTAGAGCCACTGTCTAGAGAGGAGATGAGCCTGAGAAACGACCGTCGAGGTGTTGATTTTCAGCGTCGAGGTGCTGATTTTCAACGTCGAGGTGCTGATTTTCAGGGTCAAGGTGTGGATTTTGAAGGCCGGAGGGGAGAATATGAAGGAAGTGCAGATTTTGGCGAAAGAAGAGAAGAATATCAGCGTCGAGGTGCTGAATTTCAGCGTCGAGGTGCTGATTTTGAAAGGGGAAGAGGGGATTATGACGATGGGTTCGGATACCAACGTCGGAGGGAGGGCCGGGACACTTGGGGAGTTCCTCATCTTCGAGGAATGGGAGGTTATGGAGATTACCGGGGTAACGGAAGGGATCCGAAGGTGAGGAAGTTGAAGATGCCCATCTTCGAGGGGGAAGATGGCCATGGCTGGATCTACAAGGTGGAGCGTTACTTTGCTGTCAACGGGTTGACAGATGATGAGAAGCTGACGGCGGCAGGATTGTGTCTGGAAGGGAAGGCGTTGGCATGGTATCAATGGCGAGACAGGAGAGAGCCTATCAGGAACTGGAGAGAGTTCAAGGATTGTTTATTAGAACGTTTCCGAGCCGATGGGGGAGGAGACTTCTATGAACAGTTCTTTGCTCTGACTCAGGAGGGGACCGTGGCTGACTACCGGGACAGATTCGAGTACTTGGCTAGCCGTCTGGATCACATCTCTGAATCGGCCCTGGAGGGGAATTTCATGAAGGGGCTCAAACCGGAGATAAGAACAGCTGTCAGAGTGCTGGAGCCAAGGAACTTGGGCAAGGCCATGGAGCTTGCACAACTGGTGGAAGATCAGAAGAGATCAGAAAGAGGAGCTAGAGGCAACTACTCAGGAGGATCATACAAAATGACTACTGCTGTATTACCCTCAAAAGGGGTAGCCCCAGGGAACCAGAGGGAGGTGCCCAAGGAGAAATCGGGTGGAGGAGGAAATGGGGGACAGTTCAAAAGATTGACCGACAAAGAAATGCAGGACAAAAGAGCAAAAGGGTTGTGCTTCAGATGCGATGAGAAGTACATGCCGGGGCACAAGTGCAAGGATCGATCTCTTCAGGTTCTCCTCGTTTGTGAAGATGAGGAAGACGAAGAGAGAGGTGGAAATGACCCCGAGGTGGAGGAGGATGAGAAGCTGCATCTGGATGTAGCAGAAGTCTCTCTGAACTCTGTAGTGGGATTCACTCCGAGTCACACTATGAAGGTGAGAGGAGAGATAGCTGACCGGGAGGTGGTGGTGTTGATCGATAGTGGGGCAACCCATAATTTCATTTCCACCCAGATAGTGGAGTCGCTAGGGATGGAGCTAGTGGACACAGGTGGCTATGGGGTGATGATGGGCACAGGAAAGGTGGAAATGGGTAGGGGAGTGTGTAGAGAGGTGGTGCTAAAGATTCAGGGAATCCAGGTGAAGGAAGATTTCCTTCCTTTGGAATTGGGGAGTACGGACGTCATCCTAGGGATGAAGTGGCTGCGTACATTGGGGGACTTTGAGGATGGAACTTGTGATAGGGGAGAGAAGGAGAACGATTCAAGGAGACGCTGGGTTGACCAAGGCTGGGGTTTCTCTCAAATCCCTAATCCGAACCATTCAGCAGGAGGGAGGAGGCTACCTGGTGGAATTGCATAGTTTGGAGGGGGCAGGAGTGGAGGAGGAAGGAGCTATACCCCTCTCCGTTCAGCCGTTGATTCAACAGTTCCAAGAGGTGTTTCAGCCGCCTCAGGGGTTACCACCGCAGAGGGAACATGAGCATGCTATTGTGTTGAGGGAGGGAGTATCACCCATCAGTGTACGTCCTTATCGCTACCCTCAGTTCCAGAAGGATGAAATTGAACGGTTGATCAGAGAGATGCTGGAGGCAGAGATCATCAGACCCAGCATCAGCCCTTTCTCTAGTCCCGTTCTGTTGGTGAAAAAGAAGGACGGCAGCTGGCGTTTTTGTGTAGATTACAGAGCACTCAACAAGGAGACTGTACCTGATAAGTTTCCTATACCAGTCATCGATGAGCTCTTGGATGAATTAAGTGGGACCGTGATTTTCAGCAAGATAGATTTGAAATCGGGCTACCACCAGATTCGAATGAAGAAGGAAGATGTTTCCAAAACAGCTTTTAGAACTCATGAAGGCCATTACGAGTTCTTGGTGATGCCCTTTGGCCTCACCAATGCACCTGCTACTTTCCAGGCCCTGATGAATAAGGTCTTCAAACCTTATCTCAGACGGTTTGTGTTAGTATTTTTTGATGACATCCTGATATACAGCAAATCAGAGGTCGAACATTGGGAACACTTGAAGAAAGTGTTAGAGGTATTGCAGGAGCACCAGTTGAGGGCAAATTTAAAAAAATGCTGCTTTGCACAAGCCAGTGTAGAGTACTTGGGTCATGTGGTGTCCAAGGAAGGGGTGGCAGCTGATCACTCCAAAATTGAGGCAATGCTAAAGTGGCCACTACCAAAGAATCTGAAGGCGCTGAGAGGATTTCTGGGATTGACAGGGTATTACAGAAGATTTGTAAAGGGATATAGCACCATAGCATGGCCACTTACGGAGCAATTGAAGAAGGATGGCTTCCTGTGGGGAGAAGCAGCCACATCCGCGTTCGAGAGCCTGAAGAAGGCAATGACTACAGTGCCGGTCCTAGCTTTGCCGGATTTTGCTCAGACTTTCATCGTGGAGACCGATGCATCGGGATACGGGTTGGGTGCAGTACTTATGCAGAATCGGAGACCCGTCGCTTATTTCAGCCAGGTATTGACTGCTCGAGCAAGGATGAAATCAGTATATGAGAGGGAATTGATGGCCATCGTGTTGGCCATTCAGAAGTGGCGGCCTTACCTATTGGGAAGACACTTCGTCGTCAGGACTGATCAGCGGAGCCTGAAATTTCTCTTAGAACAGCGGATGGTAACGGAAGAGCATCAGAGGTGGTTGTCCAAGTTACTGGGGTATGATTTTGAGATCCAGTACAGGCCGGGGGTGGAGAACAAGGCGGCCGATGCCCTATCCAGATGTATGGAGGAATTGCAGACAGTTGCTCTATCCGTGCCCTGGATGCTTGACTGGGAGGCCATCAGAGAAGAAAGCGCTAGAGATGAGAGTTTGGGAAAGATCAGGACAGAGTTACTGAAGGAACCAGATAGCCACCCGGGATACTCCATGGAGGGAGACAAGCTGCTGTATCAGGGAAGGTTTGTGATGCCTCGGACGTCTATCCACATCCCAAACCTACTCCAGGAGTTTCATGGGAGTGCAATAGGGGGTCATTCAGGCGTACAAAAGACATACAGGAGGCTAGCTGGGGAGTTGTACTGGAAGGGGATGCATAAAGATGTAGAGGAGATGGTAGCCAGATGTGAGGTCTGTCAAAGGAGTAAGTACTTGGCCATGTCACCAGGAGGATTACTACAGCCTTTAGCTTTGCCGGGTAGAGTATGGGAGGAGATCTCTATGGATTTCATAGATGGGCTGCCCCGTTCAGAGGGATTCACAGTGATCTTAGTAGTGGTGGACAGGTTGAGCAAGTATGCCCATTTCATTCCCCTCCGACATCCCTACACTGCAGTAACAGTAGCATCAGCCTTTATCAGAGAAGTGATCAGATTACATGGGGTGCCAGAGGCGATCGTATCAGATAGGGACAAGGTGTTCCTCAGTCATTTCTGGAAAGAGCTATTCCGATTGCAGGGAACAGTGCTCAAGAGAAGTACAGCCTACCACCCACAGACGGATGGCCAGACGGAAGTAGTCAACAGGAGCTTGGAGACGTACCTCAGATGCTTTGTTTCAGAGACACCAAAGCTATGGGCGAAGTGGCTATCCTGGGCTGAATACTGGTACAACACATCATTTCACTCGGCTTCACAAATGACCCCATTCAAAGTGTTGTACGGACGGGATCCCCCTCACTTGGTACACTTTGGGAGCAGTAGTACTCCTGTTTCATCAGTAGAGGAGTACTTGGAGGAGAGGGACCGGGTGTTAGAGGAGTTAAAAAGGCACTTACTGAGGGCGCAGCAAATCATGAAGAAGCAAGCGGACGGGCATAGAAAAGATATCCATTTTGAGGCAGGGGATAAGGTGTTTTTGAAGCTCCGCCCATACAGGCAGAAGACAGTCGCCAACAGGAGAAATGAAAAGCTAGCTCCAAGGTATTTTGGTCCTTATGAAGTGATAGAAAAGATCGGAGCAGTAGCATATCGACTAAAATTACCCCCATCGGCAACTATACACCCGGTTTTTCACGTCTCACAGCTGAGAAGGGTCATTGGTGATCACATCGCCATTCCCGAGCTACCGCCGACACTTACAGAGGAGTTAGAGGTGATCCTGGAACCTTTGGAGCTGAGGGGTGTTCGCCAGAAAGAAGAGGGAACTAAGGAAGTGTTGATCCAGTGGAAGAACCTTCCTGACTACGAGGCCACGTGGGAGCCATACGAGATGGCGAAACAGCAGTTTCCAGATTTTCACCTTGAGGACAAGGTGATTCTTTGGGAGGGCGGTAATGTTAGACCGGCCCATCCTGGGCCGGTTGGACCGGTCCAACAGGGACCGGTCCAGTTCTATACGAGGCGGAGACGGACAAGGCGGGCGGAAGGCGCGATCCGCGTGGAGCCGGAGGGGGAAAGTTAGGAGGGAAATTTTGAACGTGTGAGGCTATTTTAGGAAGTTTATGATTGTCCTTTATTGTCCTTTATGATTAATTCTGTATAATTAGGAGTTTGGGGGGGAAATTAGGGGGGCTTGAATTTGAGTTTTCTCTTTGAGATCTAGGTTTTGTTTTGGGCTCTTGGCTTCGCCGGAGACTTTGGAGAGTACGTTCTTCCTCTCGAATCGAAGAACAAATTGTATCTTTGCAATTTTATTCGTCTACTAATAAAATACTAGCCTTTGCTTGCATTGGATCTCAGTTTTCTCGCATTTCCTCACTGTTTTCCTGTGTAAAACTGCTGTCCACTGCTGGAGACAGCAGTTTTTCCCTGGTTCCGCTTCAGTTTTGGCTAGGAATTACTTGATTTCGAGTATTTCCTATCAATCTCTTACTTCAAGAAAATTTCAAACAAGAAATATTGCACAAAAGACTGCTTATTATTTAAAAAAATAACAAAACAAAATAAACGCCTGAGTTTCACAAAATGTTCTTAAAAAATCTGAGCTCTTGATTAGATATTTTCTGGGATTCGCAAGGAAATTCACTGTTTCTTTGTCAAATAATATTGTTCAAGTTGCTCAATCAGTGCAACTTCCGAAGAAATAATATGAATAATCCTTGTCTACCACCAATCTTCATAGTAAATTGCATCAGTAGCATGCCATATTACTAGCATACTCAGTGTTATGGAACTCTATTTCAAATAAGAACAGTTCGAATAAGTTGGCGTACTTTTCAATGATTGGAAAACCATATTGGAGAGATAAAGGCAGCACACCAACAGCACTACAAACTGCAAAAACAAGAAAAATCAACAACTCACTAGAAAAGAAAACCAAAACTCTGGTAAAATGCGGAATTAGAGGATGAATGATGATCATCACCACTATAGCGACCACCAACCCAGTCCCAAAAAGCAAAAGCATTATTTGGGTCAATCCCAAACTGTTCAACAAGCTACATAACAAAAACATAAAGATTAATGCAGCTTAAACATGGTATGGAATGAAAGGATAAATCGGTTAATTTACTTGAAACATGGATTAGAACACTGAACATGGATATAGATACAAAGAACACCAAGTAAAAAAATATCGTTCATGCAATAAAAAGCTTTAAAGAAAGTTTAGCCATTACATAGACAATGCCATACCTTGCAAAAGAAAAAAAAAACAGAAGAATGAAACGAAAGAAAACAGAATAAAGAGACAAATATGAGGCGTGCAAATAAAGAATGATATCATATTAAACAAAACAATGTGATTTAGTTACAATTTTTATAGGTCTGCCAACCTTAGCATTTCATGCCAGAACAGCTAACAAATTTATATAAAATACCATTCCATATGGTCTATACTCATAATGAACAACCATCTTTGTAATAAATTGCCTTTGATCTATGAGAAGACAACATATTGTTCTCATTCAAAGTCTTTTGAACTAAAATAAGCTAAGTAAAATTAAAAATTAAAAAAAAGAACTTTTTGAGATATATTAGTGTGAACTGAAAATGCAATGTATCATATTGAAGCCGGAAGTCACAGGATTGGACACAAGGAGTAATAATCTTGGCGCACCTTCAGATTTGTACTGACAGCCACCATATGCTTTGCTATTGCCTGTCGGCTGAAGGGCAAGCTTTCATTAAGTTATGAAAATCAAATTAAGAAATAAAAACAAATAAGAGAACCCATGAATTCTACCCCAAAGCATCAGAAATCCATTCCCTCAATGTCCGAGCATTCAACATAGTTTCAGCTGTTGTAAAAGTTTTTGAAACTACAACGACTGCATAAATAAATGAGGACGAATGTTACATGATCAGAGAATTGCAACTACTGCAAAAAATCATAAAAATGAGTTAAGAAAAGTGGAAATCAAAGTTACCCAATGTAGTTTCAGGATTCAAGCCAGTAATGCTTCGGGCAACATCAACCGGATCAACATTTGCAAGACTGCAGATAATAATTAAGAAAATATGTTGCATGACGCATATAATTTATTTTTCAAGAAGTGTTAGTACGGAACATCAAACTTAGTTTAACTTTTAAAGATGGATAAGAAAATAGCCATATAATTTTCAGCCTTTAATAAATATAAGAATCACACCTAATTTGACACTGCAAAATTATAAGTTGACTTCAAAAGAGAAGTGGATTTGCGTAAAGTCAGCAGCCACTACCATGGAACAAAGAGGCTGAAGCAGTATTTAGTACCAAGGGAACTAAAAAAACAAAATAAGTTCAGAAGATCATCAAGTAGATTGCTCATGTTAGAATATTATGTAGGTTCCTTGTATTGGAAACTAATTATATTAGGGGGATATGATTTAATATGCACATTATTGAGATATTATTCTTTTTATTTGTTTCCTTTTTGTAAGCCCTCATAGGTCTATTTATAGGCACACCATATTCAATTAATAATGCACAGAAATTATATTCCTCTAAACATGATATTAGAGTAGGAAAACCCTAGTCTCCCTTTCTATTATCCTACAAACCGCACACCTACCCCATAATTTGCCAAATGTTGTCACCTGCTCTCTTGTGTTTGAAGGCATTACCGCCCACTCGCGCATGTCTGTAAAAGCTATCACTTGCTCGTGTTTGCAAGTGTTGGCGCCCCCTCAGTCGCATGTTGCACCCTCTCATGCCTTACCTTGGATGGAATGCTTGTTGTCACTACCACACACTCACTCATGCCCCTTCCCTGCTTGCCTCTACCATTTCCCAAGCATCCACTTGCACTTGTGCTTAATGTCCTCACCAACATCTACATTGCACGCTATGTTATTTTGTGTCTTTTGCAAACTCAACTAAAGAAGGCTCTATAATTCCCAACCCGGCAACCGTTCTTTCTCATGTTCTTTGACTCAATGAGATATTGCCTCCATCTTGATCAACTTATGATCAAACTACCCTTGCTACAAGGCATTGTGGTTGGACATAGCCGTCAAAGTCGTGAGGGGCAAGGAGCCCTTCCTTCCATACTCTCCCTCTGTTCACACCAATCATCATTAGTAGTGATGTTAACTCAATTTTAACTATCCTCTTATTGCCTAACATACCACTAGACCGTATGATCAAGTTGATTAATCTCCCATAACTATCATTCTTTTAGGTTATGTCATGATCTCTCAGGAAGAATATGATTTCTTTCTCTATATTTAATTATTGTTATGTTTCTTCCTTTGGATTAGTTGCAGTTGTCTCCTCAACTTTATCCTAAATTTTAGATTAAAGTACCTCACATTTGACATGTAACTGCAAACCTCTCTCTTCTCTCCAAATGATCTCCCTTGTAAGTATGGCAGAAGGATCTCCCTCCACCTTATCTGAAAAAGATATACAAATCCTTCGAAAACTCTCTCTCTCTCTCTAAAGTTTCATAACAGTTTCGCATAAATTTATTTTGAATTCATTGTCTCACAATTATTTAATAATCTTCTATCCATCTTATTGTGTCAGATCAAAGAAAATGATTAGTAGAGACGTGGAGGTATTGATACCAGTCGGATCAAATCTTGATGAAAAATTTCATCCTATCTATTCTTCATAATGTACCCCTCAAACATGACATTTGCAAGAGGATGTACCTTGATGTATGCTTTTTGCTGATGATATTCTTCCTGTTGATAAGACTAGAGAGGGAGTTGAAGGTAAACTTGAATTATGGAGGTCAACCTTAGAGCATAAAGGTTTTCGCTTGAGTAGATCTAAAACGGAATATCTGGAGTGTAATTTTATTAGTAATAGACCTAGTGAGGGGATTGAGACTTTGGGCGATCAAGTCATTAATAAGAGTACACGTTTTAGATATCTTGGATCTATTGTTCAGAGTGATGGTGAAATAGATGGGGATATTATCAGCAGAATTCAAGTTGGATGGTTGAAGTGGAGGAATGCATCAGGCAAGGTTTAAAATTGCGTAAATAAGCCTCGAGGCATTTTTCGTCCGTGAGACGAGGCGTATGCCTCAAGGCGGTGTGAGGCGTAAACCTCACCGACGAAGAATTGCGTAAATGAGAATTTAAGAGTTTTAGCAAGTAAAAAATAGTAAGATTCTATCATACATTAAAAACATCTAAATGACAATTAAAATTAGGGGAAAGTAAAAAAATAGATGCAATAAAATCATGTCCCAAAGTACAAAATCACAAAATATTGGTCTATCAAAACTCCCAAAGTACAATTAAGAAAGAACATATATAATCCAATCATGTCCCATCACTAAATGGGTCTTCAAGGGAATCTTCTCACCCCTTCCTCCTCTCCTATAAAGTCCAATGTCTTCCAATCAAAACATGCACTCATGAAGAAGTAGACTAACACTAACAACTATTACTAAAGATGATAAATAGAACAATATGTCGGACTGCCGGGGGTCCAAGGGGGCACTGCCCCCTGGCGGGGTTCGACCTTGGGAAGATACCGAGTGATTTTGAAGTTTTATTTGTTTTTGAAGTTCGTAAGTTGTTTTTATGGGAAGATACCGAGTGGTACCGAGCATGTTCCTTAGCAGTATCAAGCATGTACCTAGCGGTACTGAGCGGTACCGAGCATGTACCTAGTAGTACTGAGCAAATACCTAGCTGTATCGAGCATATACTAAGCGGTACCGAGCATGTACCTAACAGTACCGAGCAAATACCTAGCTGTACCGAGCATATACTAAGCGGTACCGAGCATGTACCTAATAGTACCGAGCAAATACCTAGCTATACCGAGCATATACTGAGCAAGACCGAGCATATACTAAGCATATATTTGAGGCGTACGCCTCAGCCAGAATTGCGCAATTGCGCCTCTGAGGCGCGCCTCAGTCTAAGTGAGGCATGCGCCTCTGCCAGGAGAGGAATTGCGTAAGCCTTGAGGCGGTTTTGGGTCAAATTGCGCAGAGGCGCGCCTTATTGCGCAATTTTAAACAGAGGCATCAGGCTTGTTATGTGATAGAAATGTACCCCTCAAACTTAAGGGAAAATTCTATAAGATGGTAGTGAGGCCTGCAATGCTTTATGGTGCCGAATGTTGGCCATTAAAAGAGAAGCATAATACTAAGTTAAGTGTGGCAGAGATGAGGATGCTCAGGTGGATGAGTGGCTTTACCCTTAGAGATAGGATACGAAATGAGCATATACGTAAAAAGGTTGGAGTAGCTCCAGTAGAAGATAAGATTAGAGAGAGTCGCCTTAGATGGTTTGGTCACATAAAAAGGCGGCCTTTCGATGACCCGGTTAGGAGGGTAGAGGTATTAGATTTGACTTGTGTTAAGAAAGGTAGGGGTAGACCTAAAAAGACTTGGTTAGAAAATATTAGGAATGACCTTTCTTTATTAGATTTAAATGAGAATTTGACTTTTAATAGGACACAATGGAGAAAAAAGATTCATGTAGCCGACCCCACGTAGTGGGATAAAGGCTTGATGTTGTTGTTTTTGTTGTAGTTGTATCTATTCTTCATAATTACCATTGTTCACTAGCATTTTGTCGGATATGCCATTCTCCTCCAAACAAACTTCAAGATTTTGTATATGGTTCTTCATCTATACCCAAATTTGAGTGGCATGCATGTGACATGGGAAAACACCCGCCTTCTTTTATAACCTCCACCATTCGGCATTATTCTCATCCTTTTGAGTTAATTTTGTCAGAAAGTTCAGGTATTTTAAGTTTTTTATCAAGAAATAAAAGTACAAATTTTTATCTTAATAAAAACCTTCCATGCCAATGATACTTTAGAATTCATGCACTCTCAATTTTGCACCTACTTAATAGTATTATTCATCAAGCCTTAAACTCCAATACCTTTCCATAAAATGATGTTGTTGAATGCAAAAAAATTGTCACCGCATTCATGTTCTCAGGATATTGATATTTCACATAATTGTACCTCATCAATTTTGGGGATGTTGTCCTCACCCCCAGTCATCTCATCAATCACATCCCTTCTCCACTTTTTGATCACATCTTAGACATCTTCACTCTTTATCCCATTCAAGTTGTATTTTTCTTTACAAGATTTTTTTTTTCCTTACTATGTTCACTTGCTTCGCTAGCAAGCAATACTCTTGGTGAATATTCGGTGTATCTTCCTTGGGTGTTGTCGCACTCAAAAAAGTTATCGATGTTATCATCCTCATACATGACTACTATATTATTCTGTCAATTTAAGATTTCATGAGATTACATATTTCTTTTCTCCCTCCATCTTTGAGCCCTCCTCACCCCCATTTCCACTTTCCTTTAGAAGCCCCAATTCCTACCTCTATACCCTTACAGGTATACTCTCGAGAACCTCAACCTTCATGCACGACAACATCTCCAAGCACATTTTCAAATTCAATTAAGCATCCATATGTTGATGAACCGTTTGACTTGCATTCACCTATAACCCTCTAGAGAGGTAAAAATCAACACGATATTCATCCCATTCACTCAAATATTTTATTTGATCATTTATCACTTCATTTAATACATTTGCCCTATTTATATCATTTGTATCTCATCCCAAGACAAATTAAGATGTGCTAGTGATTTTTATATAGAAACATGCTATGGATGTTGAAATGGATGCCCCTATTAGCTAACAAGCGTAGGGCTTGGTTCCCCCTCTTGAGGTCAAACCAATTGCATATTAGTGGGTGTTCATTATCAACTTTCATCTTGGGAATTGGGATCGATCGATCACAACAAAACTCAATTGCCAATGGATTCACCTAAGTCTACTTTCACACTTTTTCCTCAATTGAACTGCTAAACTCCATCAAAATTACTTTATTTTTGTCTGTCAATCAAGATTGGACTATGCTACAAATGGATGTATGTCATGCTTCCTGTAAGGTGGCCTATAATAATATTTAGAGCTTCTGATAGAATCAACATCTTTTGTGCCTGCACTTGCTAGCCTCAAGGATATGACCACCTCGTTGCCTACAAGCATGAAATATTGATCTTAATCCACCTAATATGCATGCCCCTCATCTCCTTCTTGCAATTGAAGATGTAAATGATCATGTTTTAGAGTAGTCTTATGATTATGATGGGAGTCTCCAAAGCATTGATGCGTGGTGAAAGGAGATTTCAAATTTTGGTTGCCAAGCAGACGACAACAACAACAACAAGAAGCTTTTATCACACTATTTGGGGTCGGATATATGAATCTTTTTTCTCCATTGTGCCCAAGCAGACAATGACAAACAAAAAATGCCCCACTAGATTCACCAAGCTCTAACAAGCCATTATAAGTGAAATTTTATGTATTTTTCCCTTTTGGCTAAAGGATTTTTCATCTTATGCCTTCATGACATCTATAATTTTTGCCTTCATGACATCTATAATTTTATTTATCCCCAGCATTTCGTTGCAATTGCCTCATGTTATACTCAAATCATTAACTAGTTATAAAATTATGGTTTAAGAAAAAACTCTCAAGTATGTTGCTTAAAGGGAGAATCACAAAAATCTACCCAATAAAGTGATGATCCTAGCTTACATTAGCCACCATAATAGCTCTGTATATATTTCTAACTTTATCAAACATAATATTGCAAATTCTATCATACAATTTTATATTGATGACATCTTACTTATTAAAAGTGATCTTAATGTTATCTCCAAGGTAAACAATACTTGTAAAGGTGCTTTATCTAAAAAGAATTAAAAGGATCCACCTACTTTCTTGGAATTAAATTTGTTTAATAAAAAAGAAGTAAAACTATCTTAAAGGAAATATATTTATATGCTATTGTTCTTCTTGAAGAAACAAGACATCTTGATTGTAAGCTGTTGATACCATTATGGAGACTCAACCCACTTCAGATGGCAAAGAATCTCTTTCTCATCCATGTTAAATGTTAATTGGTAAACAAATTTATCTAATTCTACTAAGCATGACATTTCTTTTGTGATTAGAGTGATAAAGAGCCACTTGTTGATCGGAGAAATTTTTTAAAATGATGTACGTTGCTAATTATTTTGTCGAAAACAAAACCAAAAAAAAAAAAATTTAGATATGATGACAATCATTTGGTAACCCAACGACTGGCTCTGAAGGGGCAAATCCACGTGGCAGAGGGTCTAGCTGGTCAGGAGTTGGCATTCGGATGCAGGTGGGACGGTTCAAGTCTTGGGCTTGGATGGATGGGTCTAGTCACAAGTTGGGAGGCAAGTCGTTGCCTTTCTTAATGACTAGCCCCATTTATTTATTTTTTTTTTGCGAAATTATTGCAATTCACGGCTTTCTATTATGGTTCAATTTAATAGTTTATATTATATTTTAATTTAACGGTTTTATATTACAATTCACTTATATTATTCAATTAATTTGGGCAAATCGTTTAAAAATGAAAAAACTTGCCTATTAATAAATTATATTATAGTAAAATTAATAAATTAATTAGTAAATAATGTTTCAATAAAATTAATAAATTAAATTAGTAAATTATATTTTAATAAAATTAATAAATTAAATTAGTAAATTTTCTTATAGAAAATTTAATAAATTAATATATTATACGGGAAGTCATTTACTATTTAAATGACTTGCCCCTCATATAGTATATTAATTTAATTAATTAATTTTATTATACTAAAATATACTAATTTAATTTATTAATTTTACTAAAATATAATTTACTAATTAAATTTAATAATTTTACTAAAATATAATTTACTAATTTAATTTATTAATTTTACTAAAATATAATATACTAATTTAATTTATTAATATAATTTGTTAATTTTACTTAAAAAATAATTTACGAATATAATTTGTTAATTTACTAATTTAATTTATTAATAGGCAAGTCGTTACCTTTTTAAACCACTTGCCATTTACTTCTAATTAATTAATTGAACTATCATATAATTTAACTGTAATATAAATTCGTGAATCGAAATAATTTAGTGAAAATTAAATTAAATGGAATTAATCGTTAAGAAAGGTAATGACTTGTCTCACCTGCAGCCATTGCATCGGGACCAGACCCATCCATCTGAGCCCAGGACCCGACCCGACCCAACTGCCCCCGAACGCAAACTCCCGACCAGCTAGACTCTCTGCCGCATGGCATGTCATTGGGTTACTAAACAACTGCAATCATATCTTTTTTTTTTCACTAAAATAATTAGCAACGGACATCATTTTAAAAATTTGTCCCTTGTTGATCAATCCTTTTTAGTAACACATCATATATATTAAAAATTCTGGAAGAAAATAGTTATAAAATTAAAATTGACACCTTAAATGTTGAAACTTTCTTTGATATTGATCATGATTGCTTGTTTGAAGATGGAAGTCAAACTCAGGATATTATTTTTATTGGTGGGCACCTAAAAAAGAAAGAAATTAGATTTTTGTGACCAAATCTAGGGTTGAAATTGAATACAAAGCTATGGCTCATTTTGTAAGTAAAATGATATGTGGTTATAGAAACTTTTTAGTATAAATTAACTTTTCAACCACCAAAATTATCATAAAATTATTATAAAAGCTATTATATATCATCATATAATATTTTTCAATTTATTTGACTTGAATTTCTATTAATATATATTTTTGCCAATGAAATATTCATATTATTTAGTTATTAATTAATAATTATTTACTTAGTAATCATGTGTATAATTTATTCTTCATTATAATTTTGACCACTCATGCAATCTTAATTTTTCTAACAATTCCATTAAATTTGCTAATTATGATTATTATTATTTTAATTATGAATTTATGATTAATTAGCTAATAATATTATCATTTGTTTAATTAAGGAATTTTTCTTAAGTTATATATCATTAAATATTCTTTAATCATTTCTAATTATCTTTAAGTTCCCAATAAATTCTATAAATTTGTTTAATATGATCTTACATGTTAATTCTTATTTTAAAAAATTCCAAAATAGTCCCCAGCCTATTCGATATAGCCAATTTAATCCCAAAATATCACGTTGCTCTAATTTAATCTTAGAATATTACGTTGCTCCAATTTAGTCCATTGACTATACAAAACGGATCCAAAATAGTCCCTCGCATTATAAATATGATATGAAATTGATCCCATAGTCCTTTTATTTTAGAAAATTGATCTCAATTTAGTCTCAAAGGGACAATTTTGGATCAATTTTGTATAGTTGAGAGACAAAATTAGAGCAAAGTTATACTCTAGGACTAAAACAGTCATTTATGAATAGTCGGGGTAATATTTGAAATTTAATTATTTATTTTAACTTACTAATTATAATTATTTTTTATAAAGAAGGCTTGCTTTTCGGTGCATCACCGGCTTTTCGGTGCATCACCAGCTTTCTATGTGCATGGTCAAACCACATTGGCACATCTTCTATAACCTTATCCTCAACCACATGCAATATCTCCTTCCCAGTTTTATATAAAGATGATAGCATTCTCAATTATACCACAATTGTTCGCACATAATAAAAATTTTGATCTAGCATGAAAAGTATCATGCTCAACACTAAGCTTGGACTTACTCGGCCAACCAACAAACAACAACAAACTTTTATCCCACTCGTGGGGTTGGCTACATAATTTTTTTTTCTCAAGTCCTATTAAGAGTCAAATTCTCATTTGAATCTAATAAAAAAAATGTCATTTATAATACCTTTTAATCAAAACTTTTTAGGTCTACCTCTACCTTTCTTAACATATACCGGATCTAATACATCTACTCTCCTATCAGGATTATCAGAAGACTGACGTTTTATGTGACCAAACCATCTAAGTCGACTCTCTCTAATCTTATATGATATTGGAGCAACTCAAACCTTTTCACTTATATACTCATTTTACATTCTATCTCTAAGTGTTAAGCCACTCATCCACCTGAGCATCCTCATCTCTGCAACACTTAATTTTATGCTTCTCTTTTAACTGGCCAACGAAACACTAATATAAAATCCACTTGCTTATGACTCAATTTTTATCAAGTAGTATCAAATCAGTAGTTGAATCGGTGAATCCTATGTGCCAGGTCTGCATAAGCAGGTCTCTATTATATACTACCAATACCAAATTTAAATGGCTTGTGAACTCAATAGCTTCACGATTGTGGCATACCACGCAGGAACGCCAATTTGTTTAAAACAGAAATACCATGTTAAACTTCTTTGCATAAAGTTATCTTGACACTGCAGCACTTGAAGTAAAGAGCTACCTCTGTAATATGATTTACCCTTAGCAATGCATATTCCAGGCTTAAACACTAGGCCAAAATTTGATACAAAGACTTGGGGAAATAATTTCCAAATCAAATTGTCCCAGATCAAAAATAAAATTAATGAAAAAAGAGGCAAGGGATCCATCATGGACATCTAGTTATAGCTGCCAAAGCACTTAAATTGAAAGAATGCTTTAGACGAAGACATTGCATGATCCTGTGTTAAGATAACATACTCATAAAAATTAACACCATTACATGCGAGTTTCAGACATCTTCCGAAGCACAATAAAAACACTTATATTAATAAAAATATAACAGCATTGTTAGTAGCATACAAACTGAAGGAAACATCCATAATAATGATAACAATCAAAGGTCATGTTAAAACTTGGGCTTTGTGCTTTGAATCTAAGCATGATTTACTAAATAGTAATCCAGACCATATAAGTGTTAAGCACTTACAAACGGAGTTGTCTCCCTTTTGCAAACTCTGCAGCCTCAGGATCTAAAAGATATTTTAGGAAGAAAGAATCATACATTTTCAGTAGCTTATAATTATCGAAAAACTAGGGCATAAATTTGAGTTGCACTTGATTGACTCATGCATAGAATTTCATATTGTAGATAGAAGATTGCATTCATTGTACCAGTCTGAAGAGCAGTATGCACAAATAAAGGTCCAAGAAAGCTTCCACCAATACCCACAGCTATTACATCCTTCAATGGTTTTCCTGTTGCTCCAACCTGATGCCATTGTATGCCAAACAATCAACCATGACATTTTTTATAAGGAGCAAATGAACTATTCATTGTTTCTTACCCATGAACCACTTCGAACCCTTTCAGAGAAGTCATTGATCTTTTCTATTACATGCCAAACATCTGGAACCACATTCCTCCCATCACTACGAATAACTGAATCCCTTGCAGCTCGCAAAGCAATATGCAGCACAGACCTGTCCTCGGTACTGTTTATCTGAAATTTCATATGCAGTTTTATATAACCACAGAATGTATAAGTTAGAACTTATAAGGGTGGAAAACTCTGAATTTAGAGAAGTGAGGGCATGCATGCAGCGCATGCACTCCGCACACGGAAGATGTAATAGATATAATATTCTACCTAAATGAGTCATTACTCATTAAGCATTTTCAAATGTATCCTTGATGATTTACATAATAGGTTTGGTATAAAGGGAGAAGAAAATGAGATATATAGAACAAAATATACAAGATCGAATTACTTTAATCAAGTTAGATGCATTAGAAGTGAAGATAATATGATCTTGATTAAAGATGAATAAATCAAAGAAAGATATAAAATATTACTTAGAGAATTACTAAATAAAAATTTTAAGAAAGAAATTATTTTGGAAGAGCATAATGAACAACACAATGAAGCATAATATAGAAAGATCCAAAAAATTAAAAGGTAGTTAGCTCTAAAGAAGATGCATCAAGTACTAGGTTGTAGGACTAGATGAGATGGCTTGTTGAGATTTGGAGAGCTAAAAAGGACATTATGGTAATTTGATTAATAAATCTTTTTAATAGAAGTTTAAAGACAAAGAGGATGCCAAATGATTGGAGAAAAAAAATCTTTTGGCACTAATGTTCAAGAACAAAAGTGAAGTTCAAGATTATGCTAACTATAGGGGAATTAAAATTTATGAGTCATACAGCAAAGCTATGGAACATAGGTTTAAAAAAATTAAGTCAATTTTGGAGAACTAATTTGATTTCATGCTAGGAACATCTATCATGGAAGCAATTTGTATTAAGAAAATTAATGGAAAAATATAGGGAGTAAAGAAAATATCTCTATATATTTTTATTGATATTGAGAAGTCTACAATATCACAACAATTGATTTGGTGCATATTACAACACAATGGTGAGTATCAAATATATTTTAACATTATTATAGATATATTTATAAAGCACTAACTAGTATTAGAATTAATTGTGGAATAACCCAAGAAATTTGAATTACAAGAGGTTTACATCAAGGGTCGTCATTGAGTCCATATGTTTTTGTGTTATTTATGGGGATACTTACAAAGGATATTCGAAGTGAAGCATCCTGACACATCTTTTTGCAAATCATATAGTTCTAATTGGTGAAACAACCACCAAAATAATTTAAAATAAAAATAATGAATAAAATATTCAAAAGAAAGAGAAATCATAACTAATAGAATGAATACTAAGTATAGGATATATAATTTTAGTTGGGTATATTAACAATTATGAATCAATATAATTAGACAATGAGATTATATCTATGTGTGATAAACTCAAATATATTATATCCATTATACAAAATAATGAATATATAGATGTGAATATAACTTTTAGAGTTTAAAACTAAATGGTTAAAATAGAGAAGCATCTCAAGAGTATTATAAGATAAGAGTGATATCATGAAGATTAAAAAGTAAATTTTATAAAACCGTAATTAAGCAACCGATGTTATATGGATATGAAAGTTGGACAATAAAAAACCATTGAAGTCAAAATTGAGGGTGCACAAAAAAATAATCAAATGGACATGTGGCAAAATTATAAATGATAAATTAAGAAATGATTATATTAAAAGAACAAAAAGAGTGAAATATATTGAACGGATTTAAGCACATATAATGAAAGGTGAAAAATGCTTCCATTAGATGAGTAAATAAAATTAGAGTTAGAGGATTAGGTAAGAGAATAAGATAGGCCCGTGGGTGCATGGATAGAAGTTGTTCAAAATGATTTGTAAAGAATAAATGTAAGATCTCAAACATCACTAAACATGAACGAATAAAAAATAAGTATTATAAAGTTAACCCCAAATAGTTGAAATAATCCTAACGATGATGATGAGAAAGATCAAGAAGCACAAACTCAAGGAAAAAAGATGAGTAATAAAAGTTCATTAATATAGCTTCTGCGAAGTCTGCTAAAAATATACAGAAGAACCCAACTATTATCAAGTTTAAATCTTTTCCCTTAAAGAAAAAACTTAAAACCAAGATTGAATCCCAAAAATCTACGGAAAAATGATCGTGAAAGACAATAATAGCAGCCGGGTAAATCTTTTCCCTTAAGTAGTATAAATATTGATTGAAGAGAAAATAGTGTGGCATGATAACCTTCTAATGCAAACGGCATCTAAAGCAAATCAAGAAAAAAAAAATTTTTTGAAATTCAAATGAAACCATAACATTGTTCGCATAGAAATATTTATCCGGATATCTTGCATACATGCTCTCCATTGTACATTCTATTAATCTTCTCTCTAAGATGAGCTGCCTGCAATAACATACAAGAAGAAGTATTGGCAGAAAACCTCAATTTACAAGAGCAATATTTAATGAACCAAATAAAATAGCACCTCTGCCAACTTGAAAAGTTTCTCCATTGTTTCCTGGTCTGCACACTGCCTAGAATAGTCCAAAATTATCCCATCATACTCCCTGTTAGAGAGTTTATTAAGAAAATGAAAGAGGGGAATCGAAGATTCTTCAAGCAACATTAAGTCCTTTGGCCTACTCCATTCTACAAAATAAAACTTGCTTCATACTTAGATAAATTAACAAAATTCTAAAATTAAAAAAAAAATCATACACCATCATTGATTTGCACCGCTCAACATCAGCCAGGAGATCACGCAAGTGCATCCTTTTTATCTCCTCGACGTTTCCCTGCATAATGAACCATTTAGTGTTGAATCAAATTATAGCCGAAATAATAGCTCGGAACGAAGAACTATACCTTCAAGTCTTGCCATTCCACCGCATCACAAATCAGAGTACGCGACATAATAATCTGCAGCCATTGAGCGAAATAATTGAAATTTTCACCAATAATCTCAATTGGATTGGTAAATGCACACAACTACAAACTTACGAAACTCTGAAAGTACAGAGATAAACAAAAGAGCAATAAATAAAGTTGATCGGACTATCACCAAACAGAAAGGAGACTAAACTACAACATAGTAAGAACAAATAGTAGATAAAACGAGACACCAAAAATCAAAGGGAGGTGATATTCTAAAAGCATTCAGAAACTTCATTTAAAACCCACAGACATTCATTGCCACTCCCACTTTATCAAAGAACCAATACACACGATTTACAAGTTTCTCCAGAAATAGGCATCGGAAAGATTTGACCGTCGAATTATGAGATGAAACATCAGCGATTACTGGATTGGATGCCGAAACTAGTAAGATCGAGGAGAGTTGTAGTTTAAAAGGCTTACCTTCTCGTGTCCTGGTGTGGAAGGATAGTGGCTGAACGCCGATCTCTAACCCAGTGACCAGGTGCCCGTGGTTTCTCGTTTTATATATCCATATTTCGTCGGAGAATCGGATATGCCTTGGATTCGCTTGCTCTGGTTCGCCCGCTCTGTGGTTGGGCCGAGGTGAAATTTCGCAAAGAGACTTTCCTTTATTTATTTTATGAAATAGGCACCTATAAAAGGAAATTAGCAAAAGAGCCCGATTTCTAAAATTTCCCATCCGGTACTAGCAACCGTAAAATTCTGCGTTTGGAATCTATATTTCTTCTGGAATAGTCGTTTCAAAATAGGTAAAGACTCGGGTTTGGATCCGACTATAAATTGATCAATTCAAATTTAATTCTTTTTTTTTTTGAGGAATTTTGGGGCAGAGCCCATTTTATTAAAATAAAATAAAATACAAAGTTCAACAAAATGCTAAAAACAACAAAACAAATAAACTCCTAAAAGAAAACAACCAGCATTCTATAACAATTATAGAATGTGGTAACTTAAACCACAGAATTTAAAGGCAGACGAATAATCCAACAATAAAATAAACACCAATAGAGTTCTATCTCCACGAGCAGCCAGAAGAAATCAGTCGTCGACCAAAATCTAGCAATTTACTCAATCCAAATGCAGATCAGAAGAAAACAATAGCAGAATCTGAGCCAATAGTAATCTAGAGAAGCAAATTATATTCTTTCACAGCATATCCAAAACCAAGCCAATTAATATTGTATCCAGTCAGAGTCCGAAGTGAGGCAAGAAAACTTGTCCAGTATAAACCCCCGATCGTATCTCTGAAAACTCCAGGTCGCTGAGCCTTTTGAGGTTTTCAATCTAGTTTCATATAACCTCGTCAACAGTCCAGCCATGCAAGAAAAATTGGGATTAGTAAAAATATTTGGAAAATTACTTTGAAGATCATCGTAATTCTTCCAATTAGAGGTTTTTAATTTAATAGCATTTCTACAGTATAGTGAAGGGTCAGAGGAGAGACCCATTTCCCAGAATACCTTATGTTATTTCTTTCAATCCAGAGGAAATAAATCAAAGTGGAAATAACCAAATAAATAAATATTTTCTCCTTTTTCAGAAAAACTATTAGTATGATCATAATAATCCAGTAGCTGCAGTAGAGTCGGTCTCATGTAAAACTTATTCAATTGAGGAAATAAAGAAGAGATAACTAGAAAGGAATAATCATATTCAAAGAATAGGTGTTTATGATTTTCATTCTCATTCTGACAAAAAACACAAGCGGGATTAATGTCAATATTCCTTTTAATCAATAGGTCAGCCATTTTTAATCTCTCTAAAATAGTCATCCAAGTATAGACCAATAAACGAATAGCATGCTTTTTAAACCAAATGTATTTATGCCAGGAAACATCTGTAAGATTCTCATAATAGCTAGCCAAGAAAACTCGATGGGTCGGATTTGGTAAGCCATCCCAGAGCAACATCGGTTGCTTACCAATAGGAATGTTAATAATTTCATCCATCACAATTCTAGGAGTGTCCATATTTAATATCCGCATATTCTGGAAAATAAAATTTTTGATCGGAACAAAAGAATCAATAGGGGGGTTAATGATATCAGCAATGGCTTTACCATTACACCAAGGATCCCAATAAAAAGAAAGATTGCTATTGCTCATAATATGTAAAGAAATTTTCCTTTTAATCTTACCGACAACTTCACAAATAATTTTCCACCTTTTGGATGCATCAGCTGGAGGTTGTCTCCAAGGAGAGGAGAATTTACCTCTATACCAAAAAGCCAATTCACTGTCACGGGATAAAATTCTCCAAATAAGATAGCAGGTGCAGCTGTGGTAAAGAGCTTTAATAGAGGTTAGACCCAAACCCCAAGTCTTCTTAGGACTACACACAATAGACCAAGAAATAGTATGCATCTTATTTTCATTGATCTTACCATGAAATAAAAACCTGGAGCATAACCTCTCAATAATCTTGCAAATGTTATTGGGTATAATAGCACCCCTTATCCAATATGCTAGAGTATTAGCAATAGAAAATTTAAGAAACTGAATTCTCCCCGCTAGAGATAAGAATTTAACCTTCCAGCCTTCCAGAAGCCCAGAAATTTTAATAATCAGAGGTTGAAAGTAAGAAGCATTCAATTTGTTAGAAGAAATAGGTAAACCAAGATAATTAAGGCAGTGAACCGAATTATCAATACCCAAAATATTACGAATTTCTTCTTGCTGCCTTGAACGGATAGAAAAAATAATAGAACTCTTAAGCGCATTAATATGAAGAGCAGAGGCATTACCAAAATCTTCAAGAATTAATTTGAGATTGCTAACATTATTAATAGAACTCTCACTGAAAATAAGCACATCGTCCGCATAAAGTAAGTGTTTATACGTACTCATGCCCATTATCCAAGATGCCCTTAAAGTGATATTTATTATTATTATTATCATGAAGCATATTGGATAAAACATCCATCACAATGCTAAAAAGAACAGGCGAAAGCGGACAAACTTGCCTGAAGTAGAGGAAAAAAAAACCTTCCAAAGAGCTATTTAAGCAGATGGAGAAGTGCACATTGTTAATGCATCCTTTAATCCAATTTAAGAATTTCTCAGGAAACCCTTTAGTCCTCATATGGTTAATAATGAAACCTCTAGAAACCGAATCAAACGCTTTAGGAATATCTAGTTTAGCACAAAATAGATTTCTAGACTTATTAAAATCTTTCAAGATTTCATTAGCAAGTATAATATTATCAGTAGAAGATCTGTATTGAATAAAGCCAGCTTGGCTATTATGAATAATAGAGGGTAAAACACTCTTCAATCTGTTAGGAAGAAGTTTTGCAATAATTTTATAAAAAACATTACAGAGGAAAAATCGGTCTGAAATTAGAAATAAAATTAGCATGAGAATTTTTTGGTATAAGAATAATAGCAGTGGCTTCAACCCCTTTAGGGAGATGCCCATATTTCATGAAATTTTTAACAGTGTTGCAAACTTTAATAGCAACAACATCCCAATTATCCCTATAAAATTCAGCAGTGAAACTGTCGGGGCCAGGAGAAGAACCATAAGGAAGAGAGAAAACAACATCTTTGATGTCCTGATTCGTAAAAGGAGATAGTTGGCAGCTTCATTAGTGAGAATATTCCCAGTAGAAAGATCCATAGTATTAGCATGAGGAGGTATGGGAGAATTAAAAAGATTATTAAAGTGATTGATCAAAACTTGAGCAATATCATTATGATCCGTAAGGATGCCATCTCTGGTATTGAGAAACTTAATACTATTAATATTATTCCTGCTTCTAATCTTAGCATAGAGAAAACCCAGGTCCTCTTCTCCAGCAGAGTACCATCTCACCTTAGCTCTTTGAATTAGCCAGGAAGACCAAGATATTTGATAATCAAAGAGCTTATCATTAATATCTTTTAACTTGGAATTGAGAGAAATATCCAAAGGATTGTTCTCAATTTCATTCAAATAAAGTAATTGCTTCTTTTTAAGATCCTCAGTGGCATTGGAGATAAAGTTAGAGGAATTCCAATTTTTCTTCTTAAGAAAACATTTCAGAGTTTGCAAACTAGAGCAAAGAGAAGAAATAGGACTGTATTGGGATGATTGAGAAAAGCATCCAAAAGAATATCTTTAAAACTAACATATCTAGACCAATAATTCTTGAAGAGGAACCTGGAAGGCTTTTGCCAAATAGTGTCAAAAAGAATAATCAGAGGAGAGTGGAAAGAACAATTAGAAGAATCCACTTTATAGTAAGACTTAGGAAATTTATCCAACCATTAAGTATTAATTAAAGCCCTATCCAGTTTACAATGAATGGGATTATCTTTCTACTGATTAAACCAAGTATAGTATAAGCCAACCGAAGAAAGATCAATGAGTTCACATTCAAAAATGGCATTATTAAAATCCCCAAGCCAACTGGGATTTAAAGTAGCACCTCCCGTCTTATCTTGGTCATACCTACATCAATTAAAATCACCAACTAAAATCCAAGAATGAGATATATTTTTAGCCAACTCTCTCATGTGAGTCCAAAGAGTTTTTCTATCATCAGAAGAATTCGCAGCATAAATAACAGAAATAAAAATATGAAGTAGTAGAGTCTAATAAGATCTTCTCGTAAATGATCTGGGAGGAAATCACAATTGGATTAAATGATATAAGAGACTTATCCCATTTAACCCAAATTCTGCCAAGAGATGAGACATTAAAATTATGACAGTAACCTTCATTCTCAAAAAGTTGATGCGATTTAACAAACCAAGGATTATCAAGAGAACATTGATGAATTTTTGCTTCAATAATGCAAAATAATTTCAAATTGTGAATGTTAATAAGATTTTTATATGCCAAGATTTTGTCCGGCCTATTAAATCCTCTAACATTCCAACATGCTATAGGAGAAGGATTCATTTGGATTTTGAAGTGGAGGGCTTTGCCTTTTTGGCAGTTTTCACTTTATTAGTCTTTTTGACATGAGAAGAAGGAGGATTTTTGATATTAGGAGATTTCTGAGTAATCAAAGTGCTATTCTCCAGAGAAGAATTAAAGGGAATTTTATCAGTGATATGGGAAGAAATCTCTTCCACATCATAATCTTGTTACGACTCAGATAGGTTTTCTTCATTTAATATGTTGAATTTTTTGGTTGTGGGAATGTCTGGAACAGCTTCAGTGGTTATAATGATGTTAGGATCATAAGACGAAATCTCTTATGTAGGGAAATTAAGATTAGGAATATTATGTTCCTTTTCCTCAATCTTCCTGAGAATTTGAGGAGAGATATGTAACTGTTCACTAGTTATTTCCATATTAGTAGTAGGTTCAGGTGGAGAAGGGGAGACATATTTGGTATTGGAAAGAGCAGGAGTCGACGTCGGAAGAAGAGGAGGTAGATTTGAGTTAGTGCGAGGTCTGTAACGGGGATGTCTATTGGTGCTTCTACCTCTATGGGAGGGTAAGTTACCAGAGATCATGGATTGTTTTTGTTTAGGATTAGAGGGACAAAAGTTAGAAGGGTGAATAAGAGAGCTGCACGATTCACAAGGAATCGATTTCAAGTCATAAACTCTTTCAAAGAAAATTCCTCTCCATCAATATTTATCGGGATTTCTTCCGGCAATTTTGAGTCTTTAGAATTCAAAACACATATTCTGGCAAAATTGAGCCTAGTTCTTTTAGCAGTTAAAGAGTCAATCGTAAGAAGTTTCCCAATATAGCTCGCAATCTTAGATATTCTCGAAGGCGTCCAAAGAGCTAACGGCATATCTAAGATCTTAACCCAAATCGGGATGGAAGCAGATTCATCCCTTTTTAGTTTGAATTTGGGAGACCATTATTGAAGAACAAATGGTTTTCCAAGAAGAAACTAGGGACCTCCAAACCACACCAAATTATAATCAGCGATGTTATTGAATTTCAGTAAGAAAAAACCATCAGAAAGCGAGAGAAGAGTGAGAGTTCCTTTTATAAGTTGCCATAGTTTTTTCATGGCAGAGAGGAGCCTCTCATATGTCTTTGATCGATGGAATATCCAATAAGAGACAAGTTCCATAAAGAAATACCTTCCCAAAGATCATCAACTTTGAAAGAAAGTTTAGGATCTGGAGGAATAAAGGACAAAGGAAAAATCTCAGCTTGATTTATCGGAGTTGCACAGAAGTTGTTCATCCAAGTGGCCGGAGCCTCCGAAGAAGACGGATCGGGATGAGAACCAGATTAATTCATTCGAATCCGATCTACCTAATAAATGGATCAAAATGGTGAATCTAATCCAGCTCGATAGTAATTTAAATTATCAGAACGAAACTAGACTTGATAATCCATTTTGATTAAAAAAATGGTAAGGTATTAACTGTAGAATTTAAATTAATTGATCAAAAATATAAAAATCATACTAATAAACAAAAGAAATAAAAAAAATAAATGAGTTAAAATCAAGTTCATCGGTTAACCTAAACCCGACCCATTTAATAAATAGTATAGAATTTATACCCGAGTATAACCTGTTTATTTAACAGGTCAACTCGAACATAAATTTTTCAAGTTGTGGCATGGTTGGACTGATGTGTTGAGTCATTTATTGACACCCCTAAGTTAGAAATACGAATTTCCATTTTTTGTTATTAAATTGGAGATCTATTAGTTATGCCTAATATTTCTATGTGACACATATTAGAAGTAATGCTATTAGAAATTTTCTATAATTTAACATGTTAGATTATATTGAGATGAAATGCATGCATTTCATCAATTATATCAACTCATTAAAATATAATATATAGTTAATCATTTTTGTCATTATTGTGATAATTATTTGAAGAGCAAATTCATAGTCAAATTTAGCATAATTAAAATTTAATGAAACATTATGAATTAATTATCTATATAGCATATGTATAGTTTGATTTAGGCTTAGTTTGGGATTGATTTCTAAATGTTTCTTAAAGCAGCTTTTTAAATTGCTGCTTTAAGAAGCAGTAAGAAAGCCACCCCAAATGTTATTTTAACTGTTTAAGTGGATTATCTTGTTCACTTCCTTTCATAAGAAGTCCTTATACCTCTAAGGATTTTAAGCTTTACATCCTTTTATGTCAACTCTATAAATTTTGTCTATTTACGAACTTATGTTTGGTTCCATGGTTTGAGGTGACAAAGCTTATTTTGGATTTGAAATTCATGGTTGTTGATAGAGCACCACATGATCAAACTATGTTAACTAAATTCACAGCTAAGTGAACTTAAGCTTAACAATATTTGAGATTCATTAAGGTTACCAAATTTTTCTAATGAATTCAACATTTAATTTATTAGCTTTTAAACTTTATAAGGGATATGCTTATCCAAAACTACTATGGCTTGTCAAATCTTTCATTTGATGGGACAAACTAACTTTATTATGTCGAGCTAATGTCAGTAAACATTCACCTCCACCTCTATTATCTCGATCATCGATCAGGAGAATACTTAACAGTTCTCTTTGAGGGTTTAAACAAGATTGTCTTATTACTGTTCATCAAATGAGTTAGAGATTCAAAGAGTTTCAAAAAGCTTTGCTTCTCATTAAAGATGGAAATATTTTCAATGGCCCCTATTATATTGAGACTTACTTTTCATTGGATTTTAGGTTGGAGGAACTCCGTTTGCATGCTCCTTATAGTTTTTAGGTATCAAACCCTTTACTATGATAAGCTTTTCTTTACAAAGACCTCATATTAACCTATTGGGAGCTTAACTATAATTTCATAAGTGGATACATAACTTTAAATATATTGAGAAGGAGACAACATAAAATTGTGTTGTAAGTCAATAAGGCATTTACTATGATGAATTTGATCATGGCAGCCCCTTCTAACTTCCACCCAAAATAATTGACAATGGGATTATGCTTTCATTTTCTTACACTCAACAAAAAATTTATTAAGTACTTCAAAAGTGGTCATTAACCTAAGAAAATATGGGACCAATTCTCAAAAATAAATTTACAAATAATATTGACAAAATCCTTGTGTCACCAAGAATATTCACAGTTAATCCTTGCCCAAGTGATGTGGGCAACTTTTTCCTTTTTTACTAGATATGCATAGAATTTTAAACATCTGTATCTCACTTCTTATGGTGATAATATTGATGTTGGGGTTGTTAATGATGGGTTGATATTTTTTATAGTAGAAACAAGATGTTTAAGTAAGCCTCTACTTTCTTGGATGGCTTTATCTATTCATATGAAATTGTTCAACAGTCCATACCAGATTAAAGTCTAATGGCTGACTCAAATTTGGCCAACTCATAGTGAATATTGTGATGTTATATTCTTAATCATTGATTTGGCTGTTAACATGGTTGGGTAGCTCGATAGAGATATTCGATCATTGCAAGTTGAGTGTATATTAAAAATTTCCTTCCCTCAGACCATTGATAAGTACTACTTGAGATACAAACAGCTTAAGCTCTTTTTCCAACATCTCTCGTTAGAATTTTTGATAAATTTTTTGAAGGACTCGTCTTACCACTTTTTGAATAAAGCATGCGAGTTCTTTAGTGGCCTCTAGGCATATGAGAATTATATAATGAAGTCTTTTTAAAATTTGATAAATGAGATAATGCTTCTCAAAGAAACATGATTAAATCACCATAGTGGTGATGCATTAAAGGTGGTGGAGAATAATCTACATGCTAGTGATCCTCAAAGGAATTGACATGATCAGACGAGTCTATTTACCCTTTGTATGAGCCCAAATGGACGATTTTGAATTTTGAATTTTGTCAAGGAATGCACCTCAACAATTTCTCTATAGAATAAATTAGTTAAAATCCATCAATGTTTCTCAACTATTTTGGAGATTAGTGTTCTTGTTGATGTCTTATGGGTAATAAGTTTAGCAAGCTACAAAGGCCGATCGAGAATAACATGCAATGACCTGATAGTCATCATAAGAGAGGGGAGTTTATGGATTTGCTGTTAGAAATGATTACTATGGGACTCCTTTAGGAATCCTATCTAAAGCACCTTGGATCATCATTGTGAGTCTTTTTTCTAATTAGGCAAATTGTCTGGTGGTGAAAAACCTTTAGTTATCTATCCCAACTGATTCTTCTCATTCTACTTGTTCTTATTTTATAAATACAAAGCTTGGCTATTGGTCATTAGCATCAATCCATGCTCATTGCACCTTAGAAAATGTTCAATCAAGATTTTTCATGTGAGACATCTTGATCTTACTAATAAGATAAACTAAGAAATGAATACGAGTGAAAAAATGAGAGAGAGAGAGGGTTATGAGAGAAACTTTATGGCTTCTTATCACTAGAAAGTACATAAATTGAGGCTAAAGTTTGTGCCCCAGGTTGGCCATCTAAAGATAATATTTCATTTAAGAAATATACATAAATTATATGATACATTAAATATGTCAATTTTGGCTATTAACTATATTAAATACTTGTTTAAAAGTTGCAACATATGAATGAATTTACATAAATCGGTGATTAACTTCATCTTCTTTGATTGAGTCTTGGCTAATGATTACGTTTAAAGCCTTAGATGAATTTGTCTGGTCAACTTACGGGGCCAAGTAGACAAAGGAGTTGCTTTGATGGCTTTGCACTATTTTAATCATGGTACAATTTGATATTGTCAATGAATCCATTACAGCGATAGCAACTCCTTTTGGTCAATTATGGGTTTTGATGAAGCCTTTGTGCATGTCAAGTTCAAGCTAATGGATTCATTAAGTCAACTCCTTGTAGTTGGATAAGTTGACTTGAACTTGACTTGAGTGATTTTGATTCTGTGATAAGATATATTATTTAATTGGATATAAGTATAAATTATTCCAAAATTTGCAAAGTGTTTTAGGACTGCTATAAATGATGATTTAAGGTATTTTAGAGAAGCTTTTTACAATTTTTTTTTTTTTGGACAACTATCATAATTATATTTAGTAATAGTTTTTTTTTTTAATTATGTGGTGTAAAGCATCTTTTAATAATAAGATCATTTAGACTTTGAAAACTATAAGAAAATAATTATCATAATATTCATAACTACTTAAAAATAAAATAAAATATTTTCATAATAAGCCTTTAACTATCTTCTGCACGGCTCCAAATGGACCCCTAATTTTCTTCAACAAAATGGTTCTATTCGCATTGGGCCAGCAGTTATTTTTGATGGGCTTTCTAAGTTATGGGCTTTATATATAGTCATGAAATTTACAAATTTTTTACTGCAACACATAAATAGTAAATACATGAATTTGATAGGTTATTATTTTAAGCTCAATGCTAAATTTGTAAATATATCAAATATGGATGGCATTTGCGCTCAAAATAGTATTTATATATAATTTTTTTTTAATTGAATTGATCTTTACGTAAATCTAATGAGTTCAAAGCCTATTCTGATAAGACTTGTATCATAATATTCTAAAATATATATTTTTTAATCTTATACTAATATGGGCAACACTAATAAAGTTTTGAACCATTGTCTTATAACACATAAGATGAAAATGGAATAATATTGGAGAAAAAATTGAGTCAAAGTATTGTTTGAATTTGAATAATTTTAAAAATTGTTAGTTATATAATATATATATATATATATTTGTTTATTGCAAATTAAGATTTTGTTTGTGGATATTTTGTTTCGTGCTTTTGAAAACGGCTTTTTAGTACAAAAGTTTCTGATTCAAAAATTTTGTACTAAAAAGTTCTTTTAATAAGCAACAATAAATCTGTCCCCAATGAGGCCTAAGATTTCGTTTGGGACAACTTTTTTTACTGCTTTCTAAATCAAATTTTTATTACAAATAATTTTTTTTTACTAAAGTTGCTTTAGAAAGTAATAAAAAAAGCCGTCCTAAATGAAGCCTAAATTAAAATTTTTTGAAACAAAACCGCCATACAAGAAGTGTTTTTTTTTTCACTAGTTTATTAATGATTAATAATTAATTAATAGGTTCAGACACTTAGAAGGGTTCGGTTTAGTTGCTTATAAAATATTTCAAATATATTAACTGATGTTAAAAATATAAAATATTTGGCTTTCAAAAATTTCGTTTGAGATATCTTTCTTACCGCTTTATCTTTTAAGCCACAATTATAATTTTTATTTTGCCATTAATTTTTTTATTGCTTTCACAAAGCTATCTTTTATAAGAATTAAAAAAAAAATTTATTTTCTTCACCCCAATTTTACAAATTACCTTTATAAAAAATTATATTAAACAAATCTAAGATGATGCCTCAAGAATTTTGCAATACCTATTATATTTACTTATATAAAATAATAATATGTAATATGGTTATTAAATTTTATTTGAATTATCCCCATCTAAATATATTTTTGATATGTTTTAGTAATCTAAAATAATAATATTATTATTAAATTTTTTTCATTTAAAAGGGATTAAATTGAATTTAATAATTAGAAAAGTATTTTCAAAAATATTGAATTTAAATTTATATTTAATAATTAGAAAAATATTTTCAAAAATAACTATCAAATCATTGGTATTTATCCCTAAATTTAATATTTTTAATTTGAAAAAAGATTTAATTACTCGTAAACCATTATTAGATATTTTAATTAGTTTATTTGAAATCCAGCGGAGAGAAAGAAGGGAGGGAGGACCACTTAGCAAAAGGCAACGAGTTCACGAGCGGCCATTGGAGATTGAGCCAATCACTACAGTACAAAGTTATTATAAAAGCGCCGTCCCCATCTTTCTTTATCTCTCCAATGGCCGGTCGACCCTAATAGGCTAATACGTACACTGTACCGGTGGATTCTTTTTTTTTTTTTTTTTTTGAGGAGGAAGTACTATTCATAGATAAGTGAAAATTCCGGTCGATCTAGCATGTAACTCACACCAATTTACACGGGTCAACACTTAAAGCTTTCACTGCTTGCCAATGGATTCGAACCAGGGACTTAGGCTTTGCCCAGCCGGCTCTTCACCACTCGGAGAAACTCAATTATTACGTCCTCTGACTGGACGTAGAGGAACGTCCGGTCGGAGGCAAATTCCCGCCAAAAAATGAGTTGTACCGAGCAAATACCGAGCAATATCAAACAATAACGAAGAATATCATCATTTGAAGACCCAATACCAAGTTATACCGAGCTTTACCAAGCAAATACCGAGTTATACAAAAGTTGTACCGAGTTTTTCCCAAAAAAACTCGGTACAATTCGGTATTTCTCGGTACAGCTCAGTATAACTCGGTATTGGTCTTCAGAGAACAGTATTCCTCATTATTATCAAATAATACCTAGTTGTACCAAGCAAATTGCCTCCGACCGGAAGTTCCTCTACATCCTTGCACCGGACGTAATAAAAGTTCCTCGGAGAAGCAGCGGTGGGTGTACCGGTGGATTCCATTGGTTGGTTTTAGGCTTCATTTAAGAAATATTTGTTTATAAAATGGAGTTTTATAACGGAGAAGCATATATAAAAAGCTTTCTCAAAAAAAAAAAAATTATTGAGAACATTTTTTGACAAACCAAGTAGCAAAGAAGAAATAAATTTGTCGTTTAAAAACGCAATAAGCACAAACAAGTTCCAATCGAAGGAAGCCTCAATTGTTAGGAAAAATATCATATGCCCCTCAATTTGTTGAGGAATTATTCGTCTGATGGGAAGAATTGTTTGGATTCTGAGTGTATTTATTATGTACATAAAATATATATATAAATTTGATATATATTATGTATAAATATGTATACACTCATATATCCGAACGATTTTTTCCGTCCGGATTTCGCACAGAATAATTTCTCCACTTTGATATGTTGATTGAGAAAAAGTTTTGTGAAGAATTGGTGCTGTAAATTTTGTTTTGCATAAAAAAATCTGACAACTAAAATTCAATAAATTTTTCTGTAAGAAATTCTCCTTAGAAATTTTAATTTTTTACAAGAAATTTTTTACAAAATAATAAAAAAATTACTACAAAATAAAATTATAGTTATTAAAAGACAAAAGAAAATTATGAAAATTTTGCTCCAAATAGGCAAGTGCTCATGCTTGCTCAAAATTAATCAACTTGTATTAAAAGATCAAAACTGTTTACTAATTGGTCTGATTGTCGACTATATAATTTAAGGTTTGATTTGAGATAAGTTTTTTGTTACTTTATTTTTCAGATTACAACAATAATTTAATTTGACTATTTTTTTTTTAAAGAAACAGTAAAAAAGATGTCTCAATTCGTTTGGGACGGTTTTCTTATTAATTCTTGAAACAACTTTTTAGTACAAAAATTATACTAAAAAGTTGCTTTAAGAAGCAATAAGAAAACCGTCCCAACCAAAGCCTAAGAGAGCTTGAAATTAAGGCTTCGTTTGGGACGGCTTTTTTACTGCTTTCTAAAACGGAGTTGTAATAAAAAAATAAAAAAATTTGTACTAAGACTCCGTTTTAGAAAGCAATAAAAAAGCCGTCCCAAACGAAGCGTAAGGCTTGGTTTGGGATGGCTTTCTTACTGCTTCTTAAAGCAGCTTTCGTTTATAAAAATTTTATAATTTTTGTATACGAAAGCTGCTTTAAGAAGCAGTAAGAAAGCTGTCCCAGACGAAGCCTAAGGCTTCGTTTGGGACGGCTTTTTTATTGCTTTCTAAAACGAAGTTTTAGTACAAATTTTTTTATTTTTGTATTAAAACTCCATTTTAGAAAGCAGTAAAAAAGCCGTCCCAAACGAAGCCTAAGTCTTGCTTATATGATGTGTATGAATTTGATTTAATTGGCCTAAACATCCATAGAGAGAGAGGAAGAGAGAGATATTTAAGTTAGCCCGTACTTTGTTTTGGGCAGACCGGATAAGCTGTATCTCACTTAAAATTTGGAAAATTCAAAGCGTCTGCATGCATTCAATATAGTTGGATGAATTTATTAAATTAATTAATTAGAGATTTTAAATTTTAAAAATTAAATGGTTCATAATGTATGAACAGTGAATCAAATCTAATCTAAATGTAGTTCGATTTTTTTATTCCGATTTTGAATGATAATAATATATTTTTTATTAAATTAGAAACCATTGTAAATTAGCCTATAAATATTAGACATATTGATATTTCTATACTTATTTTTTTTTACTCATTTTTTATTTGCTAGTCCCAACTACCCCTTGCAGTTTTAGGCTTCATTTGGAACATCTTTTTTACTATTTTCTAAAATATTTTTTTAGTACAAATTTTTTTTTGAACTATACATTTTTATACTAAAAAGCTACTTTAGAAAGCAGTAAGAAAGCTATCCTAAGCAAAACTTTAGCCTTATTTGTGACTGTTGCTTTCTCCTTCGCTTAGATCAAATGAACCATCCATCGATGAAATAGCTGATGCCTCTTTCATGTGCACGCCTACAAATTCGTTGCCTCAACATTGATTGCACGAGACTATAGAGAGATTCTGTAAAGACGAAGGATTGGCAAACAAAGGCGTGAGGCGGACTAGTGAGACAGTTTATCTCTTTTGGCTAATTGTCTAATGAGATCAGCTAACAAAATACTAGATTATATAAATGATAATGTTTACGTGTTCAATATACATAGGTCCTTCCATTGTTATTTGTATAAATCATTTTTATATATTTGATAGTAGGGGTGTCAATATTTGACACGACACGAAAACCCGACCCGATTTCAAAACGGGTAGGGTTCGGGTTCCTGAAAAACGGGTTGGGTTCGGGTTGATCCGATGGGTTGCCGGGTCAACCCGCGAACCCGTTTAAAATCACCTAACCCGCACTGTCCCGGCTGCCCGCGACTCCGCCCCGCCTTCCCGCGACTCTACCCCACTCGCCCGCCGCACTCGCGCTGCCCGCTCGCCCGCGACGCTGCCCCGCACTTGCGCTGCCCGCTAGCCTGCGTGCTCGCCCGCACCCGCCGACGCGCTCGCCTGCCGCCCGCGTGACAGCTTGCGCTCGCCAGTGTGTTCGCTCGCGCGCCCGTTTGGGGTCACTGTGTCGGGTCGGGTCAACCCGACAACCCGCCGGGTCGAGTCCGGGTTCAGATTTCCGACCCGTTTGTCTACCCGGGTCGGGTTAGGGTCGGCATGTTTGAACCCGGGTCAGTTCCGGGTTCAACCCGAACCCGACCCGTGACCCAAAATTGACACCCCTATTTGATAGGTTGTCTTGCGCCATTATGTGATTTGATATCATAACTTTCATTGTAAAAGAAAGACACATATATAGACTTACTTTAAGCCTACAATCTATTGCAACATTTGGTAATAATGGCTTCATTTGAGACAACTTTAGACCATTGCTTCTCCTCAATTTTGAGGATATTTTTGTACTAAAAATTAGCTTTACAGAACAATAAGAAATCCATCCCAAATGAAGCCAATATCTAAAGAACTTCAACTACTTTGCTTTAAATTGTCTAATGAGTTTAGATAGCCTAATTATTGTCTTTATAGCTTCAACATGTAGCTACATGTGCAATCTATGTTGTTCCTTTCCCTCATTGCTTAACTTATTGAAGAGAAACATAATCATATAGAGATAATTTGTTTGGAAAGTGGTATTTACTCTTCATAAAGTTTCTTTTTTAAATTTTATGAGGAAAATTATAGTGTCTAATGATTGAAATGGGTCACTATAAGATTGTCTTGATGATTGAGAATAGTGACATTTGGATCTAATGAAATATGGAACTTTATAGCTATTGGATGTAAGCATTAAAACATCATAAACTTATTTCCTTTTTTAATTTATGTACTTCTTGCTTTGTTCATGTTTTAATATGGAGATTGGATGATTTTAACTTATTATGTACTTCTTTGTATGAAATGTGGTGATGAAGGAGAAAGTACTCATGTTGAAAAATTTTTCTCTTCTTAACTTTGATTGAATTATCTATAAAAATGGAGTCATGTTGATTTTTCATATAGTTTTTTGAGGGAGTGTAGCATTAATTTCTAAGATATAGTTAGGAACTTCTACTAATTTGATCAAATAGAAAGTCTACTTGTTTTGTGTTTTATTAAGTGGCTTAATAAATGAATACTATATCCCAAATATGAAAATTAAAATGTGAAAATTTAGAGTTCTTTACCAATAAATAAATAAATGACCATTCATAGAAATAATAGAAAATCATGATTATAAAACTTTAGAAATGGATATACATCAAAAGTTAATAAAAATTTTATCTATTGAATCTGAATTTATCTTGGATGACTTCTGGCTTATATTACTAGCTATAAAAAAGGAAAAATATAGGCACACAAAGACCAAGCTAAAGAGAGAAAGATAATGATAGATTGATGGAAGCATGACAGAAATTTTTTTTATCTCTTAAATTCATAGATAGTAAAAGCCTTGAGACAATGATTTAGAGTGTGCTAGGTTTGTCTTTTAACCCTTTATTATAAGTGAGATTTTGACATACTTTATTAAAAAAATTATATTATAAGAAGATGCATAAATCATATGATTAAAAAAATCTAATAATGACCAGCTCTAAATAAATAATATATTAATTGAATATTTTTAATTACATTAGATGTATATTATGATTTTTAAAGCAAGTGGAAAATCCGATCATAGTAGTCAAACAACCCAATCAAGGTTGATTATATTGAATCTATGCAAGTTGGTATGTTTGAGGTTAAAATAAATTTCACTTTTTTGTTCGTCTTTAAAATTATATTGAGATGTCGAAAATTTTCAATAATTGTGATTAAATAGAGATCGAGCTCGCATGGATGATGGAATCTATTAAGATACCATAATTTGTATGAATAGGGATTAGGGGTCTTCATTCTTCAAAGGTTCTTTTTATGTATTGTAATTTTTTAATTTTATTTTTCAAGGGAATAGAGTGAGGCTGTAGACTCTCTAGTAAGAAGGTGGCCAAAAGATTGATGAAGAAGCATGTTATATTGGGTTAACACAAGGCTTTAGAAAAGATTTCGTACCCTCTTCTCTTAAAAAAGTTAAGTGGAAGAAATTGAATTAATTATGGGCAATATGGAGGAGTGTAGGATTATTGCAAAAATGCCCATTGTGACTGATCTCCTTTGGATAATGCTTCTAAGGGGAAATGCTAGTGATGACTCTTCTTTGCTTAAGTTATTGAAGAAGAAAATAATGGCCTTACTTGTTAGTGATTTGTTGTTTGCAAGTGTTGTTGCAAAGTAATTTGCAATAATATTTTCTTTGAAAAAATTTGAATATTGGCTTTTAGATTTCTTTTAGTTTTCTAACCGAACTCACTACCATGAACGATATGTCACCTTAGACGGTGAAAATATCATTCTCTGATAGGATCAAATTCCAAAACTTCAAACCTCATCTTGACTTTCATAATAAAATTTTTATGACTCAGAAGAGCCAAGATGATATTAAATCCTATGCATGTGTAGCTATGATAGTTAGAATACTTTATCACCACTTATTGTAGTTGGATCAACGTATTGAACTACATATGACTCCAAGGGGGTCAAAATGTTGTTCAAATACACATCTAACTATAATAAGCTAGATATATTCATTTTCCATTCAACTCGTATTCGAATGCTCCAATAAGAGAGATTGTGGTCGTTGATGGTGGTTAAAGGATTATAGTTAGGAAATGGTGGTTGGAGAGCTATAGTTGGGCGATGATGATTGAAGGATCAAAGTCAAGTGAGAGACCACAGGAAGACCAAAGTTAGGTGATGATGGTTGAGTGATTGTAGACATGTGACGATGGTGAGAGGAGCGTAGTTGGGTGAGAATGGTCAGTGGTCAAAATAAATAATTGGGTGTTTGCGGTTGAAGAAGTATAGTCGATCAATGGTACATAGTCATGGGACCATAATCCAATGATGGTGGTTAGATGATTACAGTCTAGTGACAGTGGTTAGGTGATCGTAGTCAATTGATAATAGTCAGAGGATCGTAGTTTGGTGATTGTGGTAAGGGACTTAGTCACGCGATCATTGACAGTGGATCGTTAATGGTTGGATGGTGGAGGTTTGGTGGTAGTTGGTCAATAACTATAGTTGGATTATATGGGTTTGACAATGGAGATTGAGTAGCGATGGTCTGATGATGACAATATTAGTGGTTTGATGATAGTGGTTAAATAGTGGTCAGGAGGTGGTTCAATGATGGTGATATTATGATGATTGATAGTTAGATGCCAACATTGAATTGTGGTCTGACTGTGCTGATCTTTTGCTTGTTTGATAGCGACCATGCATCGAGCAATATCACACTTAGTCAAAACCCAACCTAATATGATATACAGACATGACATGTCATATCATATTAAATGATGACCTACCGAGCATAAGATCAAAGTTTTGAAGACTTCAGATTTTTTTGAATTAAATATACTACAAAGCTTGTAATTAACTTTTAATAAGCAAAAAAATAAGCTCATCCAAAAAAAAATCATTCATTATCAAAATATCTATATAACAACTACACACTACAATGTATAGCTATAGATCAAAACATAGCTGCAACAGAAAAACTCATGATTGTATAAGATTATTAATAAAAAATATTTATACATACTCAAACAGATCAAAACCTAGGTTTGCAACTACTCAATTAGTTATTTTCTCATTGACTTGAAACAACGTACAAAATAGGTGTGAGCCAACACAGCTTAGCAGGTCACATCCATCGACCAAAATTTTTAATAATTAATTTATTATGGCTTTAAATAAATTTTAAAAGCATGTAATATCAATTCATTGTGCTGAACAAAATAATATTTGCAAACATCATAAATTTAAATAACAATGTAGAAAAAGTAAATAAATAAGTACTCTATAAATCAGAATATAAAATAATAAATTTCTCTCATGCGCTTATACCTCTCACCATAACAGATATCAAAATTCAGAACCTTATGTTTCCTTTTACTAACATATAAGAAAATAGATTATTGTGATTTCCAATTCTTAGCACATATCAAATATTTAAAAATTAAAGCCCTTATGACTCCATGTGCATCCTGCACAATACAACTTCCTCCAACATCATAAGCTCAATAGAATCACATATTTCAAATAGATTATATATATATATATATATATATATATATATATATATATATATATATATATATATATATATATATAAACTAAATTTAGGTATTCATACAATGTTTTACTAGTAGGCAATATGTTTAACTACATGAAAAAAATTTCACAGTTTTAGAGTTTTATAATATTACTATGAATTATTCTGAATATTATTTTGAAGCTTTATTGTACAACATTATTTTTTGAAATCAGAATTACTTTTTAATTGGATAAAAATAACGCACTTTTCAATTTACATTACTTAAAAAAAATCGCTAAATATGCAGTATAGTTATATCCGCAACATATATACAGAAAGTTATATGATGAAAGTTTTGCAAATGTGAAATTTTTCTCATTTTTAGGCTACTAAATTATAAATTAAATAAAAAAATTATAAAACATCAGTATTTTTGAAAACTAAGATAAGTAGAATATAACTATCTCAATCTATACAAATTTCAAATTGGGCTAACAACACAAAATAGATTGTTGTCACCAAAACTAAGCTTGCTCTGATGTGAAACAAACAGGAATTGTAATGAAATAATAAAATTATTGTAAGCTCGCTACTTTAAGATTAATGAATATCACATGAAATAATTTTAAGAATTATCAGTTGAGGTTTTACTCTGGCATGCAGTTATACTTTTAGGAGAACAGATCAATTTAAAGCAATATAAAAAAATACAATAAAGCTAGATGTACTGTAATAATAATCCACAGGTTAATATCAAGAGCTTTCACCTCTAGTTTTCCCTTCTCACTCATGCTCTAAGAGGGCTTTAGCGGAGATAAGAGATCTTTAGCAAGCCAAACGATGCCACTAAGAGGGTTACGACGTCGATGGTCTTGATCCACGGGAGAGTAGCCGGAGAAGGAGGCACAAGTGGACGTCCGACGAGTTTCCACTATCCGGCTGGTCATTATTCGTTGATCATCTCAACGAGATGAAATAATATACGATATAAGTAGTATTAGACAGAATCTTCGAACTCCTAGTAGGGGTCAAAGAAGGGAGATTGAAGGATGCCAATTTGGCCTTGAGAATTATACACAAATCCATGGTCGACTTTAGGATCGGCCATCCATGAATATGAGAGTATTCTTTGTTGTGAACCTTGGAGGAGCCGGCGGTGAGCGAAGGGAGAAGGGAGGAGGGGCGGCGGATTGGGGGGCTCGAGTGGAGGAGGGAACGACTAGGGTTAGGAGGGGTTGGGGTTTTCAATTGGAGGAGGGGACGGCTAGGTTAGGAGGGCTTGGGTCTTTTAATTACCAACGAAGGTAATTAATTAAATGAATTAATGGAGTGGAGGGAAATTAGAATTCAATTCGAATTTCAAAATTGGGTCAAGGAGGGGCCGACGACATGTATGGTGAAGGAGGGGATTGGGGGGAGATTAAATGCTTCCTAATTCATTATATTAAATTAGGAATCAATTAAAGGGATCAAATTTAATTTAAAATTAAATTAGATTTTAATTTAGGTACTTTCATAGCTTTAGATGAGTTAATTTAGGAAATTATTTGAGAATTTGAATTTGAATTTCAAATAGGATTCAAGTCTTTCCCAAATCAACGTAACTAATTTAGGCAAGCAATAATGATGATTGAAATTATCATCAAGGAAATCCAAGGAAGGAGGCTGCGGCTAGGGCTCGGGTTGGGTGAAGTAGGGTCGGGTTTGGGATGGGTAGGCCGGCACTATGGTAGGAGAAGGGAGAGGGGCTGACGGGTAGTGGTGTCAATATTTGACACGACACGAAAACCTGACCCGGACCCGACCCGGAAAATCCGGGTTGAACCCGACCCAATTTCAAAACGGGTCGGGTTCGGGTTCCAGAAATCGACCCGTTTAAAAAACGGGTCGGGTTCGGGTTGACCCGGCGGGTCAACCCGCCAACCCGTTTAATTCGAAAAATTTCGAATCCCGCCTCTGCCCGCTGCCCGCCCGCGCTGCCCGCCACGCGCCTGCCCGCGCTTCCCGCCTCGTGCATGCCCTCGCTGCCTGCGTGCCCGCGCCCGACCGCGTGCCCAGCGTTGCCCAGCGCGCCCGCGTGCCCGCGTGCCCGCGCCCGACCGCGTGCCCAGCGCTACCCAGCGCGCCCGCGTGCCTGCGCCCGACCTCGCCCGCGTGCTAGCGCTCGACCGCGCCCGTGCTGTCCCGCTCGCGTTCGCCAGCCGTCCGCCGCCGCCGTTCTGGTGCCGGCCACCCAAACCGGGTCAGGTCGTGTCAACCCAGCAACCCGCCGGGTCGGGTCCGGGTTCGGTTTTCCGACCCGTTTGTCTACTCGGGTCGGGTTAGGGTTGACCCGTTTGAACCCGGGTCAGTTCCGGGTTCGACCCGAACCTGACCCGTGACCCGAAATTGACACCCCTACTAACGGGTGATCGAGGGGGAGATGGGATAGGTTGGTGGCAGGCGGTTGGAGCCCGGAAAGGGGATGGCCGACGGCTTGGCACATAGGGGTGGGTATGGTCGGCGGCTTGAAGCATGGGAGAAGTCGAACTACGAGCCCGAAGCACCTCCACGACTGGTGTGTATTGCTTTACCCACACTTGGGACTTCACCACTCAAGAGCTCACAAGTTCGAGAGAGAAATTCTGAAATTTTATTAAGCAATAATTAAAAACAATAAAAAAACTAGAACCGCTATATATAGGCCTCAGCAACGAAGAAAATTAACTCAAAGATAAATATGCCCTCCGGGCTACAACTCACTAAACTCCCTCATAGGGGTACAAAGGTAAACTAAAATAAATAATGAAAATAATACTAATACAATAACATAAAATAACTCATAAATAGTTGCTCCTGATCGTGGTCGTTGATATGTGATGTCTCCTATGATAGACACGCTAGAATCTTCTATTGATGTCCTCATCATTCTCTCTCTAACTGGCTACCTGGGAGTTTTATTATTAATTTCTGCAATAAATGAAAAATGAAGTGAGAATTGATATTTTTATTAAAATTTGACTTTGGGCTGCGACGTCGCTGTGATAGTCCAAATCAGAAAATCTAAGAGATTAATTACATAATACCGCACCCCGGCTCCACAACGCTTTTAAGGGAGAAAATTTCAGATTTTTCATTCTTGCATATAGAGTCCTGAGATCCACCTTAGAACAAATTCGAACATCCACATACATACAAAACACTCACAGACATAAGCAAGAGGTGCATATCTAAAAATTTCAATGGATTACTTTCACCATACCTGATCATAAATGGCTACAACTACATAAACACAGAGCTTCAGGATTCTTCAAGCCTCTGAGCTCTCTTGAATATCAAGCCAATGAGACCCCTTTCATGTAGAGAGTGAGACTTTATATATAGTTTTGTAAGGTTGTCACGCCTCATAAATATAACTAAAATCTCGAACACTCTATTAGACAATCATTTATTTGCTTTAATGAAATCACAATTAGTTGATTTTAGGCTCATTATATTTGCCTTATGGTGACACTTGATTTGACTACAAGCATATGAGATTTAGAAATTATTTGATCTCTCAATTAACATCTCAAAGTGTTTAATAATATTTCAAGTTCTTTATTTAAATTTTTTTGAACTCATATTGACCACTCTCAATGTCGTTATGTTCGACTTATCCAAATTTTTCTTGGTTCCACCTGTCACGACCCAACCCGACCGGGACGGATCCCGCTCGCATCGGGCCGTGGCCAAACTCAACTGACTGAACTGATTCCAGGATCTAGCTTTGGAATTTGTTTCAGAACTTTCTTCCAAACATTTACGCATAGAAACAGACACACAGAGCGACTATAAACATCAAATACAGCGGAACAGATCATTTATCTTTTTTTCCTCAAAAAGAATCATATACAAATACAGCTCAAGGATTTCAGACAGAAATAACATAATAGAACAGAAAAGCCATGACTGTACAAAAATCAAAGTACAAAATACCTATAACAGATCAGACTCTGAACTCCTACTCCAAGACTTCCTTCCCTTTCCCAAAACCTGAAAACCACGCAGAAAATAAGGATGAGCTACAACAGCTCAGCAAGACATCAAACCTCCAATCAAAATCCTCAGAATCCACAACAAACACATCAGACCAAATCCGTACAGAAATCAGAACAGAATCGGACAGAATAGAACAGAAATCAGATCAACAGAATCGTATCGAGCAAATCAGAACGGAAATCATACAGATCGAGTCAAATCAGAACAGAACAGAAATACATCACATCAGAGCTAACAGAACGTACAGAAATCAGAAATCAGATTAAATCATATCAGATCAACAGTCATATCAGAACAGACAGAATCGTATGGAAATCATAAATTCATATCAAATCAGAACAAATATTTCTGAACAGATATTCCTTCCAGATTTCAGAACTTCCCCTTATATCTCCCTTGTGCATACAGCATCAGAACTTCCCCTTATAGCTCCCTTGTGCATACAGCACCAGAACTTCTCCTTATAGCTCCCAATTGTGCTCATAGCACCAGAACAGAACAGATATACAGAATTTCAGAACTTCACAGAACTTCTCAGAACTTCCCCTTATAGCTCCCTTGTGCTTACAGCACATTCCCCTTATGGCTCCCAATAGCATACAAATAATTAATTCAATTCAGAACAAATCCGGACAAATTCAAAAATCGTAACAAAATCCGGCGGCATAACGGCACTATACGGAATTTACACAAAATTCCTAAAAATTAAAACTTACCAAATTATCACAGAATGTTCACAACAACATTGCAAGATATTTATTCTACTGCCACAAAATTTTCAGACATCGTGAAAATTTACAGTCAACAGAAAACGCCGCCAAATCAAAACTATCCGGTCAAAAATCTCCAGAAAATAATCAAAACGTGCACACTCGGCACTTCAATAACATACCAAAAGTTACGTGGTAAAAACTAAACCAGTCGGAAAATACGGACAAAATTCGCTAACGAAAACGAAATCCGGATAGAAAATCCCGTCAAACTCGACGGTTCTGAAAATTGAGAAAGGCGGAATGTGCCTTACCTTGCGTACACCACTTTCTTGAACTGTCTCGACGGACGAAAACGGCCCGGCGTTGTCCAAAAATCAACTTTTCTCTTTTTGCCCTCGACCTTCTCTCTCCTTAAAATCAGATATTTTAATTTTTGATTTTCTCTCTCTTCAAAATGAGCTGATTTACCTTTAAAATCCTTGAGATCGGCCCGGCCGATTGCACGATCGTCCTGGACGATCTGAACAAATAACATCGTCCTGGGACGATTTCTCAGGACGATAATTAATTTCCTTGGATGATAAAAACCCCTACTCTCTGACTTGTGCCATGCTCTGATCGTCCTGGGACGATGCCCCAATCGTCCCGGACGATCCTTACAGGAAATCTTTCCCATAACTTCTGTACAGAATCTGGAACAAAATTTGAACTAATCGTCCCGGGACGATTCACAATCGGCCCAGACGATTCTGGAGCAGATCAGCAAAACTGATGTTACAATCTCCCCAACTTCAGAAAAATGTCGTCCTCGACATTGTCCAATCACAACTCAGTCAAAACAAATACGGGTACGACTTCCTCATGTCAGACTCCTTCTCCCAAGTAGCTTCTCGTGTAGTTCGATGCTTCCACTGCACTTTAACTATCAGAATCTGTTTACTTCTTAACTTACGAACATCATACGTTAGAATCAACTCGGGCTCTTCCTTATAGCTCAGATTCTCCTGAATCTCAACCTCATCAGCAGACACTTTCTTTCCAGAGTCAGATATCCACTTTCTCAAAGTAAATACATGGAACACATTATGCACATCAGACATCTGATCAGAGAGTAACAGTCGATAAGCAGCTTTACCAATCCTCTCAAGGATTTCAAACGGTCCAATATACCTTAGACTGAGCTTACTTACTCTGCCAAATCTGCTCACACCCTTCATCGAACTGACTTTGACATACACAAAGTCACCAACTTGAAATTCAACGAACCTGTGCTTCTGATTGTAATAATTCTGTTGTCGGTCTTGTGCAGCTTTCAACCTTTCTTTAATCAAATCAGCTTTCTTAACAGTTTCATCTACAAAAGTGGCACCCATCTCCTGTCTATCTCCAACCTCAGTCAGAGTCAAAGGAGTTCGGCACTTCCGGCCATACAGAGCTTCATACGGTGCCATACCAATACTAGACTGAAAATTGTTATTGTAAGCAAACTCTATCAGAGGAATGTGATCTTCCCAGCTTCCTCCAAAATCCAGAATACACAGCCTCAACAGATCTTCCAGTACCTGAATAGTCCTCTCAGACTGTCCGTCAGTCTGCAGATGAAAAGCTGTACTGAAATGCAACTTCGTACCCAAACCTTGCTGAATGCCCTTCCAAAGTCTGGAAGTAAACCGTCCATCTCGATCAGAAACAATCACCTTAGGCACACCATGTAATCTGACAATCTCTTTCACATATACTTGTGCCAATCGATCCATCGGATCGGTCTGCCTGATCGGAAGAAAATGTGCAGACTTCGTCAGTCGATCCACAATCACCCAAATGGCATCGTGCCCTTGCCTTGGTCGAGAAAAACCCATAGCAAAATCCATCGTTACCTCCTCCCACTTCCACTCAGGGATAGGCAACGACTGCAAAAGTTCTTCTGGTCGCTGATGCTCTGCCTTCACCAACTGACAGGCCTCGCATCTCGCAACAAAATCAGCTACATCCTTTTTCATTCCAGGCCACCAAAACAAACGCTTCATATCTCCGTACATCTTGCCACTTCTCGGATGAACAGTGTAGCCTGAATGATGAGATTCATATAGAATCTCTTTCCTTAGATCTCTAAACACAGGAGTCCACAACCTGTTCTTGTAGAAAATAGCACCATAATCAGAAACTCAGAGTTCAGGCTTCTTACCAGATTCAATCTGAGCAATCAATGTCGAATAATCAGAATCTAACTTCTGGGCTTCCTGAATCCTTTCTTCCAAAGAAGACTGAATGCTCAATTGAGTCAAAACTCCAGAATCCAAACTACTGGAGGAAATCACCTCCAACTGCAAATGTTCCATATCACGAATCAGAAAATCATCAGAAGTGAGCTGAATACCTGATAATCCAGAAGATTTTTTGCTCAGAGCATCTGCTACCACATTAGCCTTACCAGGCTGATACTGAATCATCAGATCGTAGTCCTTGATCAACTCAAGCCACCTTCTTTGCCTCAAATTCAGATCCTTTTGAGTGAAAATGTACTTCAAGCTCTTATGATCCGTGAAAATCTCACATCTGACGTCATACAAATAGTGACGCCAAATCTTCAAAGCAAAAATAACGGCAGCTAATTCTAAATCATGTGTCGGGTAATTCTTCTCATGTGGTTTTAGCTGTCTTGAGGCATAAGCAATTACCCTTCCATTCTGCATCAGCACACATCCCAAACCTTTCAGTGAAGCATCACTGAACACCTAAAATCCTTCCGTACCTGACGGAAGTGCTAACACTGGACTTGGAAGTGCTAACACTGGAGCTGAAGTCAGACAATCCTTCAATCTCTGAAAACTAGCCTCACACTCCGGTGTCCAAATAAAAGCTACTGACTTCTGAGTCAGTCTCGTCAGAGGCGTAGCAATCTGAGAAAATCCTTTCACAAACTTCCTGTAATATCCAGCCATGCCTAAGAAACTACGTACCTCAAATACCGTAGTAGGCCTTGGTCAACCCGCAACAGCCTGAATCTTCTGGGGATCAACAGAAATATCTTCACCGCTAATCACATGCCCCAGAAATGAAATGCTCTCCAGGCAGAATTCATACTTGAAGAACTTAGCATACAGCTGATGCCGTCTCAGAGTCTCCAACACAATGTTCAAATGTCTGGCATGATCTGTCACGACCCGATTCGACGGGGACGGATCCCGCCCAAACCGGATCGCGACCAGCCTAAACAAACTAACCAGGATCTGGTTTGGGAATTGGTTTCGGAACTGAATCTTCCAAATAATTCTCAAAACGGCCACACAAACGCAGAACAACAGAGCTACTATAAATCACCAAATACAGCGGAACAAAACATCTATCTTGTCTTTTCCTCAAATACAATCATCTACAAATACAGTGCATGGCTTGGAACAGAAAGAAAGACAGAACAGAAAAGCCATGACTGTACAAAAATCAAAAGGTACAACAAATACCTATACGAATCAGACTCAGAAATCTACTCCTGGACTTCCTTCCCTTTCCCAGAACCTGAAAACCACCAGAAAACAAGAGTGAGCTCAACAGCTCAGCAAAGCAACAAACCTCCAATCAAAACTTTCAGAATTCAAAACCAAACTCATCTGACAGAAATCAGATCAGAAACCGGAATAGAATCGTACAGATTGTCAAACCGGACATATCAGAACGAAACAGAATAGAATCAGAACAGATACGGACAGATATCAAATCAGAATCAGAGTCGTACGGATTCAGAGTACAAACAGAACATAATAAATCAACAGAGTCAGAATTATACAGAAATCAGAAAGTCAAAGTTAGAATTCACAGAGTTGTACGGAACAGAAATCGTATCAGAAACATGACAGAATCAGACATATCACATTAACAAAATCAGAAATCAGAATTGCTTACCGAACAGATACTGAATTCGAAATCATATCAAATTAGATATCAGACAGATCAAATCATATCGTACGGAACTTATTATCGCTTACAGAACGGATACAGAAAGCAGAGTCAGATCAAATTAGATATCAGATATCAGATATATATTTAATAGCTAAATTCCCTGACACTGACTGAATCTCTTTGGATTCAGGCCCCTTATAACTCCCTTTGTGCTCACGGCACCAGAACAGATGTGCTTACAGCACCAGAACAGATTTCATCGGATCCGGAACAGAACAGATATCAGATTTTCAGATTTGAGCTCATTTCAGATTTCCCTGACACTTACTGAATCTCATAGGATCCAGGCCCCTTATTGCTCCCTTTTTATAGCACATACAGATATCATTTCAATTCAGAAGAAATCCGGGCAAATCAGAAATCAGACAAAAAATCGGGCAGCACAACGGCAGTAGACGGAATTTACACAAAATTTCCTGCAAAGAAAATTTACCAAATTCGCACAGAACATAGATAATCATATTCCAGAACATTTATTCTACTGCACAGAGAATTTACGGATTCACAGAAAAATGTAATCAACTGAAAACGCTGCCGAATCAAAAATACCCGGACAAAAATCTTCGGAAAATAACCAAAAACTGCACACTCGGCACTTCAACAATATACAGAAAGTTACGCGGTAAAAACTGAATCAATCAAAAGTTACGGACGAAAATCGGTAACGGAAACGAAATCCGGACAGAAAACACCGCCAAACTCGACGGTTCTGAAAATTGAGAAAGGCGGAATGTGCCTTACCTTGCGTACAGCAAAATCCTCAACAGTCTCGACGAACGAAAACGGACCCGCGGCTTCCCGAAATCAACTTTTCCTTTTTCTCTTTTTCTTCCTCTCTCCTCGGATCAAAATCTGATATTTTATTTTTTCTTTTTCTCTCTCTTCAAAATATCTCATTTCCCTTAAGAAATGCTCAGATCGTCCTGGACGATCGCACTTCGTCCCGGACGATGTGTGCTCTGGAAAATCCTCGTCCAGACGAAATTTTCATCATCGTCCCCGGCGACAGGTCCTCGGGAGAATTTTCGTCCAGACGATCCAAATTTCGTCCCGACGAATCATACAACCAAAACTGATTTTCTGCACAACCTGTACCGATCGTCCCGGACGATCCAACTTCGTCCCGGACGAACCTGGAGCAGAACTGATATTACAATCTCCCCAACTTAAAAAAAAATGTCGTCCTCGACATTATCCAATCCAACCTCCGTCAAAACAAGTACGGGTACGACTGTCTCATGTCAGACTCCTTCTCCCAAGTGGCTTCCCGTGCAGTACGGTGCTTCCACTGGACTTTAACCATCGGAATCTGTTTACTTCGTAGTTTTCGGACGTCGTATGCCAAAATCAACTCTGGCTCTTCCTTGTACGCCAGATTCTCCTGAATCTCAACCTCATCAGCAGATACCTTCTTACCAGAGTCTGATACCCACTTCCTCAAAGTGGATACATGAAACACATTATGCACGTCGGGCATCGAATCAGAAAGCAAAAGTCTGTAAGCAGCTTTCCCAATCCTTTCTAAAATTTCAAAAGGTCCAACATACCTTGGACTAAGCTTGCTTACCTGACCAAATCTGCTCACACCTTTCATCGGGCTGACTTTGACATACACAAAGTCACCGACTTGAAACTCAACGAACCTGTGCTTCTGATTGTAATACTTCTGTTGACGGTCCTGAGCTGCTTTCAATCTTTCTTTAATCAAATTAATTTTCTGAACAGTTTCATCAGCAAAAGTGGCACCCAAAGTCTGTCTATCTCCGACCTCCGTCAGAGTCAAAGGAGTCCGGCACTTCCTGCCATACAAAGCCTCGTACGGTGCCATACCAATACTGGATTGGAAGCTATTGTTGTAAGCAAACTCAATCAAAGGGATATGATCTTCCCAGCTTCCTCCAAAATCTAAAACACAAAGTCTCAATAGATCTTCCAATACCTGAATGGTCCTCTCAGACTGTCCATCAGTCTGAGGATGAAAAGCTGTACTGAAATGCAGTTTAGTACCCAAGCCTTGCTGAATGCCCTTCCAAAGTCTGGAAGTAAAACGTCCGTCTCGATCAGATACAATCACGCGAGGCACACCGTGCAATCTGATAATCTCCTTAACATAAACCTGTGCCAAGCGCTCTACTGAATCAGTCTGTCTGATCGGAAGAAAATGGGCTGACTTCGTCAATCGATCTACGACTACCCAGATGGCATCGTGTCCTTGCCGTGATCGAGGAAAACCCATCGCAAAATCCATTGTCACCTCCTCCCACTTCCACTCAGGGATAGGTAACGACTGCAACAGTCCACCTGGTCGCTGATGCTCTGCCTTCACCAACTGACAGGCCTCGCATCTCGACACAAACTCCGCCACATCCTTCTTCATCCCAGGCCACCAAAATAATAGCTTCATATCAGCATACATCTTACCACTGCCTGGATGAATAGTATAGCCAGAATGATGAGATTCATACAGAATCTCCTGCCTCAAATCTCTAAATACAGGTACCCATAACCTGTTCTTGCAGAAAATAGCACCAGAATCAGAAATTCGAAGTTCAGGAGTCTTACCAGATCCAATCTGAGCAATCAACTTCGAATAATCAGAATCTGACTTCTGGGCTTCTTGAATCCTTGTCTCCAAATTAGACTGAATACTCATCTGAGCCAAATCCAACCCATTGGAGAGAATCACCTCCAACTGCAAGCGTTCCATATCTCTAATCAGAAAGTCATCGGAAGTAAGCTGAATACCTGATAATCCAGAAGACTTCCTGCTCAAAGCGTCCGCTACCACATTAGCCTTCCCAGGCTAACACTGAATAGTCAGATCATAGTCCTTGATTAACTCGAGCCACCTTCTCTGTCTCAGGTTCAGATCCTTCTGAGTAAAAATATACTTCAGGCTCTTATGATCAGTAAAGATCTCACAACTGACGCCATACAGATAATGACGCCAAATCTTCAAAGCAAATACTACAGCAGCTAACTCCAGATCGTGCGTCGGGTAATTCTTCTCATGTGGCTTTAACTGTCTAGAAGCATAAGCAATTACCTGACCACGCTGCATCAGAACACATCCCAGTCCTTTCAGTGAAGCATCACTGAAGACCTGAAAACCTTCCGTACCTGACGGAAGTGCTAACACTGGAGCTGAAGTCAAACAGTCCTTCAATTTCTGAAAACTAGCTTCACACTCCGGTGTCCAAACAAAAGCTACTGACTTCTGCGTCAGTCTCGTCAGAGGCGTCGAAATCTGTGAAAATCCCTTCACAAATTTCCTATAATACCCGGCCATGCCCAAGAAACTACGTACCTCAAATACCGTAGTCGGCCTTGGCCAATCAGCAACCGCCTGAATCTTCTGGGGATCAACAGAAATGCCTTCTCCGCTAATCACATGCCCCAGAAAAGAAATACTCTTCAGCCAGAATTCACACTTGGAGAACTTGGCATACAGCTGATGCCGCCTCAAGGTTTCCAACACAATGCTCAAATGTCTGGCATGCTCATCCTCAGAAGCAGAATACACCAAAATATCATCAATAAAGACGATCACGAACTGATCCAGAAACTCCCTGAATACTCGGTTCATCAGATCCATGAAAATAGCAGGCGCATTGGTTACCCCAAAAGGCATAACTAAAAACTCGTAGTGCCCGTACCGAGTACTGAAAGCAGTCTTCACCACATCAGATTCCTTCACCTTCACCTGATAGTATCCGGATCGCAAATCAATCTTCGAAAATACTGAAGATCCGGAAAGCTGATCAAACAAGTCGTCGATCCGAGGCAAAGGATACTTATTCTTGATAGTGACCTTGTTCAAATCTCTGTAATCAACACACATACGGAGTGTCCCGTCCTTCTTCTTTACGAACAAAACAGGTGCTCCCCAAGGCGAAACACTAGGACGGACAAAACCTCTGTCAACTAGCTCCTGAAGCTGAACTTTCAACTCAGAAAGTTCTTTCGGTGCCATTCTGTACGGAGCTTTTGATATAGGAGCTGTACCTGGAAAAACATCGATAGAGAACTCCACCTCTCTATCCGGAGGTAAACCAACCAACTCCTCAGGAAAAACATCGGCAAACTCCCGTACCACTGGGATCTCAGAAACAGAACCAACCTCCAGGTTCAGATCCCGCACCGAAGCCAAAAACACTGGGTAACCCTTCTTCCACATTTTGCTCACCTCCAACGCAGAAATCAGACTGGAGAGAACACCTCGTAATCCCTGAAATACAACTCTCTCTCCAGCCACAAGCAAACTCACTTGCTTCTTCAGACAATCAATCTGAGCCTCATACAGACTCAGCCAATCCATGCCCAAAATCACGTCATATGAAGAAATCGGTAACAAAATCAGGCTTGACTTCCATTTCTTGCCAGCAATGTCAATCTCACAAAAACAAAACTTGCGGGCAATCAAATTACTTCCAGCCGGTAAAATCACAGAAAGAGAAATCGGCAACAAAACAGAATCCAAACGCAAAAGCTCAAAACAGCGCTCGGACAGAAAAGAGTGACTAGCTCCAGAGTCAAACAAAACACGACAGGGCTGATCAGAAATATAAATCGTACCTGTCACAACATCCGGAGCATCACGAGCCTCCTGCTGACTCAGGCTGTAAACTCGTGGCTGAACTGGAGCAGGAGCTGAAGCAACAGAACTACTCTGCTCCCTCTGAACCGTAGGTGGTCTCCGTGGTCCAGAACTAGTACTACCACCTCTTCCAGAAAATCCCTCAGGGCGAGGAGGAACAGTCCTCGGTCTTCCTGCTGCAGAACCGGTAGGTCTAACAGAGCCCTCAGGTCGGAACTCAGAACGTCGATCAAATCCAGCCTGTGGACACTCTGCAATCCTATGTCCAGGCTGACCACATCTGAAACACAGACCAGCCATCCTATAGCACTGGCCATGATGTCGCCGTCCACAACTCTGGCACACAGGTGCCCCACTGACAGATCCTGAACTCGTCGTACTGGTAGCAGTACCAGACGATTCTCCACTCCTCCTGGAGTCAGATCTGTTGACTCCGGATCCAGAACCAGTCACAAATCTCCTCTTCCCAGAGGAACCACTGCCAGAAGCCTCACCGCCAAATCTCTTCCTACTCGCAGTCCACCGCTGCTGAGTAGCCATCAGATCATTCTCAATCAGACGAGCTCGCTCCACAAGCTCAGCGAAATCAGAAATGTGAAAAGGCACCAGGGGCTGCCTCAGACTATCTCGCAATCCCCTCAGAAATCTGTTTCACCTCTCAGCAGAAGTGCTCACTAGCTGCGGAGCATACCTGGCTAGTGCAGTAAACTCAGCCTCGTACTGCATCACCGTCTTGCTCCCCTGAACCAGTCTCAGAAAACTCTCCTGCATCTGCTGTCGTGCAGAAGGGGGAACAAACCAGTCTCGAAATACCTCAGTGAACTCGTCCCAAGTGATCAAAGAGTTCAGCCTACCCTGAAATCTGGCCGCCTGCTGGCCTTCCCACCAGTGCTCAGCCTCTCCATCCAACAGAAAAACTGCCAACGGAACTTTCCTATCCGCTGGACACTGCATCCCATCAAAAGTCTTTTCCAATCTCCTCAGCCACTCCTCGGCTGCTTTGGGCTCAACAGCGCCCTCAAATCTCGGAGGTTTCAACCTCAAAAATAACTGTAAATGTCTATCAATATCCTCTGATCTGACAGTAACAGCTCTGCTCTGAGTCTCGCTCATCATCTGAGCAACAAGTGTAGCAAACTGAGCAAGTGTATCAGCACCGGCCACTGGGGCTGTACTCCCCACTGGTGCTGCCTGACTGGCACTCTGCCCGTCTGTCATGTCTGGGTCTGGCTGATCCATACAGAAAAATCCAGAAAATCTGGAAAACTATCACAAAAACAACACGAAAACAACACAATAAAAAGCCAAACGACCCAAAACTACCCCTAGACAGACTCACTGATCACTTCCTATAGCTCTGTCTTACAATCCAACCAGTTTCCAAACCAATGCTCTGATACCACTCAAAAGGCTTTGTCACGACCCGATTCGACGGGGACGGATCCCGCCCAAACCGGATCGCGACCAGCCTAAACAAACTAACCAGGATCTGGTTTGGGAATTGGTTTCGGAACTGAATCTTCCAAATAATTCTCAAAACGGCCACACAAACGCAGAACAACAGAGCTACTATAAATCACCAAATACAGCGGAACAAAACATCTATCTTGTCTTTTCCTCAAATACAATCATCTACAAATACAGTGCATGGCTTGGAACAGAAAGAAAGACAGAACAGAAAAGCCATGACTGTACAAAAATCAAAAGGTACAACAAATACCTATACGAATCAGACTCAGAAATCTACTCCTGGACTTCCTTCCCTTTCCCAGAACCTAAAAACCACCAGAAAACAAGAGTGAGCTCAACAGCTCAGCAAAGCAACAAACCTCCAATCAAAACTTTCAGAATTCAAAACCAAACTCATCTGACAGAAATCAGATCAGAAACCGGAATAGAATCGTACAGATTGTCAAACCGGACATATCAGAACGAAACAGAATAGAATCAGAACAGATACTGACAGATATCAAATCAGAATCAGAGTCGTACGGATTCAGAGTACAAACAGAACATAATAAATCAACAGAGTCAGAATTATACAGAAATCAGAAAGTCAAAGTTAGAATTCACAGAGTTGTACGGAACAGAAATCGTATCAGAAACAGGACAGAATCAGACATATCACATTAACAAAATCAGAAATCAGAATTGCTTACCGAACAGATACTGAATTCGAAATCATATCAAATTAGATATCAGACAGATCAAATCATATCGTACGGAACTTATTATCGCTTACAGAACGGATACAGAAAGCAGAGTCAGATCAAATTAGATATCAGATATCAGATATATATTTAATAGCTAAATTCCCTGACACTGACTGAATCTCTTTGGATTCAGGCCCCTTATAACTCCCTTTGTGCTCACGGCACCAGAACAGATGTGCTTACAGCACCAGAACAGATTTCATCGGATCCGGAACAGAACAGATATCAGATTTTCAGATTTGAGCTCATTTCATATTTCCCTGACACTTACTGAATCTCATAGGATCCAGGCCCCTTATAACTCCCTTTTTATAGCACATACAGATAGCATTTCAATTCAGAAGAAATCCGGGCAAATCAGAAATCAGACAAAAATCGGGCAGCACAACGGTAGTAGACGGAATTTACACAAAATTTCCTGCAAAGAAAATTTACCAAATTCGCACAGAACATAGATAATCATATTCCAGAACATTTATTCTACTGCACAGAGAATTTACGGATTCACAGAAAAATGTAATCAACTGAAAACACTGCCGAATCAAAAATACCCGGACAAAAATCTTCGGAAAATAACCAAAAACTGCACACTCGGCACTTCAACAATATACAGAAAGTTACGCGGTAAAAACTGAATCAATCAAAAGTTACGGACGAAAATCGGTAACGGAAACGAAATCCGGACAGAAAACACCGCCAAACTCGACGGTTCTGAAAATTGAGAAAGGCGGAATGTGCCTTACCTTGCGTACAGCAAAATCCTCAACAGTCTCGACGAACGAAAACGGACCCGCGGCTTCCCGAAATCAACTTTTCCTTTTTCTCTTTTTCTTCCTCTCTCCTCGGATCAAAATCTGATATTTTATAAAAATTTTTCTCTCTCCTCAAAATATCTCATTTCCCTTAAGAAATGCTCAGATCGTCCTGGACGATCGCACTTCGTCCCGGACGATGTGTGCTCTGGAAATCCTCGTCCAGACGAAATTTTCATCATCGTCCCCGGCGACAGGTCCTCGGGAGAATTTTCGTCCAGACGATCCAAATTTCGTCCCGACGAATCATACAACCAAAACTGATTTTCTGCCCAACCTGTACCGATCGTCCCGGACGATCCAACTTCGTCCCGGACGAACCTGGAGCAGAACTGATATTACATGATCATCCTCAGAAATAGAATACACCAGAATATCATCGATGAAGATGATCACAAACTGATCCAGATACTCCCTGAACACTCTGTTCATTAGATCCATAAAAATAGCAGGTGCATTGGTTACCCCAAAAGGCATAACCAAGAACTCGTAGTGTCCGTACCGAGTACTGAAAGCTGTCTTCAACACATCAGCTTCCTTCACCTTCACCTGATAATATCAAGATCTCAAATCAATCTTCGAAAACACAGAAGAACCAGAAAGCTGGTCAAACAAGTCATCAATCCGTGGTAAGGGATACTTGTTCTTGATCGTGACTTTATTCAAATCTCTGTAGTCAACACACATACGGAGTGTTCCGTCCTTCTTCTTCACAAACAAAATAGGTGCTCTCCAAGGAGAAACACTAGGACGAACAAATCCTCTATGAACCAACTCCTGAAGCTGAACTTTCAACTCAGAAAGTTATTTCGGTGCCATCCTGTACGGAGCTTTTGATATCGGAGCTGTACCCGGAAAAATATCGATAGAGAACTCCACATCTCTATCCGGAGGTAAACCAACCAACTCCTCAGAAAATACATATGCAAACTCTCGTACCACTGGGATATCAGAAGCAGAACCCACCTCCAGGTTCATATCCCGTACCGAAGCCAAAAAGATTGGGCAACCCTTCTTCCACATTCTTTTAACTTCCAGCCTAGAAATCAGACTGAAGAGAACACTGTTGACCTCGTTTTTGGCTTAATTTGCCCTCGAGCGCATTTGATTGAGGTGATCGGGTTTTGTCGAGCTCGATTTAATTCGAATCAACATTAATTTGGGTTTGGTTTTGTTGATTCGGGTCGAGTCGAGTCGAACCCGAATCGACCCAAATCATGTTAGATTGGGTTCGGCTTGGGTCTGATTTTAACCTCGTGGATTTCACTTAATTTTTATTAAGAAGTCAATTTACTTTCTACATGATGGGGAATTTGATGTCATATCGAGAAATTGATCCGACGGCTCGTATCTCCCTGCTCTCCCTCTGATGCCCTAACTAAGGCCGAAGCCTCCATCTCACGCCCGCCTCCCTGAAGGCTAACCCCCGGGAATTCGCTCCTGCTCCCTGGCTCTCCCGATCTGCTCTCGGTTTTCGCATACACCCCTCTCCCCGTCTCCTCTAGTTCGCAGATCTGAGGAAAATCGAAGCCTCCCGCTCCCTCTCCCTCTCACGCGTGAGCTAGGGGAGACCGAACCCGACGGCAGCTCCCGATTCTCTCTATTCGCATAGCTCCAGGAACCGAAGCCTCCTCCCTCTTGATTTTTCTCTCGGTTCTCACTACGCGTTGGCAAAAAAAGGAGAGGGCCGAAGCCCCTATCTTCCTCCCGCCCTCTTGGTTTCTCGTCGGCGAAGTTAAAAAAAAGGGGTCGAAGCCTTCACCTTTCCTCCGCTTGGACCGATCCTGAAGGCTGAAGCTCTTTCTTACTTATATGAGCTAAAGCCCACTGACTTGCCCTAGCCGAAACTTCTACCTTCCATTCCTTGTTTGTTCCGCCTCAGGAAATTCCGTCATCGGTCATGGTTGCAGCTCCGACAAAGCCAAGACACTCTTTCTCTTCCTCTACGTAGCTTATCTGGTCCACTTGACCTCCGCCGCAGCAATTTCCCAACTACAGGTATAAAAGCTAAAGTTAGAATTGATTATTTGAATACCATTTTAATAGAATCATAAACTGTTTTCCTTGCTCGAAATTTATGTTTATTAAAGTAATATTGGTATTCATTATGCATCGGGTTCATCACTACATAAAGAAGCGTGCTCATGTCCTTCTTCGCATGCATTCTGCTTAGTTTTGCATGAGTAAAGAAATATCCTATGTAAACAAATAAGCATGAGTTGTAATATCATTTTTTTAATCATTTAGTTGTGTCAGAATCTTGCATTATCTTGCATAAGGAATCGTACTCATGATGGAGATATTTATGGTTATTATGAGACTCATGGTCTTTAAACTTGCATGTGTTGTATTGCTTTTAAATTAATCATCACCCGTATGTTTAATTTAAGATTTGAGATTGAATTGGGGTTTTATAAGATGAAGTTTTTTTAAAAAAAAAAAAATAGTGTTTGAGCAGAAATTAATTAGAGCGTTTGTTTGCTTTCTCTAAAAAAAAAGAGGTCTCCTTTTAGTTTTCTGTCACATACATTTGAAGGTGATAATATCTTGCATTATTTCTTAGATTCTGCTGCTTCAAAATCAGTTGCCATTATTCTTCTTTTTCCTTGAGATTAGTGAATCGAATGTAGTTTCCAAGATGATTAGAATGAGGTTAGAAATCCTGATTTTGTTGTTATTTTATTATGATATTTCTTTTGTGAATTGTTATCGAGTTTATTTAGAAAACACATTTTTGCAAGAGATGTTATTTTTCAGAAAATGTTAAAGGTCTTTATCAAATTAGAAATTCATACCTATGTTTTCGTTCCGATACAGTGTGCAGCTTTAGCATCGATGAATGGTGGTAATTTATTTTCTTTCCTCTATCTATCTATTTCATTCTTTGCGATATTGTATAATGCATATCTTAACTTTAACGGTGGAATTGCAAATGATTTGCATGGAACTACAAATAAATTAGTGATATCTGTTGCAATCAATTCATGTTAAAATATTATAGAGAGCATGAAATATCATGAGTCTTTCCTTCGCTCCATTGATTTATAGTTGCTAGTTGAGTTCCAAATTTATGATTGCTAGTTGAGTTCAATACAAAGCATGCAATAAAATTTAAACTTCATCTTATAAATCTGCACTCATTTCTCTTGAAAAATCAATTTTTATTTATATAAATTTCTCTATGGTGAATTGCCTTTTATGCCTCTTTTTTGATGCGTTATATATATATATATATATATATAACTGAGCTTATAGAAAGGATTAAGGATGTGATGTTTCATTTGAGAGAAATTTGATTTTTAAAAAAAAATTTCTTCTGCCAACATTTATTTATTTTTATCAATACATTATTTCTTCATGAGGAGTGGTTCGGAAGCGTATTTGATATCATATGATGACTGGGTTGGAGATCAGTTTAACGTTGTAAGATTATAGTTGGTGGTGGGATGCTTATGTAGACTTTTGAATCTTAAAAATTCTTTTACTCATTGAGGTTTTGTGTGGTGAAGTTTCAGGAATTGCTTTACATGTGAAAAGTTCTATTTGAGAATCGAATTCGGTTTGATGTAGGATTTGCGAGCTTTATGTTAGAAGATCTCTTAAACACTTTGGGAGAGGATCAAATTGGCATTAAATTCTCGCTTATGATTGCATCTTTTAGCAGAAAGCATTGAGTTTAAACTTTGAAGGTGTTTCTTGTTGATCAATCGTTATAAAGGTTATTCTAATTCTCATTCTCACATGTGTATGGTTTGGAAAATGTTATGTGTGTGATTTGAAGAAGTAAATTCGTGTATTTTTGGAAAAATACATGCATTTGTGAAAGGTGTTTGTGAAGCTTCATGTTGGACTTTTTTTTTTTTGAGTTGGAATGAGCTCTTATCAAAGTGTCTCGTCTCCTACTTGCATTTAGCTTCCGAATTGGAATGAAAGCTCTCTTGAAACACTTAACGATGCATAATATGAAGGTTGTTGGAGAGTGTATCACTTTATGTTTCAAATATGAATTTTATTTTATAGAATTGGTTCAAGGATATATTGGGGTTTTGGGTTATTCTCCTGATCTTCGGCAAATTGTTTAGTCGATTATATTGTTGTAGCATTTTATTGGAGGTTGGAAAGGGTGAAATGGCATCAAAACTATTCTCTTCTTATTTGTATTTGGCTAGTGGGATTGAAATGAAATGGTGAGATTTCCTTGTGCTCTCTTGGATATTTGGTGGCATGCAATTTAGAGAATAAAGAATTTGCAAAGGGGTCTTATGAATCATTTTATGACTTGAAGGCTTTTATGATTTATTTTATATAAGAAGATTTCATGGTTTGCCTTATGACTGGAGAGATCTACGAGCTATTTTATGATTGAAAAGTTTCATGAATGATTGTGTCTGAAAAATTTTATGAATGTTTCATAACGAGGGACTTTGCGAAGTCTTCTTATTGGAGATTTCATATGTTCTTCTTATGTACCCCACACTAAATATAAGAGCAATCGATCGTTTTTTTTTTGTTGAAATGAGTTTTAGTGGATTATTTGTGTAGGGATTTTATGTGTCGTTTGATTTGTAAGCTTTTTCATAAGTTGTTTTGGGATCGAAAATTTTGTAAATGGCTTTGTGTAAGAGGTTTCTTTATATAGTCTTTGAAACAAGATTATATTTTGTATGTGAGTTGTCTTTCTTCTATTTGTATTGGCTTGTAGAGTCGAGTTTGGAGAAAAGGAAAATTTATTTTGGTTTTAGATTTGGGGAGCCTACTTCCCCTTTGCTAGTTTTGAACTTTATGTAGAGAATAACATATGTAATTGAGTCGGGTTTTTCTCGAGTGCTTTACTTGGAGCGTGGGGACAGTAAAATGGCATTAAAACACCTTCTCTTTTATTCGTATTACATTGAATAGGAATGAGGGGAGTTCTAGAGACATGCTTGGCTTCAAAGAAGCATGTCCATTAACAAAATGCCTACATCCCTTTATTGTATTATTTTCTCTTCTCTCTCTCTTTTCGGTATTTTTGTAGTTTTCGTTCTTCTTGCACTTTTACTATTTTTCTACTTGTTGTCTTATTTCATTCATAGATTCCTAAACCTATTGATAGATGCATGAATGTCTAAAGGGTTAGAAAAACATTTCCTTTTATCCCCTATAACACTAGTGACATCTAAGGACAAAAATTAAGGACTGAGTCTTAGATAACATAGACTTAGGGTGCATGCTCCTTATAGGATAGAGACATCAGAACATAGAAAATTTAGTGACACTTTTTCCTAGGTTTAGCGTGCCTTAATCTGTTAATAACCGACCAATCGAATCAATCATAATCTAGCTTCTAAAAATGTATCAAAACATTTTATTCTTAATCCAACCTTAATTAACGAATATAACTACTAAACTGCAAAATTCAAATCAAATTTAATTGATCCCCTAAACAACCCCTAACCAACCTAAAAGCCTTAAAAGATATAGATTAAATTAGGAGAGCAAACCTAAACTAAAATTAGTCCAACATAAAATACTTATAAAATCAAAGCTTTAATCAAACTCACTTATAATTAGCAACACACTTAGTTTAAAATACCTCTAATATTAAGTCAAGTGAATTAAAACCTAACATAAACTAAATGAATCATAAAGAATTTATTAAGAGATTGCATTATAACCCAAAATTCACTAACTCGCCTAAAATTCAATCAAACCTTAAATTAATCTCTTAAAAATCAATCAACAAACCTCTTAACATAACTATATCAACTTGGTTTTTAGGATGGACTACTCCGGGCTGCGGGGCTAAGTGTCCTAAGGAGGCCTGGTTCCTCGAGCCTGGTGGCACAACGCCACGAACCAGTTGATAGCAAACTTAAATAATTTGATCCCTGAATCGATAATAAATCATCTAATCCACCTTTTCTTTTAATTTACAACCAACTAAATTAATCAATCAAATCCTAAAATAAGATCCTTAAAATCAATCCTAAAAATACTAATATTTAAAGTTCAATTAAAATCCCTCTTTTGCCCTTTAACAAATCAAATGAAAGCAACTATAATTAAATTATCCTACATAGGACATATCCAAAACTATACACCGTTACATATACCTAGGCTGGTTTAGTTAAGACACTACTTTTAGCTCTAGGTCAGGCTTACATTTTTCTCTTGTTATTTAATGCTTGTTACATACACATGTTCTATAAATGTAATTATTAAATTTCCTGTTAGCTATATTTAATTTCCTGTTAGTTATATTTTTGTTATTTACCTGCATTTCTTTTCTGAACGGCATCTACGCTCATATATATATTTTTCTGTTATCTTTTCTTGCGAGGCACATTGGAGCTTAATGGTCGGGAGCTAAACGACATCATTTGCTTATAAGCTTTTAAGTGGCAGCGCCACATTCAGGTATAATTTCTGCAACTTAAAACTCTTAGTTATATATCGGAATTGCTACACTGCACACACAAATTGTTAATAGGTATTCTAGCATGTTTAAGTAGCCAGCCTTAGGTTAGTTCACTGACGAAGCTTTGACCCTATAGGTCAAAGCGTGCCCCCTTCTGTGAGCCCTAGAGACCATTAGGGTCATTTAGGCCTGTAGAGTAGGCCACCTACTTGTGCCATTGGGCATCGTTGTTTTCCCACACGAAGTGGGCATCGCTAGGATTTTGGCCCTTTTCAGTTTTGGGTACGATACCCCTCTTTTTTTTTCTTTTCTTTTCTGTGAGCCTTAGAGACCATTAAGGTCATTTAGGCCTGTAGAGTAGGCCACCTATTTGTGCCAGTGGGCACCGTTTGAATGCTTTTCTGTGCGGGTACCTTGCTTGGAGGGTACCCTTAGGGTGTGTTTATTTATTTATTTTTTGTACTCTGGATGTCATGCATGCATTTGTTTTTACACACCTTACCTCACATTATGTTTCACTTACATACATGCATCACATCAATAGATCTAGGGATATTTCGTATCTGTTTCATGCATCATACATGGCGCTAGGTACATTCTTTTGCATATTGTAGAGTCCCTGATTAAAATCTTTCAAACTACAAACCCTTGATTTCCTAGGATAGAGCCTTCCTATCTTGTATGCATGTAGGGCGATTGATTGTGTTTAGGATGTTAGCTGGCAGCTCACTCCAGACAAGCATAAGCCCAGGTTGTACACCCCTCAGTGTGTTTCCTTTCATCTGTGTTTTGAGTCTGTCGTTTCTCTTAGGGTAGTAATCCGAATTTTGATCTTTTAAACTCAAAATTTTAATCATATATTTATCCATTCAAAAATGTCTAATCATCACTAAGGGTAGATAGAAGAGACTATTTGGAATAGAACTTAGGAACTTTATCTGTGCACCAAATCAAGAAGTGAATAATCCAACATCCTTAATCGAGAGTTTTCTTAGATTGAGGTCTAAGATGTAATTAACTACGGGGGCTTGCGCCCGTAGGAAACCGATCCCCATAATCAAATAAACCCTATTCGATACTGATATATCGAATGGGGGAAATCTCGTGAACTTTTGGGTTATAGATATTATTATCCATCGAGGTTGGTAGGTGAAAGCCGCTATCCTCCATGGCTAATCGTATCTATAACTCCATCTGCTCTTCCATCGGCCTGCTTGTGCCGAGTGTAAAGGTCTACGACCATTTTGTCCTACGGGATAGTGTGATCGTACCCTTTGCATTCGAACCACATGAGCAGAATCCTTTCGGAGACCCACAAACACCTCGTAAGCCTTGGAATACACACCTCTCTCCTGACATAAGTAGACTCACTTGCTTCTTTAAACAGTCAATCTGAGCCTCATACAGACTCAACCAATCCATGCCCAAAATCACATCGTACGAAGAAATCGGCAACAAAATCAAACTTGATTTCCACTTCTTGCCAGCAATATCAATCTCACTAAAACAAAACTTCCAAGCAATCAAATTACTTCCAGCCGGCAAAATCACAGAAAGAGAAACCGGAAGTAAAGTCGAATCCAGATGCAAAGCATCAAAACAACGCTCAGAAAGAAACGAGTGACTAGCTCCAGAATCAAACAAAACACGACAGGGCTGATCAGAAATGTAAATCGTACCTGTCACCACATCTGGAGCATCTCGAGCCTCCTGCTGACTCAGACTGTACACTCATGGCTGAACTGGAGCTGGAGTTGAAGCTACAGAACTAGTTGGCTCCCTCTGACCAACAGTAGGTGGTCTCCGTGGCACAGAACTCGAACCACCACCTCTATCAGATCCCTCAGGGCGTGGAGGAACAGTCCTCGGTCTTCCTGCTGAACCGGCAGGTCTAACAAAGCTCTCAGATCAGAACTCAGAACATCGATCAAATCCAGCATGTGGATACTCCGCAATCCGATGTCCTGGCTGACCACACCTGAAACACTGACTAGTCATCCTGTAGCACTGGCCAAAATATCGTCGTCCACAACTTTGGCACACAGGTGCCCCACTGACAGATCCAGAGCAGGTCGTATTGGTAGCAGTACCAGAAAATCCTGACTGTTCACTCCTCAGCTGCTCTAGGCTCAACTGCGCCCTCAAACCTCGGAGGTTTCAACATCAGAAACATCTGAAGATGTCTATCAATATCCTCAGATCGAACAGTAGAAGCTCTACTGTGAGTCTCGCTCATCATCTGAGCAACCAATGTAGCAAACTGGGAAAGCGTATCTGCACTAACCACTGGGGTTGTACTACCCACTGGTGCTGCCTGACTGGCACTCTAACCGTCTGTCATGTCGGGGTCTGGCAGATCCATACAAAAAATCCAGAAAATCCAGAAACTAATCACAAAAATAACACAATAAAAATCCGGACAAACCAAAACTACCCCAGACAGACTGAGATCACTTCCTATAGCTCTGTCTTACAATCCTACAATCCAAATTTCAAAACCTTTGCTCTGATACCAATAAAGCTTGTCACGACCCAACCCGACCGGGACGGATCCTGCTCGCATTGGGTCGTGGCCAAACTCAACTGACTGAACTGATTCCAGGATCTAGCTTTGAAATTTGTTTCAGAACTTTCTTCCAAACATTTACGCACAGAAACAGACACACAGAGCGACTATAAACATCAAATGCAGCGAAACAGATCATCTATCTTTTCTTCCTAAAAAAGAATCATATATAAATACAGCTCTTGGCTTTCAGACAAAAATAACAGAACAGAACAGAAAAGCCATGACTGTACAAAAATCAAAGTACAAAATACCTATAACAAATCAGACTCTGAACTCCTACTCCAAGACTTCGTTCCCTTTCCCAGAACCTGAAAACCACGCAGAAAACAAGGATGAGCTACAACAACTCAACAAGACATCAAACCTCCAATCAAAATCCTCAGAATCCACAACAAACACATTAGACCAAATCCGTACAGAAATCAGAACAGAATCGGACAGAATAAAACAGAAATCAGATCAACAGAATCGTACCGAGCAAATCAGAACGGAAATCATACAGATCGGGTCAAATCAGAACAGAATAGAAATACATCACATCAGAGCTGACAGAACGTACAAAAATCAGAAATCAGATTAAATCATATCAGATCAACAGTCATATCAGAACAGACAAAATCGTACGGAAATCATAAATTCATATAAAATCAGAACAAATACTTCAGAACAGATCTCCCTTCCAGATTTCAGAACTTCCCCTTATATCTCCCTTGTGTATACAGCACCAGAACTTCCCCTTATAGCTCCCTTGTGCATACAGCACCAGAACTTCCCCTTATAGCTCCCAATTGTGCTTATAGCACCAGAACATAACAGATATACAGAATTTCAGAACTTCACAGAACTTCCCCTTATAGCTCCCTTGTGCTTACAGCACATTCCCCTTATGGCTCCCAATAGCATACAAATAATTAATTCAATTCAGAACAAATGCGGACAAATTCAAAAATCGTACGAAAATCCGGCGGGATAACGGCAGTATACGGAATTTACACAAAATTCCTAAAAATCAAAACTTACCAAATTATCACAGAATGTTCACAACAACATTGCAAGATATTTATTCTACTGCCACAATATTTTCAGACATCGTGAAAATTTACAATCAACAAAAAACGCCGCCAAATCAAAACTATCCGGTCAAAAATCTCCAGAAAGTAATCAAAACGTGCACACTCGGCACTTCAATAACATACCAAAAGTTATGCGGTAAAAACTGAACCAGTCGGAAAATACGGACAAAATTTGCTAACGAAAACGAAATCCGGACAGAAAATCCCGTCAAACTCGACGATTCTGAAAATTGAGAAAGGCGGAATGTGCCTTACCTTGCATACACCACTTTCTTGAACTGTCTCGACGGACGAAAACGGCCCGGCGTTGTCCAAATTTTCACTTTTTGCCATCGACCTTCTCTCTCCTCAAAATCAGATATTTTAATTTTTTATTTTCTCTCTCTTCAAAATGAGCTGATTTACCTTTAAAATCCTTGAGATCGGCTCGGCCGATCTGAACAAATAACATCGTCCTGGGACGATTTCTCAGGACGATAATTAATTTTCTTGGACGATAAAAACCCCTACTATCTGACTTGTGCCATGCTCTGATTGTCCCGGGACGATGCCCCAATCGGCCCGGACGATCCTTATAGGAAATCTTTCCTGTAACTTCTGTATAGAATCTGGAACAAAATTTGAACTAATCGTCCTGGGACGATTCACAATCGGCCCGGACAATTCTGGAGCAGATCAGCAAAACTGATGTTACACCACCACTGGCCCAAACTCTCCTTTCTTCCTTGGCAAAACCTAGAATTTAGCTTGCGGGAGAGACGGTGACGTGTTTGCCCATATGAAAAGAATTTTCACTTGCCATAGAAACAAGCTCATACTAAAAATTATTACATGTGGTGTCTGAACATGGAGTTGCATCTGAATTATGAATATGCATACCGTGTACAAAAATATATTTTGTATTTTTATACACATTATTTTATATTTTTATACACATTATATATACGTTGTGTACATAAGATGCACACTCATATATCCGAACGTAATTCTTTATCCGATCTAGACTCTTCAAGTAATAGTTTCTCGTCTCATACTAGGGGTGTCAATTTCGGGTCACGGGTCGGGTTCGAGTCGAACCCGGAACTGTCCCGGGTTCAAACGGGTCGACCTTAACCAGACCCGGGTAGACAAACGGGTCAGAAATCTTAACCCGGACCCGACCCGGCGGGTTGCCGGGTTGACCCGACCCGACACGGTGACCCGAAACGGGCGCACGAGTGGATACGCTGGCGAGCGCGAGTGGTCGCGCGGGCGGGGGGCAAGTGCGTCGGCGGGTGCGGGCGAGCGCGCGGGCGAGCTTTCCAAATCCTAAAAATCAGAAGCAAAACTACAGTAAGCTACAATAACTCAACAAGCCACATAAATAAATCTAAATTTTTATATATTCTTTTATTAAATATTTTATTGAATCTTTAAAAGCAGTTAAATACAGTTTAAATAAATTACTATACTGAGAAATGTAATAAATGCATAATAATCATTTCATAATTTATATAATAATATTGAACAAATAAATAAATTAAAATTCATGTCACAGAGCAGTTCATATCACATTTTTCCGACCTAGACAAATCCTTAAAGGATTCTGACTTTTTATGATTCCCTTTTTATTTGTGTTTATAGCATTAGAACATATCATATATCAATGTCTCAAACAAAATCTCAAGAAATTCTAGTCCCTTATAACTCCTAACAATTCCTCTACGTAGAATCTCAAAGGATTCTTGCCTCTTATGGCTCCTAACATATATAATTTAATTACATATGCACATATATCATCACATTATAATAATTAAAGAGTAATTGATTATGTATCAAAATTTTAGTGTTATATAATGGTATATAACAGAAAAACTAATTAGACAAAAATACACATTTTTATAAAATTATTAAATTATCAGGGATTGTGTAAAGTGATATTTTAAGGCTTTTATTGTATAACATCACTATTTTTAACATCTCGATAATTTTATATTCAATAAAAACCCTACAAATTTTAAAATCACTGTTTATAAAATTTTTAGAAAATATTCAAAATGTGCATAATTGTAATTTTTATAACATATAAAAAGTTACGTGATGAAAGTTTTACCTGTGCAAAGTTATCCATGTTTTTTGCTAACAGATACAAAATTTCAATCGAAAAATTTGTCAATAACTATACATTTTTAAAAATTGAGATTGACTTGATGAAATTTACCTCGAGACGAACAAGTTTCTCAATTGGCTTGACAGACAAAAATGACCCGAAGTCACCCAAAATTTGATTTTCCTCCTTTCTCTCTCCTCTTTTTCTCTTATTTGTTTTTCCAACATCTCATTTTTGTTCTGTTAAGGAATATAACATGACATGCTTATATAAAGCTCAGTGCAATTAGATATTATTAAAATATTAAAAATAATTATAATTATTTAATATTATAATATTAATTTTATTTAAATTCATTTATTTCCTTAAATCCAAAAATTCAAAAATTATAAAAAATATTCACAAATTAACTTATTTTATTTAAAATTTTTAATAAAATCGGTTTGTAAAACGGACACCTGACGGTCCCAAAAACTCCACTTGTATCGACAGATGTTGATTTCTTAAGAAATTTTAATAGTGCCTAAAAATTATGAAAAAATAGTGTAATTAAAACATAACACTATAAATGTTCTGGTGAAGACAGTTTGTAATTTGAACTTATAATGATTCCTGAAATAATTATTATCTGTTATATGTCAAAAATTCTCAAAACAAAATTAAGAGCTTTCACACTACGTGGCGGGAGTCACAACTTGAACTTGTAAGGGCCACCTGTAGAATCCCATCTTCCTGCTGGATGATTGATCTGGGATAAAGATATTGATAAGAATGCCAGTTACTTAAGTGTGGGAAATTGTGAAACCCCTTAAGTAAAAAAGAAGGTAAACTATTAACCGTTGAGGCGTCTTTAACGTAATGGTTGAAATTTCATTAGAAAACTTCTAAGTTAAACGTGCTCTTCTCAAAGAAATATTTAAAATGGTAACCTCCTGGGAGGTTACACTAACAGAACCGTGAGACTCTTAGGCCAAAGCAAACAATATCTATATAGAATATAGTTAAGAATTTGAGATGTTACACTTGGAACTGGCCTAATAATGTTAATTTCATGGGCACGTCTTCGCTCCTTATATGGTTCATACATGAGCTCTTTTCTTTGTTTTCTTACAAGCGCAGGCAAAATGAACTCTTTTATTATCCTAGCCTTAACGAGTTATTCAATTAGGTTCCACATGTATCGTTAATCCTCCATATTGTGTTCATCATGTTGT